>CM046046.1:67348396-67812792 GCA_025215565.1 Flaveria ramosissima
GATACCATTGAACTTAATAGAGTTCACTCGTGTTAACACATAACTTTCAATCAATGTCAACGGGGTCTTACATGGATTGCAATTTTCCATATGGGATTTAGCGAAAAACGTCTTTTGCATTAAAGTATCATTGACATAATGTAAAAGGTTGGCCATGCAACTACCCTGCTTGTATACAAAAAGAAATGTATCACATGTTAAGCTTTATATATAAAGAGTATATGTAGCTTGCAAACTTATGGTACCATGCCTGCAGAGCTAGATTAACCCTAATGTAATGAAATTTACTTTTAATAGATTAACCCTAATGTAATAAAATTTACTTTTGATATGTTTTATGTGACCATTAAGGTCAAAATACTTTGTTAAAAAGATTGCCAACATATTATAGCACTTAATCTATATATCTTATTGATGTTTCTTGCATATATAGCCTATATTCATATTACACATATGGTCCCTAACTTTAAAAAGTTACATGATAATCTTTACTCTTCACTAATTGGTAATATTGGTGGTTCTTCGAGTGCATAGACATTAAAGTTTCCCCTAACCCTACCACCCCCGCTCCCTCTCCTCCTATCCCTCATAGATACACCACAGCCACCACCCTTTATCACTTGTAAACCTACACCACGACCATCCATCTCCACCATAACCTCCCAATCTTCATTGCCACCACCATCCCATAGCTTCTCCTTTTTTTCTCTCTCTATGATTAACTTTTAGAATCTCATTATGTCTCACTTATCGATTCCCATTGCCACTGCCGTCAACTTCTCTTCGATTTGAACAGGCCATTGGGGATGGTTTGGTGGTTAAAGAGGATGATGTAGATGATTGATGATGATGAAATAATGCTAGACCCATGAGCTTACTATTGGTCAACTGGTTGTGGGATTGCGTAGGTTGTGCTTAATCTTCTAACCTCCTAATTTGGTGGAGCTGTTTATTTTATCTCCATATATTTATCTTATCTATATCTTTACTTGGTTTTACGATTTATTTTCCTCTTTATCCATTAAGATTTTATTTCAAATATGATTTCTTATGACGATGGAAGAACTTAGTATTTAAATGTGAATTTAATTTATAAAATCCAATTAGGTTTCTGAATCATTTTGAATTAATGATTTTGAGCCATTTGAATAATAGAAGGTTTATTATGTTTGGTTTTGGTGATACCAAGAGTTAAAATTGGTGTAATCGGCTTTATTATGTGTTCAATTGATGATTTGCACTAGCGTACTTCATATGCGATCAGGTTCTTAATGAATTGATGATCGAAATTGAAGAAATCATATTTTTGTAGAGAATCAATCACGAAAATGTTAAATGATAAGAACTTTTCGCATTGAATAACCATATATGAGAAATGTGTTATTTGTGAAAACTGTTGTAAGAACTAGTTAGTTTTCGCATGGTTATGCGCGAACTATAAAAGTTCTCTCAAATTGACAGACTACGTACCATGAAAGTTCGAAACTTTTCGCATAGAATGTTTGCAAAAACTATTTATAAAATTAAAATTAAATTGACAGATTTACGAGAATCCAAGAATCTGGTAATTCATGAGGATGTGTGACTCAAGTTAAACTTTGTTTGATATCATTATCCAAGGGGGGAAATTTTAAGGCCCTAACTTGTATAGATTACAATATCAAGTGGAAAGAAAATTTTCAATAAAAAACATAAACTACTAAAAAGATGCGTGAACTCGAAGTATGAAAGAACTTCAAGGAATGCGAGATATTGAAGAATATGTAAAAACTTAAAGTTTGTAAAAATCTCAAGAAAGTTTTCACATAAATCCCTGAATGTATAGAAAGGAGTTTTGCATTTATTTTCAAATTGGTGTACATGTTTACTAGTAATTGTGTGTTTCAAGGGGTGTGCTCTTATTGAGAGCACTAATCGGCCTCCCGATGGGAGCTCACCTTGGGTGGATCGAGCTTAAATGATGTATACTCATTTGGTATTTTAATCGTTCGACTTCTATTATCACTACGATTGAGTTATGTACTGTTTGTTGATCACACAAACATCTATCTTATGTTTATCAAAAGGTAATTCAAAATTCTCTAAAATTGGACACTACAACCATTTTTAATGTAATATTTTATTATAAGTTATTATTTCATGTACTTTAGACATTATTTTATATGTTATATATCATGAATTACCACTAATATTGTACTAATAAGGCATTGTTTCTAGACAACCTCATAGTTGGGTTTGGATATTAGAAACACAAGTTCTTTCACTTAATATCACGTTAACAATAAGTAACGGAATTAAACTTTACCAATATTCAACGATTACATCATTAAGAAACTACTAACAACATAAGTCTCAAACTATCTATGAATTTAAACTATGCCAGGGTGCTTATCTTTAATAAGATGCCAACTAGCTTTAGAATCCATATCAGGCTATAAACCTTTATTCCATCACATATACCTGTCAAACTAATATGCATACAAAAGTCAATACTATTAAGTGAGTTCTAGCTTTACTTTAGCAAAATATTTAAAAAACCAAACATTATCATTAATTGTCTAACTTTATCATACTTGAAGACATGTGTACACTTTAGCTTCTACATCTTAATTTAGTTAATATTTCATCATTACTTTATTATTTCTTTATTTTTCTTTGTCATGAGTTTGTACCTCATACAAGACTCCTTTAGCCATTACTCGTGTAACAACAAAAGACTTCACTGCAACCCATATGGCACTTTTATGAGTCTATCAACTATAACCCATATGACATCATAACCTTTAGCTGTGCATGGTAGCTTTCTTATGAAGACCATAGTAACATCCTCTTATTTTTATTCAGGAATATCCAAATGATGGTTCTTCCCATATGGCTTTTGTCGTGAGTGTAAATTTAGCCATTGCTAGTGTAACAACATAAGACTTCATTGTCGGTTGCCATTACGTAAGACTTTTGTTTGGCTTGCAACGAATGTAAGACTCTTGTCGCTGGCCATTACGCAAGGCTCCTATGTCAATGCTTGAAATACGTCAAGGCCTTTATGCTTGCAAGACTTCTTTAGCATACTTTAGCATTTTAGTAGTTGTACTTTGATGGGGTAACCAACGCTAGATTGTCTTTTCGATTCTTTAGCATTTCACATCTGAATCTATGTTATACTCTTTAATTACTATTTTATAACTATATCACAACATTAATTATTTATTCATATTTTATCAAGGGCATGGTTATACTTTACAGCTATCATACGACATAACATAACATCAACTTTCAATAGATAAGATGTATCTAAGATTCTATATAGTAAGTGTAGTTCATCAATACTACATTCTTTACATCAATTTAACACTTATCATCATTTTAAACCAAGTACAGATCTATACATACATTTTATATCATCATGGGTGGAACAAGACAATTGCAGATAATTAAGTGAATGTGGATAATAGTGATGGGAGATGCGGGTAAAGTAACAATTGCAACACAGGTGACTAATTAATTGCAGGTGAACTATACCAATGCGGGAGAGCAAGGCAAATGCAAACAATTATGACAGTTTGATCGATGCTGAACAACTTTCCAATACGGGTAACAACTTAACCAATGCGGATGAACAAAATGCTTAGAACTTCCAAAGGAAATGTTGCTGCTATCACTAATGCGGGTAACCGTAACTAATCCGTATTAGTTGTTAATGCGGGTAACTTTACTCATCCGCATTGAGTACACCCAGTAAAATAAGGTGCAAATGTTGATGACCATTCTACTAATACGAGTGCTGGGGAATCACTCATATTATCATAATCATGCATACCATCATATACCTTAAACTGGGTTTCATGTAAAGTCATTATTCATCATATCAAATTTGATAAAAACATATAAAAATAATGACTTTGATACTTTAATCCTTTAACCTTTAACAAATCATTCATGGTATGCATAGTAGCCCAAAATACATATAACAAGTAAAAATTAGGATCTGAAACTCAACTAATTCACGTAGAACTTGATGAAACCCTAACACGAGAGTAACCCATCGAAATCTACATATTTGCACGTAAAGGTGTAATCATTATCTAACAAAATGGTGCGTAAATACCTAATAAACATAGATCTAGCCTAGATCTATCATTACACACGAGAAAGTTAATACCTTTGCTTGATATCTTCGACCTTCTCTCTTTACAATGCAACACTTTCTCTCACTAGGACGTAAGGTTGCTAGAAGCTTGCATGGGGTGGCTTCTTTTTTATTTATAGGAAGGTTTTAGGGTGCAACTTTCTTTTGTCCACCTTTAGTCCCTCCTTTCTTTCAGAACTGTAAACCATGCCCTTAACAAACAACAACCGAGTTTCTTTTGAAAGCCATGGTGTTATATGTCACTATAGTTTATATATTACCAGTGTATGCCAATAAAATGAAATTATATTTAAAAATTTAATAACAGTCTATGTATAAGTTCTTATAATGTTATTAAACATATTAAAGCAAGTCTAAATATACATGTATAACATCTTAGTAGTAACTCAAGTTTAAGTCTAGACATATAATTATGACGACTGTTACTTTACAACATGTTTCTTTGGTACGTCTGTGAGGCCGTCATATCTATCAAACATAATATACAAATGGTGAGTTTCTTTGGTACGTCTGTGAGGCCGTCATATCTATCAAACATAATATACAAATGGTGATTGTGGAATAAGGTTCATGGATTCTTTCTTAGGTTCACAAAGATTGCATGTCAAAAACACATGTATGTTAATTAAGGTTTTGTTTCTTAAAGATGCGATGGAAGTTATATGATCCGAGGATGAGTCTTTTTTCAGCTCGGGGTGTATGATGCACGAGCATCGAGATTTAATTATATAAATATTAGTGTTGTCTTTTGATTCTCCAGAGTATGTTATGCTAAAACAAATAAATAATAATAAGAACACAATGACGATAAGTATTCTATATATCTTGAAGATATAAAAATCTAACTCAATTAGTAAATCATAATCTAAAGCACTTAAACCTTACCATTATCTACATCAAGTTCTCCTAATGTGTGTGAGTGGGGCATTTGCAAAGAAGAAAGGCAAATAAGTTTATTATACACATTTAAACACACATATATAACAATAATAATAATATGGGTGGTGTTATCGTAAAAAGAAAGGAAAAACTAAAAATGGTGAGAGGAATTATTATCCATTAGATCTTAGATATAAGCGGTAAAATATCCGGTCGCATAATGGTGAATAATTGAAATTTTAAATGGTAGGCAAAGGATATATTAGTCTTAACCATATTTTTTTAAACATAAAACTTTTACATGCAATATTATTTTCTTAAAAAAATTACACCATAAAAACAAATGTTTTTCATCTTTAAAATGCCAATAATTTGGATATATTTAAAATGATGTTTTTTTCATGTTATTTCAGTCATTGTGCAATATTTATCATCTCATTGTGTAATATTCATAAGGTCATTGTGTAATATCTGATCATTATGTAATATTTATCAGATCATTATGGCTAGTGTTAACTATTTTATTTTGCATTGTGTTTTTTAAAATGATTATTTTCAAATAACACAATTCTCAAAATCTATTTTTTGTATGTTTTTCAATTCATTGTGTAATCCTGATCATGTCATTGTGTTATCCTTATCAAGCAGCTCATTGTGTCTATTGGTAATCAGCAAGTTTAGTACTAGTGATTTTGTTACCATTGTGTCTAATATCAACCATTGTGTTTTTTAAAATGATAATTTTCAAATAGCACAATGCTACAAAATGTAGATTTTTTATGTTTTAGCCAATTTATTCTATAATACTGATCAGGTCATTGTGTAATACTCGTCAAGCAGCTCATTGTGTATATTACTAATTATTTAGTCTAGTATTGGTGATTGTGTAACAGATTGTGTCTAATGTTGACTATTGTGTTATGAATTATGTTTTTTAAAATGATGTTTCCAAATAACACAATGTAAAAATTTAATTTTTTTGTTTTTCAATTCATTATGTAATCCTGAATATGTTATTGTGTAATCCTCGTCAAAGCTGTTCATTATATATGTTGCTAATTATCGAGTCTAACACTTGTAATTGTGTTACCTGTTGTGTCTAATTTTGGCCATTATGTTATGTATTGTGTTACCTATTGGTTTACCTTTTATGTTTCAAGTTCATTGTGTGTTTCTCATTAGATCAATGTGTAATACTCATCAATTCAGAATATTACACAATTATCTGATGAAATTACACAATGAATTAGTTTTTTTATATCAACAATATATGTGTTTTAAAGATTGAAAAAACTTGTTTTTATGGAATAATTTAAAAATAATAATAATATCATATGTGAAATTTAAAAAAGATGGAACCTGAAAATGGAAACATGACCAATTTTGCCGCCAACCTAGTTATGATTGTTTTGTTATATTATTACCCTTTGTAGTTTTAAAAGAATTTGTATTTGAATAATAACATAACAAAAACATATCACTATCCGGTTTCTTTGGAGTATACAGTTCATATGATAGCTACTACGTACAGTCCAAATTAAAATAATATTTTGGTTCGGTGGATCAGAAAAAACTAGAAATTCAAAAGATATAGTTCAACCCAAAATTTTCAATTATGCAATTTAGTATATCTAAACAATGAACATCTTTGGATATAGATAACTGGTATGAAGTTCCATTGCATGTAATGGATAAGCAGCCTACAACGTTTTTGAAAGCAAGGGTGGAACTATCATGGAGAGAACGAGGTCAATTGATGTTATTTTTTTCTCGGCTTCAAGAATAACATATAATACGTAAATTACTAATGACATCAATCTTTTTTACGATTGACACCATCGTTTTCTGAAAAGAAAAATATTCCTCCATAGCAACTTAATTTTAAAAATATATATAAAATTTGTTGTAAGTTGAAACAGTAATTAAAAGATAGATTGGATACATTGGATATATAAATATCTTGGCTTAATTTTGTTGATTGTAGAATAATAGAATTAAAATTACATTGTATATATGTTGGTTTATCGTTTATTAAAGTTAATATTACTTCTTCAATCGCAACCACAAGTATTAAGAGAGGTTTTTATTCAATGAAACATGTAAAGACGGATTTGCGTAATTTGATGAGTGATAAATATATGAACGATGTTTGTATTTACAATATTAAAAATATTGTTCCTTGCAAAGATACTATTGAAGATGTGTGTGACAACCCTAGATTCAGAGGTTTTTATACACTAGTTCATTTAATTATTCTAAACTACACCTAGGCTAACTTATATATTTTTATACATACATATACGTATGCATGCTTTCATTTTGCTTACACAGTTATGTTGTTTGCTTATATATATGTATACGTATGCATGGCCGCACGCATACACACCCTTTTACGTATGCATGTACCATCTTTTGCTAGGATACATATGCACATCACATGAACTTAAAGTGTTGCTCATTGCATGCTTGCATGCATATACAAGAGGTTACGTATGCATGAATTCATAAACATAATTCCTTGATACAAAACTACAATACATCAACAATACAATAATAAACAAACCAAATACAACCCAACCAAACATCATAAACACAAGTTAACATCAAGAGAAACTTGACATCAAAACAAACCTAAACAAATCCCCTACACCTAAACCCCAAACCAAAGTACCATTTAAGATCAAGAACCAACTCGGTTAACACCCCTTGAACACTCGGTTAATACCCTTAAGCACCGAATTAGCCAACCAAATATCTAGAACCATCTTGTAATGATTGGGTGATGACTCACACACCCCTTCTCGTGACACCTAGCCGCAAGAACCAACTCACCCAAGCTAGAGTTTTGCCACCTTTCTAACCTATTACCCTAGTGTAATGATGAGACCCCTCCATTTAATCCAAACGAGACATACCATCGGGTTCCACAAGAACAAGCACAACCATCACCACATCTCGGTTACCATCATCACAAACACTCCTCAAACTACACCTTCCACTTTCCAAACATTAAACATCGACACCACCCGGTAAACCCTTGGTCACACACCCTCGGCTACTCGCCATCACTAAACACCGCGACCACAACACCACCCCTCGGCCATTTACACACTCGGACATCACCTACCACTACCATCATCACCTCCTACTCACATCACGGTTATAAGGAAGCAACATCCAAGCCTCGTGGAAGCATCACCTCCCGAAAGATTGTCAAGAACACCAAAACCAAGCAAGCTTAGGCCATCCTCACCTTCTTCTCACACTCTCTTTCTGTCAAAATCAAGGTTCTAACCCCTAAAACCCTATTTGATTAAGATTATGAAAACCAAACATGTGTTAAATAAACACATGTGATTAACCCTTTTGGTTAAAACATACAAAGTTCTTATAAAAACATATACAAAATTAAACCTATTTTTCAAAACAAAAAGAAAGATTTTAAGAATCTGGAAAAATAAAACAAATCTTAAAAATCAAATTTATAGCAGAAAATTATCAACAAAAGGGTTAAAATCTAGTTATAATTTGTTAAATCAGTTCTGCATATTAAACAACTGTGATTGTGGGAACAAACATTAAAAATATATTTAGAATATTAGGAAATAAAACTCTGCAAAATTTGGTACCATTCCTATAAATAAATTAATTTATATACAATATTTAAGAATATAAAAAGAAAAAGTATATCAGAAGAACCGACCCTAGTAAATGTATGAAAAAATTATATACTGACTACTACAAATTATAGAATCTAGTGGAAAAATCTCGTGACCTAACTCAAAATTATATCTGAAATATGAATTTTTAACTATTCTGTCAATTAAAAATCGGCAAAAATACTTAAATTATAAATAAATTATGGGAAATTTATAGAAAATATATAAGAATAGAAATAGAACAGTTAGTGTAAAAGTTAGAATTTTTGAGCATGTTCTGATATTTTTAGCAAATAAGAGTAAAATAGGAAAAAATTATTAAAATGACTCTGCTATGATTTAAAACTTGAGAAAACTTTGAGAAACTATAAGAATTATAATTATTATTCTGACAAAATTTGACTAATTTTAGAGGCCCGAAGGTATTTCTAAAGAATTATTTGAATAATATAAAAATGATAGGAATTAGCCTGAAAATAATTTAAATATGAAATTTTAGTATATTTTATCTAATATTAAGATACATCTACTGTGAAAATTTCGGAATTTATACAAAAACCTAACTTATAAAATAAATTCTTCAATCTGAGGTACTAAAAATGTTAAAGAAAAATACATTTTCTAAACTATAAATATTTTTCTTGTTTATAGGTTACCATTTGGAGTAAAGGTGAGTTTCATAGCCCATTTTGTTTTCATAAATTTTTGGGGAAAAAGCATACTAATTGATGCATTATTTTCTGGAATTTATGTTACAACCATTAATTCGGATGTGGAACCGTTAGATAATATTGGTAGCGCTACTTAGGAAAAATATTTCCTGCACCACTGGGATGAGTGTTGTGATGCTATATTATCTGATTTATGAAATGTGTTATGACAGATACGAATGATCTGATTGCTATGTAAGGTTTGGTTGTATATAATGCATCAATATTACATGTTTAATAAACCTGTAAAGCTCACCAACTTTATGTTGACTGTTTTGGGTATGCTTTTTCAGGAATTCACCATGACTAATAGCTTAATGTTCTCCTTTGATGTTTATAATGGCTGGGGAGAGGTTGTGGGGAAAGTTTGTGTAAACCTGACAGTGAACTTGTATGATCTCAGTGTTTCGGTGGATGCACACTTCCATCGTCTCTGAAGATGTTGCTGTTAGGATTTTAATGTAATAGGATTATGTTAGTTCAAATTTTGACTATTATGAATTAATGTAATCCTAACTCTTATATTATGAAGCATGTTATGTTATGTGATAAAATCTATTGTGCTTTATTATAAAACTTGACATGTTTATGTGATAATTGGCAATAGTTGTGTATCAATGAGTTCTGAGCAAACAGGTCACACCCTAAGCATTTCACGCTTCCGCCGGGATGTGACAGGTTGGTATCAGAGCCATTGGTTATAGAGAATTAGGTACCATGAAATACCTAGACTATAACCATAAGCTCATATCTGTATAATTGTGTGTATATATGAATTTGTGTGATATGATTCCATGAATATTGTAACATTTTCTTTGTAAAGAATTTATAATATATATAGAAATAGGTAACTAATTGTTGGGTTCAAAATCATGAAAGGATTTGTTTTGCAGCCATGAGTACTGATAACAATTTCTGTGAGACTGACTCATCCGAATACTCGGATTATAACAATCACAAAGAACTTACGCCTGAACCTGAACCTCAGCAAATTTTAGAACCTTCTCCAACCAAAGATGAAGATAATCATAAGCCTAAATTTTATGTCCGTCGTGCACCTGTAATGGTAGGAGGATATACCATTAAAACTCCTAGGAAAAAGGTACGACCCGGAAACAAATTCAAGACCAAGCAAGACGAAGGCAAGGAGATACAAGAAACTGACTCCCTCAAAAACGAAGAAAGAAAAACTAAAAGACAAAGGATGGATGAAGACCAAAACGCAGCTACTCAACAAACCCTTAAACAGCTCAAGAAAATTCAACAAGGGATCAGGAATATTCAGAAGGATGTTAAGGAACTAAAAGCACCCAAGGGAAACATCTTCTCAAGAATATGGAAATGGATGCAGGGAAATTAGAAGCTAACTTTTAATATGAAATCTTTAATAAGAACTTAAATGAAAAACATCTTTTGTGTTTGAACTATTACTTGCTTGTGTGTTAGCTAGAATATTGTTAAGAATCTAAAATTCTTTTAATATTTACTATAATTAACTATAGAAAAACATGCCGCCAAGAAGAAATACGCAACCCATAAGGAGGACTGCGCGAGTGGGACGACCTAGAACTAGACTTGGGGAAGAAACACCTGTTACCTCGACAGCCAATGAAGATGAAAGGATCTCCCGGATAGTGTCACAGCAATTGGAGGCTGCCATACCCATACTAGTAACTCAACTTCAACAAAACCTGAACCTCGGTACAACAACCCCCGGCAACGAAATACCAACTGATGATGCCATAAGAGAACAACCAGCAGAGGAGATTATAACAGAGAAAGGATGTTCCTACAAAGCTTTTATGTCATGTAGACCCCGAGAATTTGATGGTAGAGGCGGAGCAGTACAAGCTCTACGCTGGTTAGATGAGATGGAATCAACTCTAGAGATCAGCAAATGTGCCAATAACAACAGAACTTTGTTTGCCTCGCATTCATTAAAAGGGGAAGCACAATCCTGGTGGAAGATGGAGATGACCACTAAAGGTAGGCACATTATGAATGAGTTAAGTTGGGAGGAATTTAGAGGATTAGTTATAGAAAAATACTGTCCTTATAATGAAATAGAAAAATTAGAAACTGAATTTTTAGCTTTAGAAATGAAAGGAGCAGCACATCGGGAATACACCGACAGGTACAATGAACTCTCGAGGTTAGTACCACATCTAGTGGCCCCAGAATCGAAAAGAATAGGAAGATATATTTGGGGACTAGTGCCACAAATAAGGGGACTAGTAAAATCTGCTAGGCCCAAGACTTTTCAAGATACTGTAAGTTTATCAGGAAGCTTGACAGACGAGATGATAAGAAATGGATCACTAGGTAACCCTAGATCAGGAGAAAAGAGAAAGTGGAATGATGATAGTCCAGGGGGAAGATGTAAGGGAACCCCTCAGAAACGAATAGTTAGACAACCCCCTCGGAACTACCTAGGAATGACACGGGAAAAGAAACCCCAGGCAGAAAACCAGCCATGGTGCAACACTTGCCAAAGATATCATCAAGGCAACTGTGCGATGGTAATCTGTTACAACTGCAAGAAAAAGGGGCATATATCCCGAGACTGCAAAAACCCTGCAAATCCAAAATCAGTCTGCTATCAATGTGGAAATGAAAACCATCGCCGAAACGAATGTCCACAGCTAAAAGGAAAGGCACCGGTTAATCAGAACAACCCTCGGGGGAGAGCATTCATAATGCAGGCAGAAGAAGCTCGACACGAACCAGAAGTTGTCACGGGTACGTTCCCTATAAACGATCAGTATGCTACTGTACTATTCGATACTGGAGCAACCCGTAGTTTTGTTTCAAATACGTTTAGACCACTACTTAACTTAACCACAGAAAAGCTAAATCAAAAATATATGATAGAATTAGCTGATGGTAAGATAATCGAAGCTTATGAAATCATTCCTAATTGCCCAATGAATTTAGATGAAAACTATTTCAATATAGACTTGATTCCTATTGATTTAGGAGGATTTGACATTGTTGTAGGAATGGATTGGTTAAGTAAAAATCAAGCTGAAATAGTATGTGGTAAGAAAATGATCAAAATCCCTTTGGTTAATGAGAATAGAACACTGTGTATATATGGTGAAAAACCTAGGGGCACCATAAAGATAATTTCTTGCAAGAATGCACAAAAATGTCTAAGGAAGAAATGTTTGGCTTATCTGACCCATATTGTTGACACTAAGATAGACAAAGTAAACCTGAAAGATGTTTCAATTGTCAATGAATATTCTGATATATTTCCTGATGAATTACCTGGTTTACCACCCCCTCGTCAAGTAGAATTCAAAATTGAATTAATACCAGGAATAGCCCCTATTGCTAAGGCACCCTACCGTTTAGCACCTACTGAAATGAAGGAATTAATGAGCCAACTTCAGGAACTTTTGGATAAAGGATTTATACGGCCTAGTGTATCACCCTGGGGAGCACCAGTTTTATTTGTTAAGAAAAAGGATGGAACGTTTAGAATGTGCATAGACTATAGAGAACTTAATAAGGTAACTGTGAAGAATAGATATCCCCTACCCAGAATAGACGATCTATTTGATCAATTACAGGGATCTAGTTACTTTTCAAAAATAGACTTAAGATCAGGGTATCATCAGTTGAGAATACAGGATGAAGATATACCTAAGACAGCATTCAGAACAAGATATGGACATTATGAATTCCTGGTAATGCCATTTGGATTAACCAATGATCCCGCCATATTTATGGATCTGATGAATAGGATATGTAAACCCTATTTAGATAAGTTTGTCATAGTCTTTATAGACGACATTTTAATCTACTCTAAGAATAAGAAGGATCATGAGCAACACCTAAGATTGACATTGGAGTTGTTAAGAAAAGAAAAACTATACGCCAAATTCTCAAAATGTGAATTTTGGAAAAGAGAAGTGCAATTCCTTGGACACATAGTCAATCAAGAAGGAATACAGGTAGATCCAGCAAAAATAGAAGCTGTTAAGAAATGGGAGGATCCCAAGACACCAACAGAAGTACGCCAATTTTTAGGGCTAGCAGGATATTATAGAAGGTTCATAGAAAATTTCTCAAGGATAGCTCAACCCTTGACTGAACTAACTCAAAAGGACAAGCCATATGTCTGGGAGAAAACCAAAAGAGTGCATTCGAACTCCTAAAAAGTAAGTTATGTAGTGCACCTATTTTGTCATTACCAGAAGGGACTGATGATTTTGTAGTATATTGTGATGCGTCTCGTCAAGGATTTGGATGTGTATTAATGCAACGAAGTAGAGTCATTGCATATGCCTCTAGACAACTTAGGGGAAGTGAGAAGAACTACACTACTCATGATTTGGAATTAGGAGCAGTAATCTTTGCACTTAAGATCTGGAGACATTATCTGTATGGGACAAAATGTACAATATATACAGATCACAAGAGTTTACAACATATATTTGAACAGAAAATGCTGAACATGAGACAAAGGAGATGGATAGAATTATTGAGTGATTATGATTGTGAAATCAAATACCATCCAGGTAAGGCAAACGTAGTTGCAGATGCTTTAAGTAGAAAAGACAGGGTTAAACCATTACGAGTACGAGCCATGAGAATGGAACTACAATCAGACCTGTTAAGACAAATATGGGAAGCCCAACAGAAAAATAAATTAGAAATAAAAGGACAAGTGAGAGATTTACAGGAAGATACAAATGGAATTCTAAGGTTTAAAGGAAGGACCTGGATACCCGATGATGCTATACTTAGAAGAATTATATTACAAGAAGCACATAAGTCAAAATACTCAGTACATCCAGGAAATAACAAAATGTATAAGGATTTGAAAAATCATTACTGGTGGCCTGGCATGAAGAGATCAGTTGGAGAGTTTGTAGAAAAATGCAATACGTGTTCAAGAGTTAAAGCAGAACATCAAAAACCTTCAGGATATCTACAACAACCTGAGATTCCAGAATGGAAATGGGATCAAATTACTATGGATTTTGTAACCAAGTTACCAAGGACCGCAAGTGGATATGACACAATCTGGGTTATAATAGATAGGTTAACCAAATCAGCACACTTCTTGCCAATCAGGGAGGATTATAAAATAGAGAAATTAGCAAGAATTTACATACGAGAAATCGTATCCTGACATGGGATACCAATCTCCATTATATCCGATAGAGACAATAGATTCATATCAAGGTTTTGGCAAACCCTACAAAAAGCTCTAGGAACCCAAATAAATCTTAGCACAGCCTTCCACCCACAAACAGATGGACAAAGTGAAAGAACAATACAAACACTAGAAGATATGTTACGTGCTTGTGCATTAGACTTTGGTGGCAACTGGGATATGCATCTACCCCTGATAGAATTTTCTTATAATAATAGCTATCATTCCAGCATTAAAACCACCCCATTTGAAGCCTTGTATGGAAGAAAATGCAGATCGCCACTATGTTGGAATGAAATAGGAGATAGACAACTTATAGGCTCTGACCTAATTCAAGAAACATCTGACAAAATCAAAGAAATCAAAAATAGATTAAAGACAGCACGGGGTCGGCAGAAAAGTTACGCGGATAAAAGAAGAAAGCCACTAGAATTTCAAATTGGAGATAAGGTCTATCTAAGAATATCACCCACCAAAGGAATCTTTCGATTTGGAAAGAGAAATAAGTTGAACCCAAGATATGTTGGACCATTTGAAGTTATTAACAAAAATGGTCCTGTTGCGTATAAGCTAGATTTACCCCAAGAATTAAGTAAAGTATACAAAACGTTCCATGTGTCCAATCTGAAGAAATGTTTAACAGATGAAACATTAAAAGTTCCAGTTCAAGAAATAAAGATAGACGAGAAGCTTCATTTTACAGAAGAACCAATAGCCATATTAGACAAAGAAGTTAAAAAGCTAAGAAGGAGCAAAATCCCCATAGTGAAAGTTAAGTGGAACGCTAGGAGAGGACCAGAATATACGTGGGAAAGAGAAGATGAAATCAGAAGAAGATACCCCCACCTATTTTAAGTCAATGGTCAGATAAGTTCATTACTATCCAAATAAATTTCGGGACGAAATTATTTTTACGGGGGAGAATGTGACAACCCTAGATTTAGAGGTTTTTATACACTAGTTCATTTAATTATTCTAAACTACACCTAGGCTAACTTATATATTTTTATACATACATATACGTATGCATGCTTTCATTTTGCTTACACAGGTATGTTGTTTGCTTATATATATATGTATACGTATGCATGGCCGCATGCATACACACCCTTTTACGTATGCATGTACCATCTTTTGCTAGGATACATATGCACATCACATGAACTTAAAGTGTTGCTCATTGCATGCTTGCATGCATATACAAGAGGTTACGTATGCATGAATTCATAAACATAATTCCTTGATACAAAACTACAATACATCAACAATACAATAATAAACAAACCAAATACAACCCAACCAAACATCATAAACACAAGTTAACATCAAGAGAAACTTGACATCAAAACAAACCTAAACAAATCCCCTACACCTAAACCCCAAACCAAAGTACCATTTAAGATCAAGAACCAACTCGGTTAACACCCCTTGAACACTCGGTTAATACCCTTAAGCACCGAATTAGCCAACCAAATATCTAGAACCATCTTGTAATGATTGGGTGATGACTCACACACCCCTTCTCGTGACACCTAGCCGCAAGAACCAACTCACCCAAGCTAGAATTTTGCCACCTTTCTAACCTATTACCCTAGTGTAATGATGAGACCCCTCCATTTAATCCAACCGAGACATACCATCGGGTTCCACAAGAACAAGCACAACCATCACCACATCTCGGTTACCATCATCACAAACACTCCTCAAACTACACCTTCCACTTTCCAAACATTAAACATCAACACCACCCGGTCAACCCTTGGTCACACACCCTCGGCTACTCACCATCACTAAACACCGCGACCACAACACCACCCCTCGGCCATTTACACACTCGGACATCACCTACCACTACCATCATTACCTCCTACTCACATCACGGTTATAAGGAAGCAACATCCAAGCCTCGTGGAAGCATCACCTCCCGAAAGATTATCAAGAACACCAAAACCAAGCAAGCTTAGGCCATCCTCACCTTCTTCTCACACTCTCCTTCTGTCAAAATCAAGGTTCTAACCCCTAAAACCCTACTTGATTAAGATTATGAAAACCAAACATGTGTTAAATAAACACATGTGATTAACCCTTTTGGTTAAAACATACAAAGTTCTTATAAAAACATATACAAAATCAAACCTATTTTTCAAAACAAAAAGAAAGATTTTAAGAATCTGGAAAAATAAAACAAATCTTAAAAATCAAATTTATAGCAAGAAATTATCAACAAAAGGGTTAAAATCTAGTTATAATTTGTTAAATCAGTTCTGCATATTAAACAACTGTGATTGTGGGAACAAACATTAAAAATATATTTAGAATATTAGGAAATAAAACTCTGCAAAATTTGGTACCATTCCTATAAATAAATTAATTTATATACAATATTTAAGAATATAAAAAGAAAATTATATCAGAAGAACCAACCCTAGTAAATGTATGGAAAAATTATATACTGACTACTACAAATTATAGAATCTACTGGAAAAATCTCGTGACCTAACTCAAAATTATATCTGAAATATGAATTTTTAACTATTCTGTCAATTAAAAATCGCCAAAAATACTTAAATTATGAAATAAATTATGGGAAATTTATAAAAAATATATAAGAATAGAAATAGAACAGTCAGTGTAAAAATTAGAATTTTTGAGCATGTTCTGATATTTTTAGCAAATAAGAGTAAAATAGGAAAAAATTATTAAAATGACTCTGATATGATTTAAAACTTGAGAAAACTTTTAGAAACTATAAGAATTATAATTATTATTCTGACAAAATTTGACTAATTTTAGAGGCCCGAAGGTATTTCTAAAGAATTATTTGAATAATATAAAAATGATAGGAATTAGCCTGAAAATAATTTAAATATGAAATTTTAGTATATTTTATCTAATATTAAGATATATCTACTGTGAAAATTTCGGAATTTATACAAAAACCTAACTTATGAAATAAATTCTTCAATCTGAGGTACTAAAAATGTTAAAGAAAAATACATTTTCTAAACTATAAATATTTTTCTTGTTTATAGGTTACCATTTGGAGTAAAGGTGAGTTTCATAGCCCATTTTGTTTTTATAAATTTTTGGGGAAAAAGCATACTAATTGATGCATTATTTTCTGGAATTTATGTTACAACCATTAATTCGGATGTGGAACCGTTAGATAATATTAGTAGCGCTACTTAGGAAAAATATTTCCTGCACCACTGGCATGAGTGTTGTGATGCTATATTATCTGATTTATGAAATGTGTTATGATAGATACGAATGATCTGATTGCTATGTAAGGTTTGGTTGTATATAATGCATCAATATTACATGTTTAATAAACCTGTAAAGCTCACCAACTTTATGTTGACTGTTTTGGGTATGCTTTTTCAGGAATTCACCATGACTAACAGCTTAATGTTTTCCTTTGATGCTTATAATGGCTGGGGAGAGGTTGTGGGGAAAGTTTGTGTAAACCTGACAGTGAACTTGTATGATCTCAGTGTTTCGGTGGATGCACACTTCCATCGTCTCTGAAGATGTTGCTGTTAGGATTTTAATGTAATAGGATTATGTTAGTTCAAATTTTGACTATTATGAATTTATGTAATCCTAACTCTTATATTATGAAGAATGTTATGTTATGTGATAAAATCTATTGTGCTTTATTATAAAACTTGACATGTTTATGTGATAATTGGCAATAGTTGTGTATCAATGAGTTCTGAGCAAACAGGTCACACCCTAAGCATTTCACGCTTCCGCCGGGATGTGACAATGTGATAGATCGGTATTTTAATGACATTAATTTTATTTTCTAGTGACAATGTCTTTTTATTGTGACCCAACTCAATCATTAATTAGTTCTACCGGTTGCAAAGGAATACATTGGATATCCGTTGGTCTATTGTTTAATGAAGTTAACATTGTTTCTATCGGTTGTAACCACGAGTTTTAAGGAATGTGTTTATTCAATGAGGCATGTAAAGATGATAATCAGATGAGTGAGGAGTATATGCATGATGCTTTTATTTACTATATTGAAATACAGTTATTTGCTAAATTATCATTGAAGATGTGACTGATCTGTATTTTAAGGACATTGATTTTTTTTAAGTGACAATGTCTTTTTATTTGTCACCGAACCCGACCTTTGACCGACCGAAATTATGACGTCTGACTTGTTACAATCCAATAACCGTAAACTACTTGACAGCATAGGAAAAAATTTCATGGCTCCGTCACCGTTAAAAAGTATCGCAATAATAGAATCAAGTTACAGACGTACCAATATTTCATGGTTTTTAAAAGACAATACGTAATTTTTCCCTGATATGTATAGTTAAAAACAAATCTTGTTTTCATCAATAAACCCAGAAAATATAATCATCGAATCAATGTGATATTAAAGAGAATGAGGGCTATAAACTACAAAAATCATGGAAAACAAAGTTGATCTTCGTTACTTCATGCAGCGGTTTTCTCCGTGTTTCAATGCTTTAATATTGGCAAAAGGAGGACGTGTTTTCAGATGCATAAGCAATGCTAATCTACAATGTAATTCATGCGATGAAGGTTGCATCTAAAATTCTATGCTGGAATCATTTTCTTGTAGTATTATTATCTATAATGTGAATCTTCGCCAAGCATAGCTAACTTAACAAAATTTTACTACGAATACCCCGATGAGGCGAAAGATGATGGAGACAATGGAGACAAAAGGGGTGGTGGTTAACTCTATCCAATACCCCGTGAGCTACTTTTGGATGCATTAACAACTAATACTGGTAACATCAACACATACGTACAACATATTTTTGTTTGACACCTTTCAAAATTTATTTCTTTTCTCTTCTTTCAATGGGAAATTCCAACTAGCAACAATACAATTACTTCTCATTATATATATTGTGAAGATTCTTTGAAAATCATGAAAAATAAGAACACGGAACCAATCCCCAACCTTCTAATCAACAAGGTATAACAGGCATCATGTATTAGCATTTTGTTCTCTTATTTAATAAACAAAAGAAAACATTAAAAATTTTTTAACCAAAAGATACATATTATATCTTTGATTAGTGTATAATACGAACCCAAAAGGGTATATCTATGGTGAAGGAAAACACATGGAACAAGCTAATTTATATCAGTGGTCGACAATTATATAGTATATAGTTATATATAGATTTATAGCAGTCCCCCTTGAAAATAATATCATACACTTTTAAAACGTTGGCTCACGAAAAAGTTGCAAGTAACCTGGTGGGACAAAAACTTAACAAAGGTAAAAAGAGCGTGTCACGATTTTTCTCACTACTATCCGTTAAGCTCCGTGAGAATCATTCCGATCTCATTAACGAATTTCATAAAAGTTGAGGTCTATAGTTATTTGATAAACTAGTCTAACAAATTTTCGCTCGAGCAAATATTTTGGCTAGTTACACAGCCACAGTTTCGCAAATATTGTATGAAAAATATCTTTGGGAGAGTATGTTTCATTTAGTCGCCTTTGGTGTGTCCATGAAGTTTAACAATAAATCCGTGTTGTATTCATATAAGATTTTTCGTCCCATGTTTAAGAAAAACACACCAAAAGATTTATGAATGTGTTGCATTACAATCATTCCAACAATAACTAGCTTCAGTTATTGATTGTTAATATTTATATATGTTAGTTGTAGTTTTAGACATGTTCTATAGTAGTTTAATACTTAGCTTTTACCATATATCATGATTTATATATCATATATTTGATTAATTTGTGCAATAATTGTTATGGTGAATAGATCGAGTCTACTTTGGATTGTCGTTATTGTTTCTGTATGTGTGGAATAGTCGTGAGAGATGACAAGGGACTCAGGTAAGAATTAGAGAGATCATGGAAGTGAAAAGCTTGATCAGAAGGTTCATAGGCTCAGGAATCCTTCAAAAATTTTACACATCCGCGTAGCGCTTCCGTTTGTTGCAAAATTCCTAAACTTTAAATTTTTTTAAACTTAATCCTTAGAGGAAAAGATTAACCTAATCACATACCATATTGGATAAAGGTTTTGTCACATCCCAGCGGAAGCGTGAGATGCTTTGGATGTGACTTGTTTGTTCAGAACTCATTGATTAACAGAGTTTAACAGATAACACAACAAAACAAAACATAACATGATTTAGTTCATAATTTAAAGATAATTATAAAGTTAGGATTACATCAAATCATAACAGTCAAATTTTGATCTAAATATAATCCTATTACAAACATATTATCTAACTGCTACATCTTCAGTAACGGTGGAAATGCGCGTCCACCGATAGGCTGAGATCATACATGTTCACAGTTAGATTAACACAGACTTTTCCCATTATTTCTCCCCAGCCGTTATACACATCAAAAGAGAACATTAAGCTGTTAGTCATGATGATTTCCTAAAAAAGTATACTCAAAATAGTCAACATAAAGTTGGTGAGATCACAGGTTTATCTTAAACAAAATATTATTGATGCATCAGATACAACCAAACTTTACTTAATAATCAGATCATTCATAACTGTCATAACATAATTCATAAAATCAAATAATATAGCATCACAACACTCATCCTGTTGGTGCAGGAAATATTTTCCTAAGTAGCGCTACCAATATTATCTAATGGTTTCACATCCGAATTAATGATTCTAACATAAATGATAGTATATCTCAAAAATCTTAATAATGCATCAATTCATAAAAACAGTATGCTTTCTCCCCCAAAAGTTTATAAAAATAAAAATAAGGCTATGAATCTCACCTCTTACTCCCAATGATAACCTATAAACAAAAATATTTATAGTTTAGAAAAATGTCTTTTCTTTAATATTTTTAGCACCTCAAACTATAAAATTCATTACAGAAATTATAATCAAACATATACCACGAAATTTTTACAGTAAGTGGGTCCTAAAATTAAACATAACATATTAAAATTTCATATTCC
This sequence comes from Flaveria ramosissima, assembly GCA_025215565.1. Taxonomy (NCBI): domain Eukaryota; kingdom Viridiplantae; phylum Streptophyta; class Magnoliopsida; order Asterales; family Asteraceae; genus Flaveria; species Flaveria ramosissima. The sequence continues at coordinate 67,369,918 of CM046046.1, forward strand.
AATTATTTACAGTTTATTTTCCATAATTTTTATATTATTTGAACCATTTATCAGAAATACCTTCGGACCTCTAAAAATTATCAAACTTTGTCAGAATATATATCACAATATTTATAGTTTCTCAAATTTTTCTTAGATTCTAAATCATAGCAGGGCTTATTTTCATGATTTTTAATATTTTAACAATTTTCAGTAAAAATAGCAGGATTCGTCCAAAAATTCTAATTTTATACAAACTGCTCTATTCTAGTTATCATATTTTCTGTAAATTTTTTATAATTTAACTCAAAGTTTAAGTATTTTTCTTGATTTTCATATGGCAGAAACTTCTAAAATTCATAACTTATTCATAACTTCGAATTAGGCAACAAAACTTTTTCTGCAAGTCTTACAAATCGTAATAATCAACATATAATTTTTCCAAACATTTTCCAGGGTCGGTTCTTCCAGCATGAAATTTCTTCCAAATACTTAGATAATTTATATAAATTATTTCACTTATAGTAACGACATCAAAATTTACAGAACTATATTTCTTAATATTCTAAACATATTTTCAATGTTTGTTCCCACAATCACAGTCAAATACATATCAAACTGAATTTAGTAAGTTGGTACATACTTTTTAACCCTTTTATTGATAATTTCTTTTATATAACTTTTGATTGTCATTATTCATCCATTTTCTTCAGGTTATAAAACATTCTTAATATTCTTTCAATAACATTATTATATTTATAAGATTATGTGAAGAACTTGTGAGTTTAATCATAAGGGTTGTTTATATGTGTTGTTTAGACACACACACACATATATATATATATATATATATATATATATATATATATATATATATATATATATATATATATATATATACTTTGGTAAACTTGACTAGTTATGGTTTAGGGATAAAAACCTTGATTTTGACAAAGAAAGTGGGTGATGATAGCTGATAGTAGCTTCTTTCTCCGATGCTCCAACTTGTGTGGGTGTCTTGAGCTCCCAAAGTTGTGATTTCCTTGTAAAAGTTGATTTGGAAGGTGAGGGTGTTCGATTGTGGTGATGTTATAGTGGTAACCGTGAGTGGTGATGTTGATGGTGTTCGGTTATGGAGTTGACCGAGAGGTGATGGAGTGGTGGTAGTAACCGAGGGTTGAGTTGGTGGTGGTGTGCGATTGAGGGGTGACCGAATGAGTGGTGGTGTTGTGTTTGGTAGTAACCGAGAGAACAAGATTAAGGGTTGTGGTGTTAGCCGAGAGTTTGAGAGAGTAGAGATGGTGGTAACCGGTTTCAAGGTGGTGGTGGTTGTAAATGGTGATGATGGTCTTCGGGTATGGTGGCGTCCGAGAGTTTTGAAGGAGAGAGTTTGAGATAGTGATTTGAATGGTGTGATTTGAGTTTCCAAGCCATCGGCCGAGAACTTCAAGTAGTGAGGTTGGTCATAATTAAGCCTACTCCTAGAGTAATGTGGTGTAACAATTATGAGTGCTTAGTTGGTTCTTAGGGTGAGAGGTGGCGATTTTATAGACACTCTTGGTGTCATGGTGAAGCTAGGTGGCAATCAAAGGGATAAGTGAGTGTAACACCCGGTTATTTATTATTTTGAAGCCGACGAAGGAAGAAAAAGAAATAAAGTCCAAAGTCGAGGGACCAAACTCGCCAACGAAAGAAAGTCGGGTGAGTGGGAGTAAATAAGGGAGAGGGCAGCCCTTACCCTCTCCCCCACACTCACAAAACAGCCAAAGAAAGAAGAGAAGAGAGAAAGAAGAGAAAAGAGGAAAAAGTGTCGGTTCGGGTTGGTTCGAGTGGCCAAAATTGTTGAGGAGCGAGTCAAATCGAAGCCCTTGTCGTTGTGCTCGTTTGTGTGAGTTCTAGGACCCCACTTTTACTTGTTTTCAACAGATTTTGTGGCTGGAAAGCATCAAAAACCTATTTTTATATTTGTGTGTTTTTGACCCATTGGGTGTGTTGTGTGTGATGCGTTTAGAGTTTGTTTCCGGGCTTATGTGTGCTTGTATGATGTCGTGGTATGAATTTTTAAGGTCTAAGATGGTTGATTAAGGCTTAGAATGGGTTTGGATGAGCTTGGAGGCCGAAAATGGCAGATTGGGTTCGGGATGAACTCCTTTCTGCATCAGCCAGGGCTAGGCGACCGAATGGAGGCCATACGGCCGATTGAGAGGCCATTGAGGTTCATTCGCACGATTGGGATTCATTCGCACGATTTAGGGTTCATTCGCACGACTAAGGTTTCATTCGCACGATTGGGAGTCCAGACGCATGGGGAGTCTGAGGGTCCAGTCGCATAGGTGCTTAGTCGCATGAGTCCATTCGCATGAGGTCAGTCGCATAGGTGCTCATTCGCATTAGTTCCATCCGCATGAGGTCCATACGCACGATTGGGTGTTCATTCGCATAGATGTTCATTCGCATGAGTCCAATCGCATGATGTTCAGTCGCATGGAGGCCATGCAACTGAAGGGTGTCCATATGCCCGAATAGGGCTGTTGCACTCGAAGGAAAGTGTAGTTCGACTTCTGGATTTCGGGGGAAAGTGCAGATGTAAGTTTTGACGTAAAGGTTCCGGTAAGAGCATGTAAGATGACTGTTATGACCTTAGAGAGCATGTTGGGCATGATGATGATGATGTTGCATGTTTATGCATGTTATGTATGTATGATGTTGCCCTGTATGATGATGATGACTGTGTATGATATGTTCCTTATTATGATGTATGTTTATCTTTCTTGTGGCTTTACGTGTCGTGTTAATGAATGAATGAAGTATTATGTAACGTAAAGTGAAAGATAATGAAAGAGGAACATGAAGTAAGAATGCATGCATTATTGAATGATGAAAGAATGAAGGAAAGGCTTGCAAGCACATATATGAGGTGAGCAACCCTGTTGTTGCAAGAGACTCGGATAGCGTGCAATCGTTGAGATTGCCCATGAGGTGAGCAACCCTGCTGTTGCAAGAGACTCGGATAGCGTGCTATCGTTGATATTGCCATGAGGTGAGCAACCTGTTGTTGCAAGAGACTCGGATAGCGTGCTATCGTTGAGATTGGCAATGAGGTGAGCAACCCTATGGTTGCAACAGACTCGGAAAGCGTGCAATCGTTGAGATTGCTAATGAGGTGAGCGACCCTGTCATCGCAACAGACTCGGAAGAACGAACGTATGAACTGAACGAAAGTTAACGAATGTGATGAAAGATAATAATGATATTATCTATGTATACGTATGATGTATGATCGCATGAGAAAAGAAATAGTTCTAATGAAAGTAAAGTATGTTTTATTATAAAACTAGAACTCACTCAGCAACGCTGACTTTTTATGTGTTTCCAGTTGGCCGGTAATGTTGCTGAGGATGGCGTTGCGAGGCTACTCAGCTCTTTTTGATGACATCCATTTGTATAGGGCTTTTGTGATGTAATGCAACATTATATTTTGTAACTAATTAACGATGTATTATTTGGCAAAAGCTTTTATCACGTAATGAGATGTCTATTTTGATAATTCCGCTGCAATGTATTATGAATATTAAATGTAATTATTTGTTATATGTGCGATGAATGACCAACTGTAGGCGTCCCGGGAACGGGGCCTTACAAGTTAGTATCAGAGCCAAAGTTTAAGTGAAATGGGTAAACTTTTCAAATAAACCTTAACTTAAACTGAAAATGGGACGGAATGGGAATGGAATGCCAATCTGAGTAGCTGCGTGCCATCAGGTATTTTCGTAAAGTTAACCGGTTTTATGTGCGCATGGTATGTGGTTATGTGTTGTATGTAGATTTAAATACTGATGTAGTCAGGACAAGTAATGCTTAGGGTATGAAGAGTAAAGTAAGTGGCTAATCACAACTGGCCACTGTAATTAGGGACTTACTATACTTGACATAAACTGAGCTGTCCCCTTGAATAACCGTGTTGGTGTTTGAATCTTTCAGTGTGATAGAGAATGGCTGGTGGTAGATCCTCTAAAGCTTCTAGGGGTGGAGGCCGTGGTGGGCCTGATGCTGATTTGCAACCTAAAAGAGGAAGGCCTAGAGTTGAGAAGGTGGTTCCTGAAAACCTAAGACCCCTCATCCGGAGGCTGGGGATGAGAGTGCAAACTTGAGGGCCTCGGTAAAGGAGGCTGTTGTTAAAGAAGTACATCACGTCATGCAGACAATCTTACCGTCCGTGGTGACCGAAGTCATCAAGGCTGTGAAAGAAGGAGAAAGAAAAGAGAGAAACAGGGCTTCGGGGGAGCGGGAGCAACCGGAGCCTGAAACAATTTTCTCTGATAATGAGGAAGAGGAAGAAGATGAGCCCGTGCAAGAGGTGGTACGAGGCTGTAACTACGGGGCGTTTATGAGATGCAAGCCCCCAACTTTTGATGGAAATGGTAATGCTGCTGCTGCTCACCGGTGGGTGAGGGAAATGGAGGCTGTTCTTGATATCAGCGACTGCCGGGAAGACCAGAAGGTGAAGTTCCCTACTCACTATTTTGTGGATTCGGCTCTGTGCTGGTGGGACAACATTGTCCAAGCCGAGGGTAGCAGGGCCATTGAGAGGATGAGATGGTCTGAGCTGAAAATGTTGGTGATTAAGGGGTTTTGTCCTCATCGGGAAATGGACAAGGTCGAAAGGGAATTCTTGCAACTGGAGGCGGGAACCATGACACACCACAAAATTCAACGAGATGGCACGTCTGGGGCCGGATCAGGTGACGCCTCTGTCACGAAAGATTAAGAGGTACATACAGGGTTTGCCGGTGGATATTCACAGGCACATAATCGCCGCCCGACCGAGCACGTCTAGGTCGACGGTGGATTTGGCAGGGAGATTGTATGATGAGAGAATAGTGGTGGTGACTGAAGGTGGCAAGAAGGCCAGTGGCGATCGAAACTGGCAGGGGAAGAGGTTTGGTCGGGGTGATGCCTCGACGGGTAATAAGAAGGCACGGGTGGATGACCGCCGTGTGGTCACATCGAGTGCGGGATCAAAAAGGTGTGGCAAGTGTGGAAGGGAACATAGTGGGGAATGCGGATTTGGGTCGAACTTGTGCTTCAAATGTGGGAAGGCGGGGCACATGGCAAAGGACTGTCGTATAGTCCGATGCTATAACTGTGGTGAAGAGGGTCTAATGAGCAAGGATTGTAAGAGGCCGAGGGCTGAGAGCTCCGGGGCGAAGAAGACAGGAGGTGAAGGACCGAGGGCGAGCGCCAGGGCATTCACCATGACACAGAAGGAAGCTAGGACGGACCCTGATGTCGTGTCCTGTACGTTTCCGGTGAACCAAAATTTAGCTTCTGTGTTATTTGATTCGGGTGCCAGTAAAAGTTTTATTTCTACTGCTTTCTGTGCAAAGCTGTGTGTTAGTAGTAGACGTGTTGATGCGCCCTTTGATGTAGAAACTCCCATAGGTAAGTCTACCAGGATTTCTGAGATGATAGAGAACTGTGATGTGGAACTTGAGGGTCATAAGTTTCCTGTTAGACCGTTCGTGATGACCTTAGGTGGTTTCGATTTGGTTCTTGGGATGGATTGGTTGGCGGACTTCGAGGCGAACATTGTGTGTCGCAAGAAGATGATTCGTTTGACAGCGCCTGACGGTAGTTTAGTGACGGTTTATGGTGATCGGGTTACTACGATTCTGAAAGTGATCTCGATGGCGGTGGCGGGAAAGTGTATGAGGCGTGGATGTAGCGCTTACTTGGCCTATGTAAAGGATGTGGATACGCCAACACCACAACTAGCCGATGTACCGGTTGTGTGTGACTTTCCAGATGTGTTCCCAGAAGACTTATCAGGAGTGCCACCTGACAGAGAGATCGAGTTTCAGATTGATCTGATACCGGGTGCCCAATCTGTTGCTAAGGCACCGTATCGGTTGGCTCCGACATAGATGATAGAGTTGATGGAGCGATTGCAAGAGCTACTTGATAAGGGGTTCATTAGACCGTGTATCTCTCCTTGGGGTGCCCCGGTCCTGTTTGTAAAGAAGAAGGACGGTAGTATGAGGATGTGCATTGACTACCGCGAGCTGAACAAGTTAACGGTGAAGAACCGATACCCCTTACCGAGAATAGATGATCTGTTCGATCAGCTCCAAGGTTCCAGTTGGTTTTCAAGGATAGATTTGGTTACCATCAGCTGAAGGTGAAAGAGCAGGATGTTCCTAAAACATCTTTCCGTACGCGCTATGGTCACTACGAGTTTCTTATCATGTCCTTTTGTTTGACCAACGCGCCAGCTGCTTTAATGGATTTGATGAACCGTGTGTGTCGGCCGATGCTGGATAAATCAGTGATTGTGTTTATTGATGATATCCTGATTTATTCGAGGAGTGATATTGAGCATGCCGGTCACATTCGGGAGGTTCTGGAGACGCTGAGGAAAGAGAAGTTGTATGCTAAATTCTCCAAGTGCGCATTCTGGTTGCGCGAAGTTCAGTTCTTGGGTCATGTAGTGAATCCCAACGAGATTATGGTGGACCCGGCGAAAGTGGAGGCGGTTATGCAATGGAAGTCACCAAAGACGCCATCCGAGATTCGTAGTTTCTTGGGTTTGGCGGGCTACTATAGAAGATTTATCCAAGACTTCTCTAAGATTGCTTCTCCACTAACTAAGTTGACCCAAAAAGATGTGAAGTTCGTATAGGGTCAAGCTCAAGAGAAGGTGTTCGAGGAACTGAAGACGAGGTTGACTCAAGCTCCAGTTCTGTCATTACCCGATGGAAGTGAAGATCTGGTGGTTTATTCTGATGCTTCCTACTCGGGGTTGGGTGTGTGTTAATACAGAGAGGAAAGGTCATAGCCTATGCATCTCGACAGTTGAAGGTTCATGAGGTCAATTACCCCACTCATGACTTGGAGCTGGCAGCCGTGGTCTTTGCGTTAAAGATTTGGAGGCACTATCTTTACGGGATTAAGTGCACCATATTCACTGACCACAAGAGCCTGAAGTACTTCTTCGAGCAGAAGGATCTGAACATGAGGCAGAGATGGTGGTTGGAACTTATAAAGGATTATGATTGTGAGATCCACTACCATCCGGGCAAGGCCAATGCGGTGGCTGATGCTCTTAGCCGGAAAGAGACGCCCGAGCCGATTCGGGTGAAAGCATATCAACTGATCATGACCTCTGATGTAATGAAGCAAGTCAAAGAGTTTCAAGATGAGGCACTGAAAGAAGATCATCTTAACTCTGAAAGAATGAGAGGTCTGGTTGGGGAATTGGGTGAAAACACACTCGGTGTTAGAACCCGATTTGGACGTGTGTGGATTCCTCGTTTTGGGGATTTACGCGTGAAGATCATGGATGAAGCTCACAAGACTCGATACTCCATTCACCCAGGTGCCACGAAAATGTACCAAGACATGAAGAAGGATTATTGGTGGCCGGGTATGAAGCGCGATGTGGTGGAGTATGTGAGTAAGTGCCTTAATTGCTTACAGGTGAAGGCCGAGCATCAAAAGCCGTATAGGAAGATCCAACCTTTGGATATACCGGAATGGAAGTGGGAGCACATCACCATGGATTTCATTACGAAGCTTCCACGTACCCCGAAAGGGTACGATGCCATATGGGTGATAGTTGACCGTTTGACGAAGAGTGCTCACTTCCTACCGATCCGCGAGACATATTCATCTGAGAAGTTGGCTGATCTGTTCATCCGGGAAATTGTAACTCGTCATGGTGTGTTGGTGTCTATTGTGTCTGATCGTGACACCCGGTTTACATCTAAATTTTGGAAGAAATTCCACGACGCTATGGGGACGAGGTTACATATTAGTACGGCTTATCATCCCCAGACTGATGGTCAGTTAGAAAGGACCATTCAGACACTGGAAGACATGCTTCGGGCATGTGTGATTGATTTTGGGGGAAGTTGGGATGACCACCTACCGTTAGCCGAATTCTCATACAACAACAGCTATCATGCCAGCATTGGTATGCCACCATATGAGATGCTATACGGTAGGAGATGCAGAACACCCGTTTGTTGGGGTGATATTGGTCAGAAGGAATTGGGGAGCATCGACGTAATCTAGGCTACGACTAAGAAGCTTGAGAAGATTAAAGTCTTCATGAAGACAGCCAAAGACAGACAGAAGTCGTATGCTAATAAACCACGCAGGCCGATTGAGTTCCAGGTGGGTGACCGGGTTATGTTGAAGGTCTCACCTTGGAAAGGTATCATCCGCTTTCGAAAGCGGGGTAAGTTGAGCCCAAGGTATATAGGCCCTTTCCGAATCATCGCTCGAGTTGGAGAGGTGGCCTATAGACTGGAGTTACCGGATGAGTTAAGTGGAATTCACCCCACATTCCATGTATCTCATCTAAGGAAGTGCTTGACAGATGAAGATATGATTGTTCCAATGGAAGATATCGAAGTAGACGAAAGGATCAATTACGTGGAGCAACCAGTGGCAATCATCGATAGAAAAGAGAAAAGTCTGAGAAATAAAGTAGTCCCTCTTGTGCGTGTACAGTGGAAGTACAGAAAGGGATCCGAGTCAACATGGGAGACTGAGGAAGAAATGAGACAGCATTATCCATGTTTGTTCGAAGAATAACAGGTTTCGAGGATGAAACCAATTTAAGGGGGGTGGACTTGTAACACTCGGTTATTTATTATTTTTAAGCCGACGAAGGAAGAAAAAGAAATAAAGTCCAAAGTCGAGGGACCAAACTCGCCAACGAAAGAAAGTCGGGTGAGTGGGAGTATATAAGGGAGAGGGTAGCCCTTACCCTCTCCCCCACACTCAAAAATATTCCAAAGAAAAAAGAGAAGAGAGAAAGAAGAGAAAATAGGAAAAAGTGTCAGTTCGGGTTGGTTCGAGTGGCCAAAATCGTTGAGGAGCGAGTCAAATCAAAGCCCTTGTCATTGTGATCGTTTGTATTAGTTCTAGGACCCTACTTTTACTTGTTATCAACCGATATTGGGGCTGGAAAGCATCAAAAACCCGTTTTTATATGTGTGTGTTTATGACCCATTTGGGTGTGTTGCATGTGATGTGTTTAGAGATTGTTTCCGGGCTTGTGTGTGCTTGTATGGTGTTGTGGTATGCATTCATAAGGTCTAAGATGGTTGATTTAGGCTTAGAATGGGTTTGGATGAGCTTGGAGGCCGAAAATGGCAGATTGGGTTCGGGATGAACTCCTTTCTGCATCAGCTAGGGCTAGGCGACCGAATGGAGGCCATACGGCCGATTGAGAGGCCATTGAGGTTCATTCGCACGATTTGGATTCATTCGCACGATTGAGGGTTCATTCGCACGACTAAGGTTTCATTCGCACGATTGGGAGTCTAGTCGCATGGGGAGTCATACGACTGAGGGTCCAGTCGCATAGGTGCTTAGTCGCATGAGTCCATTCGCATGAGGTCAGTCGCATAGGTGCTCATTCGCATTAGTTCTATCCGCATGAGGTCCATACGCACGATTGGCTGTTCATTCGCATAGATGTTCATCCGCATGAGTCCAATCAAATGATGTTCAGTCGCATGGAGGCCATGCGACTGAAGGGTGTCCATACGCCCGAATAGGGCTGTTGCACTCGAAGGAAAATGTAGTTCGACTTCTGACTTTCGGGGGAAAGTGCAGATGTAAGTTTTGACGTAAAGGTTCCCGTAAGAGCATGTAAGATGACTGTTATGACCTTAGAGAGCATGTTGGGCATGATGATGATGATGTTGCATGTTTATGCATGTTATGTATGTATGATGTTGCCCTGTATGATGATGATGACTGTGTATGATATGTTCCTTATTATGATGTATGTTTATCTTTCTTGTGGCTTTACTTGTCGTGTTAATGAATGAATGAAGTATTATGTAACGTAAAGTGAAAGATAATGAAAGAGGAACATGAAGTAAGAATGCATGCATATTGAATGATGAATGAACGAAGGAAAGGCTTGCAAGTACATATATTAGGTGAGCAACCATGTTGTTGCAAGAGACTCGGATAGCGTGCAATCGTTGAGATTGCCCATGATGTGAGCAACCCTGTTGTTTTAAGAGACTCGGATAGCATGCAATCGTTGATATTGCCATGAGGTGAACAACCCTGTTGTTGCAAGAGACTCGGATAGCGTGCTATCGTTAAGATTGGCAATGAGGTGAGCAACCCTGTGGTTGCAATAGACTCGGATAGCGTGCAATCGTTGAGATTGCTAATGAGGTGAGCGACCCTGTCCTCGCAACAGACTCGGAAGAACGAACGTATGAACTGAACGAAAGTTAACGAATGTGATGAAAGATAATAATGATATTATCTGTGTATACGTATGATGTATGATCGCATGAGAAAAGGAATAGTTCTAATGAAAGTAAAGTATGTTTTATTATAAAACTAGAACTCACTCAGCAACGCTGACTTTTTATGTGTTTCCAGTTGGCAGGTAATGTTGCTGAGGATGGCGCTGCAAGGCTACTCAGCTCTTTTTGATGGCATCCATTTGTATAGGGCTTTTGTGATGTAATGCAACAATATATTTTGTAACTGATTAACGATGTATTATTTGGCAAAAGCTTTTATAACGTAATGAGATGTCTATTTTGATAATTCCGCTGCAATGTTTTATGAAAGTTAAATGTAATTATTTGTTATATGTGCGATGAATGACCAACTGTAGGCGTCCTGGGAACGGGGTCTTACAGTGAGTCACCATGTTATCATTACAAGTTTAATCAATACTTAGGGTGTTAATCGAGTGGCTAAAGGCTCTAATGAACCGAGTCTTAATCTTAAATGGTGCTTAGGTTTGAGGTTTAAGTGTATAAGATTTGCTTAGTTTTGTTTTGATGTCAAGTTTCTTTGATGTTTGTATTGTATTGTGGTTTTTGGTTGGGTTGTATTTTTAATTTTATTTGGTGTATGATTTATGTAGATGTGCTTTGATCATATAAGTGTGTAATATCACAAAGTTATGTATTTGAATGCATGCACACGTAAACATTATGCATGCAAGCATGCACACGTACTGCATATATATATATATATATATATATATATATATATATATATATATATATATATATATATATATATATATATATATATATATATATATATATATATATATATCTTATCAAAAGATTATGCATTCGGGCACATGCATACATATAACATATATATATACACATAAACATATAATATATATATATATATATATATATATATATATATATATATATATATATATATATATATGTAGGGTTAGTTAAAATAATGAATAACATATAAGAGAATTTATTAATAGATTTATTTTGTCTAACCTTATTTTTAGGGTCGTCACATTCTCCCCCCGTAAAAATAATTTCGTCCCGAAATTTATTAGAGAGTAATGCCTAAAGTTGAGAAGAACTTATCTGATCACTGACTTAAAATAGGTGGGGATATTTTCTTCTGATTTCATCTTCTCTTTCCCACGTATATTCCGGTCCTCTTCTAGCGTTCCACTTAACTTTCACTATTGGAATTTTACTCCTCCTTAACCTTTTCACTTCTTTATCTAATATGGCTATTGGTTCTTCCATAAAATGAAGCTTCTTGTCTATCCTTATTTCTTGAACCGAAACTTTTAATGCCTTATCTGCTAGACATTTCTTTAGATTGGACACATGAAAAATGTTATGTACTTCCCTTAATTCTTAGGGTAAATTTAACCTATACGCACTAGGCCAACTTTGTCAGTGATGTCAAATGGTCCAACATACCTAGGTTAATTTACTCCTTTTTCCCAAATCGAATGATTCTTTGTGGGTGATATTTTCAGATAACCTTATATCCAACTTGAAATTCTAATGGCTTTCTTCTTTTGTCAGCATAACTTTTCTGTCGATCACGTGCTGCCTTCAATGTATTTTTGATTTCCTTGATCTTGTCAGATGTTTCTTGAATTAGGTCAGGGCCTATAAGTTTCCTATCTCCTATTTCATTCCAACATAGTGGTGATATACATTTTTTCCATACAAGGCTTCAAATGGGGCTGTTCCAATACTGAAATGATAGCTATTATTATAAGAAAATTCTATCAAAGGTAGATGTATATCCCAATTGCCACCAAAATCCAATACACAAGCACGCAACATATCTTCCAATGTTTGAATTGTCTTTTCACTTTGTCCATCTGTTTGCAGATGGTATGCTGTACTAAGGTTTATTTGGGTTCTTAAGGCTTTTTGTAGGGTTTGCCAGAACCTAGATGTGAATCTACTGTCTCTGTCGGATATAATTGAGATGGGTATTCCATGTCTGGACACAATTTCCCGCATGTAAATTCTTGCTAATTTCTCCATTTTATAATCTTCTCTAATTGGCAAGAAGTGTGCTGATTTGGTTAATCTATCTACTATAACCCAAATTGTATCATACCCACTTGAGGTTCTTGGTAGTTTAGTTACAAAATCCATGGTGATCTGGTCCCATTTCCATTCTGGAATCTCGGGTTGTTGCAGATATCCCGAAGGTTTTTGGTATTCAACTTTAACCCTTGAACATGTATCACATCTTTCTACAAATTCTCCGACTGATCTTTTCATGCCAGGCCACCAGTATTGGCTTTTCAAATCTTTATACATTTTATTATTTCGTGGATGCACAGAATATTTCGACTTATGTGCCTCTTGTAGAATGATTCTTCTAAGTATATCATCATCGGGTATCTAAGTTCTCCCCTTGAATTTTAGAATTCCATTTGTACTTTCTTCCAAATCTTTCATTTGTCCTTTCATCTTCAACTTACCTTTTTGTTGGGCCTCCCGTATTTGATTTAACAGATCCGATTGTAGTTCCATTGTCATGGCACGTACCGTAATGGTTTAACTCTATCTTTCCTACTTAATGCATCTGCTACTACATTTGCCTTACCCGGATGGTATTTGATCTCACAGTCATAATCACTTAATAGTTCTATCCATCTCCTTTGCCTCATATTCAGCATTTTCTGATCAAATATGTGCTGTAAACTCTTATGATCTGTATATATTGTACATTTTGTTCCATACAGATAATGTCTCCAGATCTTAAGTGCAAATACTACTGCTCCTAATTCCAAATCATGAGTAGTGTAATTCTTTTCACTTCCCTTAAGTTGTCTGGAGGCATAGGCAATTACTTTACTTCGTTGCATTAATACACATCCAAATCCTTGACGAGACGCGTCACAATATACTATAAAATCATCAGTTTCTTCTGGTAATGACAAGATAGGTGCACTACATAATTTACTTTTTAAGAGTTCAAATGTAGCCTTTTGCTTTTCTCCCTAAATGTAAGGCTTATCCTTTTGAGTTAATTCAGTCAGGGGTTGGGCTATTCTTGAGAAATTTTCTATGAATCTTCTATAATATCCGGCCAGCCCTAAAAATTGGCGTACCTCTGTTGGTGTTTAGGGATCTTCTCATTTCTTAACAACCTCTATTTTTGCTGGATCTACTTGTATACCTTCTTGGTTAACTATGTGTCCAAAAAAATTACACTTCCCTTTTCCAGAATTCACATTTTGAGAATTTTGCATATAATTTTTCTTTCCTGAACAACTACAAAGTCAACCTTAAGTGATGTTCATGATCCTCCTTATTTTTGGAATAGATTAAAATGTCATCTATAAAAACTATGACAAACTTATCTAAATAAGGCTTACATATCCTATTCATCAAATCCATAAATACAGCCGGAGCATTGGTTAATCCAAATGGCATTACGAGAAATTCATAATGTCCGTACCTAGTTCTGAATGTTGTTATTGGTATGTCCTCATCCTGAACTCTTAACTGATGATATCCTGATCTTAAATCTATCTTTGAAAAATAACTAGATCCTTGCAATTGGTCAAATAGGTCGTCTATCCTGGGTAGGGGATACCTATTCTTTATAGTTACCTTATTGAGTTCCCTATAGTCTATACACATTCTAAACGTTCCATCTTTCTTTTTAACAAATAAAACAGGTGCTCCCCAGGGTGACACACTAGGACGTATAAACTCCTTATCCAGTAGTTCTTGAAGTTGGCTCATTAATTCCTTCATTTTTGTGGGTGCTAAACGGTAGGGTGCCTTCGCAATAGGGGTTGTTCCTGGTATTAACTCAATTTTGAACTCTACATGACGAGGGAGTGGTAAACCAGGTAATTCATCAGGAAATATATCAGAATATTCATTAACGATAGGAACACTTTCTAGGTTTACTTTATCTACTTTGGTGTCAATAATATGAGCTAGGAAAGCTAAGCATTTCTTTCTTAAACATTTTTGTGCATTCTTATAGGAAATTATCTTCATGAAACCTCCTCTCACCATATATACAAAGTGTTTTATTTTTATTTATTAGAGGAATTCTTATCATTTTCTTGCCACATACTATTTCAGCCTGATTTTTACTTAACCAATCCATTCCCACAACAATATCAAATCCTCCTAGATCAATAGGAATCAGATCTATATTGAAACAATATTCATCTAAATTTATAGTACAATTAGGAATGATTTCACAGGCTTCAATTATCTTACCATCAGCTAATTCTATCATATATTTTTTATTTAACTTTTCTGAGGTTATATTAAGTAGTGGTCTAAACGTGTTTGAAACAAAACTACGGGTTGCTCCAGTATCAAATAGCACAGCGGCGTACTGATTGTTTATAGGAAACGTACCCGTTACAACCTCCGGTTCGTGTCGAGCTTCTTCAGCTTGCATTACAAAAGCTCTTCCTCGAGGGTTGTTTTGGTTGACCGGGGCCTTACCCTTTAGTTGTGGACATTCGTTTCGAAAGTGGTTTTCGTTTCCACATTGATAACAGGCTGGTTTTGGGTTGGTGGGGCTCTTACAGTCTCGGGATATATGTCCCTTTTCTTGCAGTTGTAACAGATTACCATTGTGCAATTACCCTGATGATATCTCTAACAGGTATTGCACCACGGCTGGTTCTCGGTTTGTGATTTCTTTTCCTGCGTCATTCCTAAGAAGTTTTGGGTGGGTTGTGGGGTTATCCTTTTCTGGGAATTTCCTCCGAGCTTTCCTCCTGGGTTATTGTCATTCCATTTCCTTTTATCTCCTGATCTTGGGTTACTTAAGGATCCTTTTCTTATCATTTCATCAGTCAAACTTCCCAATAAGCTTACGGCATCTTGGAAAGTTTTAGGCATAGAGGATTTCACTAGTCCTCTAATTTGTGCTACTAATCCCCATATATATCTCCCTATCCTTTTTGCTTCAGGGGTTACCAAGTGTGGTACTAGTCTTGAGAGTTCATTATATCTGTCAGTGTACTCTCGATGTGCTGCCCCTTTCATTTCTAGTGCTAAGAATTCAGTTTCTAATTTTTCTATTTCATTATAG
The DNA here is from genome assembly GCA_025215565.1 of Flaveria ramosissima. Classification (NCBI taxonomy): domain Eukaryota; kingdom Viridiplantae; phylum Streptophyta; class Magnoliopsida; order Asterales; family Asteraceae; genus Flaveria; species Flaveria ramosissima. The sequence goes on from CM046046.1 coordinate 67,385,263, forward strand.
GGACAATATTTTTCTATTACTAAACCTCTGAATTCCTTCCAACTTAATCCATTCATAATATGCCTACCTTTAGTGTGCATTTTAATTTTCCACCAAGATTGTGCCTCTCCCTTTAGTGAATGCGAAGCAAACAGGGTTTTGTTGTTGTTGGCACAATTACTGATTTCCAAGGTTGATTCCATCTCGTCCAACCAGCGTAGGGCTTGTACAGCTCCGCCTTTACCATCAAATTCTCGGGGCCTGCATGACATAAAGGTTTTATAGGAGCATCCTTTTTCAGTTATAGTTCCTTCTTCCTGTTGTCCTCTCATGGTGTCGTCTATGGGTGTTTCGTTTCCTTGTGTCATAGTTCCAAGGTTCAGGTTTTGTTGAAGTTGGGTTACCAGGGTGGGTATAGCAGCCTCTATCTGCTGTGTTACTAATCGTGAGATTCTATCATCCTCATTGGTGGTTGTGTTCACAGGAGTTTCTTCTCCGAGCCTAGTTCTAGGTCGTCCAACTCGCGCCGTTCTTCTTACGGGCTGTGTGTTCCTTCTTGGCGGCATGATTTTCTATAGTTAATTTTAGTTAGTATTAAAAGAATTTGAAATTCTAAATAGTATTTTAGCTAACGCATAACAGACAATAATTCTAAACATAAAAGATATATTTCATTTAAGTTCTTATTGCATGTTAAAGTTAGAAGGTATTTCTAATTTCTATGAACCCATTTCCATATCCTTGTAAAGATGTTTTTCTTGGGTGACTTCAATTCTTTAACATCCTTTTGAATACTCCTGATTCCTTGTTGGATTTTCTTAAGCTTTTTAAGAGTCTGCTGAGCTGTTATCATTTGGTCCTCATCGATCTTTTGTCTTTTGGTTTCTTTTTCCTCGTTCTTGGGAGAGTCAGCATTTTGTATTTCTGTATCTTTATCTTGCTTAGCCTGGAATCTGTCTCCGCGTCGTACCTTTTTCCTGGGAGTTTTAATTGTATATCCCCCTACTGTTACTGGTGCACGTCGGACATAGAATTTTGGCTTATGGTTATTTTCAATTTCAATTTGAGGAGTTTCCATGTCTTGCTGAGGTTCGGGTTCAGATGTTATTTCTTTATAATTGCTATGGTCTGAATATTCAGATGGGTCAGTCTCACTGTGATAATTATCTGAGCTCATAGCTGCAAAAAGTCTTTTTATAATTTTGAGCAAAATAGTTAGTCACTTATTTCTACATATTATATACATATTTCAAATAAATTTTTACCTTTACACTTACTAAAAAGAATAGTGTTAGGATATTCATGAAATCACAAAAGTTCACGTATACACATAACATGCATATTTATAGTTATCATAGTACGAGCTTATGGTTATAGTCTAGGCATTTTATAATACCTAATTCTCTATAACCAATGGCTCTGATACCAACCTGTCACATCCCGACGGAAGCGTGAGATGCTTTGGATGTGACTTGTTTGTTCAGAACTCATTGATTAACAGAGTTTAACAGATAGCACAACAAAACAAAACATAACATGATTTAGTTCATAATTTAAAGATAATTATAAAGTTAGGATTACATCAAATCATAACAGTCAAAATTTGATCTAAATATGATCCTTTTACAAACATATTATCTAACTGCTACATCTTCATTAACGGTGGAAATGCGCGTCCACCGATAGGCTGAGATCATACATCTTCACAGTTAGATTAACACAGACTTTTCCCATTATTTCTCCCCAGCCGTTATACACATCAAAAGAGAACATTAAGCTGTTAGTCATGATGATTTCCTGAAAAACATACTCAAAATAGTCTAACATAAAGTTGGTGAGATCACAGGTTTATCTTAAACAAAATATTATTGATGCATCAAATACAACCAAACCTTACTTAATAATCAGATCATTCATAATTGTCATAACATAATTCATAAAATCAGATAATATAGCATCACAACACCCATCCTGTTAGTGCAGGGAATATTTTACTAAGTAGCGCTACCAATATTATCTAACGGTTTCACATTCGAATTAATGGTTGTAACATAAATGATAGTATATCTCAAAAATCTTAACAATGCATCAATTTATAAAAACAGTATGCTTTCTCTCCTAAAAGTTTATAAAAATAAAAATGGGGCTATGAATCTCACCTCTTACTCCCAATGATAACCTATAAACAAAAATATTTATAGTTTAGAAAAATGTCTTTTCTTTAACATTTTTAGCACCTCAAACTATAAAATTCATTACAGAAATTATAATCAAACATATACCACGAAATTTTTACAGTAAGTAGGTCCTAAAATTAGACATAACATATTAAAATTTCATATTCCAATTATTTACAGTTTATTTACCATAATTTTTATATTATTTGAACCATTTATCAGAAATACCTTTGGACCTCTAAAAAATATCAAACTTTGTCAGAATATATGTCACAATATTTATCGTTTCTCAAATTTTTCTTAGATTCTAAATCATAGCAGGGCTCATTTTCATGATTTTTAATATTTTAACAATTTTCAGTAAAAATAGCAGGATACTTCCAAAAATTCTAATCTTTATACAAACTGCTCTATTCTAGTTATCATATTTTCTGTAAATTTTTCATAATTTAACTCAAAGTTTAAATATTTTTCCCGATTTTCATATGACAGAAACTTCTAAAATTCATAACTTATTCATAACTTCGAATTAGGCAACAAAACGTTTTTTGCAAGTCTTACAAATCGTAATAATCAACATATAATTTTTCCAAACATTTGCCAGGGTCGGTTCTTCCAGCATGAAATTTTCTTCCAAATACTTAGATAATTTATATAAATTATTTCACTTATAGTAACGGCATCAAAGTTGGTACATACTTTTTAACCTTTTTATTGATAATTTCTTTTATATAACTTTTGATTATCATTATTCATCAATTTTCTTCAGGTTATAAAACCTTCTTAATATTCTTTCAATAACATTATTATATTTATAAGATTATGTGAAGAACTTGTGAGTTTAATCATAAGGGTTGTTTATATGTGTTGTTTAGACACATATATATACTTTGGTAAACTTGGCTAGTTATGGTTTAGGGATAAAAACCTTGATTTTGACAAAGAAAGTGGGTGATGATAGCTGATAGTAGCTTCTTTCTCCGATGCTCCAACTTGTGTGGATGTCTTGAGCTCCCAAAGTTGTGATTTCCTTGCAAAAGTTGATTTGGAAGGTGAGGGTGTTCGATTGTGGTGATGTTATAGTGGTAACCGTGAGTGCTGATGTTGATGGTGTTCGGTTATGGAGTTGACCGAGAGGTGATGGAGTGGTGGTAGTAACCGAGGGTTGAGTTGGTGGTGGTGTGCGATTGAGGGGTGACCGAATGAGTGGTGGTGTTGTGTTTGGTAGTAACCGAGAGAACAAGATTAGGGGTTGTGGTGTTAGCCGAGAGTTTGAGAGAGTAGAGATGGTGGTGACCGGTTTCAAGGTGGTGGTGATTGTAAATGGTGATGATGGTCTTCGGGTATGGTGGCGTCCGAGAGTTTTGAAGGAGAGAGTTTGAGATAGTGATTTGAATGGTGTGTAACACCCCGAAAAGTCAAAACGAGTCATTAAGGATAATGGGCCTTAATTATTGGGTATTTTAATAAGGTAAAGAAATGGTCATGGGCTAAATTAGGCTTATTGGGTAGTGGCCTATGGGATTAAAGTCCCATAATCAGCCCTTAAGCACCCAAAACCAGCTTCATCTTCCTCATTGCAACCCTAGCCACCAAAATTCATAGAGAGAGAAAGTGAAGAAAACTCAAGATTTGAAGCTTCCAAGGTTAAGAGATTGAAGATCTGGGTGTTGGAGAATCAAGACCTAAGAAAGAAGCAACAAATCAAGGTAAGAATCGACCTCTAAACCCTTCTGTAGATCAAACCCGGATTCTAGGGTTTTGGGTTTTGAAAAGTTGTAAAGAATCGCATAAAGGTCACATTTTTACGTATGAAAACATGTGTAAAGCTTAGATTTAGCCTCATGGATGATAAACTAAGAGATTGGACGTAAAAGGTTATGATTTTGGGTTAAAAACGGTCTGGTTCGTACTTTTATGCGATCTGCGAAACTGCATATGCATCCAGCGAAATTGCATATTCAATCAGCGAAACTATGAGGACTTCCTGCGAAACTATAGTTTCGCAGGTAGTTTCGCAGACATGGTTTTCCAACGAAAGTTTGGCGAAACTGGCAGCGAAACTGGCAGCGAAGATGCCAGCGAAGTTGCCAGCGAAACTAGCAGCGAAACTGCTGGTGAAACTAGCAGCGAAACGGTTGGCGAATCTAGCTGCGAAATCGCTGATCTTGCGGCGAAATTAGCAGCGAATTCAGGCAGAAATTAACCCCTTTAAGTACTAGCTTATCTGCAGGCTGTGTAGAGTGATCCTAGCCTTGTAAGCTTAGCCTAGAAGTTATTCGTGGTATCCAGGTGAGTTCTAGATCTCCTATTTATAAGTTTTTCCATGTTTTGGGGCTATTATGCATACTAAATATATGTTTTTAAATGATCAAGATTTTAAGGGGTTTTAACAGGAAGAACGATTTTTCTATAAGTAAATGTGCTATATAAATGTTTAAATATAAAAATTTTTCGCGCTGACCTGTCAGCCCGGCCCCAGCCAGGGGCGTTGCCCTTTGGACCCCGCTGTCAGGGGCTGCCGCCCTCGAACCCCCGCTGTCCCGCAGTGGGTCACTTATTTTTATGATGACTAGTACTTGGTATGTTGTGTACTTAATAAGTTAAGTATTATATATTAAAGTGGAAGATGATATTAATGAAAAGCGAAACTTAATGAATGTTACCCCCGGGCCCATTTGATGATGTAAAGTCTTGCAATCACTATGATAGACTTCACTTATGTGAGTCTGATGTATGATGATGGATCTGTATTCACGAGCGCGCTATGTGCCTTACAGTGTGGATCAACTGTCGGGGGTTAGCTACCGTATTCATGTGTACCGACAGGGATTGACATTTGTTGTCGATCAACATGGAGCTCTTGCTTTGTGCAATCTCGTTTATGATGAAAGTGAAAGATATTAAAAGATAATGAACATGCTTATTATGATGCTAGTTATGTTATGTACTAAGATGTATGCATGATCATTTTATGAAGGATAAAGTTTATATTTTGTTATATTATTTAAAACTAAAACTCACTCAGCGAAGCTGACTTTTATGCATAATAGTTGGCAGGTAAGTGTTGATGCTCGGAGCTACTTGGGAGCTATGGATGGCATTCCTATTTATGAAATCTTTATTTTAATTTAAGAACAAGTAATATGTTTTGTTTGCAATTAAAGGACACGTGTATGAGTACAATATGGTTTCTAAGTTTTAAATGAGTGTCTAATTATTTTCGCTGCAATGTTTTGTTATTAAACTGATTTTATGCTATGATTAACCAACCGTGAGGCTTTCCGGGAACGGGGCCTTACATGGTGTTATTTGAGTTTCCAAGCCATCGGCCGAGAACTTCAAGTAGTTAGGTTGGTCATAATTAAGCCTACTCCTAGAGTAATGTGGTGTAACAATTAGGAGTGCTTAGTTGGTTCTTAGGGTGAGAGGTGGCATGGTGAAGCTAGGTGGCAATCAAAGGGATAAGTGAGTCACCATGTTATCATTACAAGTTTAATCAATACTTAGGGTGTTAATCGGGTGGCTAAAGGCTCTAATGAACAGAGTCTTAATCTTAAATGGTGCTTAGGTTTGAGGTTTAAGAGTATCCTATTTGCTTAGTTTTGTTTTGATGTCAAGTTTCTTTGATGTTTGTATTATATTGTGGTTTTTGGTTGGGTTGTTTTTATAATTTATTTGGTGTATGATTTGAATGCATGCACACGTAAACATTATGCATGCAAGCATGCACACGTACTACATATATATATATATATATATATATATATATATATATATATATATATATATATATATATATATATATATATATATATATATATATATATATATATATATATATATATATATATATATATATATATATGTATATATCTTATCAAAAGATTATGCATTCGGGCACATGCATACGTATAACATATATATATACACATAAACATATATAATATATATATGTAGGGTTAGTTAAAAAATGAATAACATATAAGAGAATTTATTAATAGATTAATTTTGTCTAACCTTATTTTTAGGGTCGTCACAGGTTTGAATTAAAAATATATATACTATAAATATGATTGAGAAAAGAATCATCATCATCAATTTTTTAGTACACGTCGAGACCAAAAGAAGGAAATTTTAGTACATGTGGAGACCAAAAGAAGGAAACAATGGGGGGTTTTTGCTTTTGACAACCTCAAGAACAATTCATACTCGTTTTTTCAAGTACTTTAAGGTTTTGTTTATTTGCTTCAATTGATTTGCCATCATTTGCTACGGGGGCGGCTCAACTATCTTGAGGGCCCTAAGCGAATTATAAAAGTAGGGCCCTTAAAAAAATATATATTTGTTCCTTATAATATGATAAAATGAGATATTACGTTTGTTTTCATAAAAACAGAAAACTAATGCACCACTAAATACTTTTAATGAATGTTAATTGCTCGACATAGATGGTGTACCCATCCTAATTGGATGATCTTTCTCTCACACACATGTATCCCACTAATCCATGGCCATCGCTTTGTACATCATCCTATTATCAATTAACCTAGCCCCATGCCCTACAATGTAGACCAAAGTGAAATGAATCTCTAGTCTCTCATCCCGAACGCGAAAAGAGAAATACAAGGTCATCATATTCATTAAAAATGGGACCCTTCTTCACATCAAAAAGGTCGTTAAAGAATGTTGAATGGATGTTTGCTTACAAATAAAGAAGGTTTAGCAAACAATATGCCTACATAAGGCTTTCTGTTGTTGCTGGTTGACACTTTCATGGCATGTCGTTACTTTATCCCTCATCACTTGGAACCCCTTATCGTTCCAACATTGGATCATCTAGCAAACTTTATATACCCAATTGAAAACATCATTTTCAACAATTCAAACAACTACTATTTATGTTTTAGTATGATCAAACCTCAAAGTTATATTTAAAGGGTATTATTTTTACAAACTTTCTTCGATTATGTATTATTAAATATGCTCTGCAACACATGTATAATTCAAGCAGAATCTCTATTTCTTTATAAATTATAAACTCCATGCTCTAATATGTTTCTCACCAAACAAATGACCGTGAAAAAGTCTTATAAAATCAAACTAAAATTAACTTTTTAAACAAATAATAAGATTCTTACTTCTTAAACAATCCTTGTATTATATAAAGAGCAGCACCACATACAATTTGTAAGGATTCCTATATATGTATATATTTTATTCCAGCAATTACCCTATAAACATATTTATAGGTTAGTAATAAATATCATTTCTTTAAAATTTTCAGCACCTTAGAATACAAAATTTAAAACCAAAGTTATACTTACCCATATATCATCAAATTTTTATAACAGAAACATACAAAAGTCTACTTTAATATGTAAAAGTTTCAAACGACAACTATTTACAGTTTATTTTCTGGAATTTTCAAAATGTTTGAAAAAATCAGCAAAAATACCTACGGGTTCTCAAAATTTATCAGAACCTATATTCTAAAATTCATATTATCCCATAAATTTATAAGGTAATAATTCATAACAGACACAATAGACACCGGCACACCATGACGAGTTACAATTTCCTTGATGAACAAATCAGCCAACCTCTCAGATGAATATGTCTCGCGGATCGGTAGGAAGTGAGCACTCTTCGTCAAACGGTCAACTATCACCCATATGGCATCGTACCCTTTCGGGGTACGTGGCAACTTCGTAATGAAGTCCATGGTGATGTGCTCCCACTTCCATTCCGGTATATCCAAAGGTTGGATCTTCCCATACGGCTTTTGATGCTCGGCCTTCACCTGTAAGCAAGTAAGGCGCTTAGTATAATTACACCAAAATTCACAGAATGGTATTCCTCATATTTTGTAACAAGTTTTTAATTTTATTCCCATAATCACAGTCATTTAAGTAATAAGTCAAATTTATCAAGAATACACATAATTTCAACCCTTTATTTGTAACCTTTTTGTTTAAATCTTTGGTTTTTAATATTTTTCCAGATTCTTGAATCTTTCGAACTGTTTTTGATAAAGGTGAAGTCTTTATAAGGTTTTGTGAAGAACTTGGATGTTTTAACCAAAAGGGTTGGTTATATGTGTTATTAAAACACATATACATCTTTTTAAACTTAGTTAGTTCTGGCTTAGAGGATGGAACCTTGATTTTGACAGAAGGAGAGGATGAAAAGAAGTTGATGATAGCCTCTAACTCCTTGGTGAACCGGTTGGGATGGTTGTCTTGAGCTTTGAGGTCTTGATTCCTTGCAAGTTGGTTTAGAAGATGATGATCATATGAAGCTTTGGATGATGGTGTGTGGTTGGTATGGAGACCGAGGGTTTGAGAGCAAAAGTGGGAATGGCTAGAGATCCGAGAGTTGTGTCAAAGGATGTGAAGATGGTGGCGGTTTGTGGTGGTTGTTGTCCCATCGTATATTAATGGTGGAGTTGTCATGATTAGTCCGAGGTATAGGTTAGTGAGGTGGTAGTCTTTAGGTGAGCTTAGTTGGTGCTTAGGCATAGGTGGCAACTTGAGATGATGCTTGGTGTCTTAGTGATGCTAGGTGTCGATCAAGGGAGCAAATGACTCATCAAGTCATTAGTGCAAGGTTTAGCTAGTGTTTAGGTTGTTAATCGAGTTGCTTGTTACTGTTACGACCGTTTTCGTATGGAGTACTAACGGATTTTGCGTGAGACCAGATCAAATCGTGCGGAATCCTATTTGATTGGCGATCCAATCAGTGAGAACGACAACCTGATCGACCTAACGATGAAACAAACGTTAATAATTGATTAGAAATCAATCAGGAACAAACTATGAAGTTGGATAGGCTGCTTTGGACGCTCTGGACGGCTAGGGTTTGTAAATATTCGAAGTCTCTCTCCAGTCTCCGTTTTTCCACGAATTATATGGTATTTATAGGGTTTTAGGTTTCATTTGTACGACTGAACGATTAGCATGGTTCAGTCGTGCGACTGACTCATGCGATTGATTCATACGCACGACTGAAGGTTCAGTCGTGCGACTGAATTAGTCTTATGTCTCAGTCATACGACTGATCGAGTCTCCTGGTTCAATCATGCGACTGGTCCATAAGTATGATTCATTCATGCGTATGACCCATAAGTATGGTCCATTAGCATGAATAAATACCCGACTAAGCTGAACATATTTCTCAATCATTATTGACTTAGAATCATGTACAACAACCTCAAACCTATATATAATGTTCATATATATGAATTATACCAAATACAATAATAATATGAAATATTCAAAGACAAATAAACATCAAAAGCATATTATATTTCATTAAGTAGTTACATTACACATGTGTAAGAAATGAAAGACTTTTACATTAAGAACATAAACTAGGAATATGATGTATCAACAAACTCCCCCTTTGGACCTAGTTTATCCTATTTTCTAACATTCTTCACATGCTCTAGGAATTTCTTGTACTTCTCTTCTTTAGTGACTCCTGCGTGTATCTCAAATGCAAAGTAGAGCCGTATAACATGTTGGAATTGTAGAGCTTGTACAATATCTTGCGTGTCATAGAAAAGTGGCCACTTGTATAAAGTATAGACATCTTCAGCAGACAAGTTGGTAAGCCACATTGGGTCAAATACCCTGATAGTCTCTATCTTCCCTTCTCTGTTCAGAACTATGACCACTTCCCCCGTCCTCCAGTCATAATAACACCATTTGAAGTGTGAAGTGAAGTCCTGAGGCATCTCCCGTAAAGGAATCTTGGACATTGTGCGTGGGGGACTCCATTTCAACACCACCTTAGGTCTTCTAGATATAGGATCAACTTCAGTCTTATGAATGAACCGTTTAGGTTGTTGAGGCCTAAAGTTGACCCATCTGGTGTGGTATTCTTTCTTCAATGACTTCTCAAACCATCCCGACATCTTCCTCGGGTTGGCATACAAAAGATCTAAGCAAGCCAATCTGTTTAGCTCAAAACCAGGAAGAGTCTTCAGATCATGGCCCAATTGATGATCTTGCCTGACACTTTCTGATGTTTCTTGACTCTGTACAGTTTGGTGTAGGCATTCATCTTTGGAGGTGCACGTTGGGCCTTCATCTCTGATAAACAAGCTGCCCATTCAGCCTTCTTAATGTCAACATTAGCATCTGTAGCTTGGGCTTTACCTTCATCCTTTTCTTTCTCTTTCTCTATCTCATCAAGTTTAGCAAAAGTATCACTTCCAAAAGTTTCACCCAAGTCTGGGATAGCGTTGCCCTCAGGTTCAGTGTACTGTGGATAGTAGTCAAATGTGACATCTTAAATCTCAATCTCATCCACTCCTTGTAGCTCCTCATCACTCAAAACATCTACTTCAGAAGCATCTTTAACAAGCTCATCTGGATTCAATCTAAACATCTCAGCGAGCTGCTCGTCAGTCAAGTCATGAATGATTTCTCCTTCTTCTGGAGTGTAGCTCACTGACCTTCGCACAATCCCTTGCAAGTCAAGAATCATAGTTAGTTGAGTCTTGACTTGCTGAAGGGGGAGAACATCATAATCATCGGCCTGTGGAGCTTTGCCTTTGCCCTGATCATGTGTCTCCTCAGCTGGAGCTGCGGAGGACGCAACTCTTTTGGAGCGCCTCTCTTTGCTGCTTGATTTGAGGCTAATGCAGATACATCACCTTCTTGATCATCATCATCATCATCCTGATCATCTCCTTTTCCCTTTCCACTTGGTCCCGCTTCCTCATCATCATCTTCTTCTTCTGATTCATCATTTGTAAGCTCATCATCATCATCTCCATCATCATCACCATCATCTTTAATCTTTATGGGCTCACCCTTAGTTCCCTTCAATCTCAACATCAGCCTTTTGTTCTTCTTCTCCAATCCCTTAATCCTCTTGACAGATGGCATCACCAGCTCATTTTGAGCCTTCAGTGCATGGTGAGCTCGAACTAACGATCTCACATGAGCACCATTCTTCTCTGTTAGTTGAGCAATCTGTTTGCCCTGTGCGGTATTAACAGCCATCAGCTGGTTCATCTGGTTGGCTTTCAGATCATCTGTAGATAGCAGCTTGAGCACCAGTCTGTTGAGGCTAGCTAGATGTTCCTCTAGCCCGACAGTAGGTAGAGTAGAGCCAGATGTAGGTGGGAATTGGGTGGATGTTCCGGCTTGGTGAGTAGTGGGTGTAGTGGTGGATGTGGTAAAGATGGGAGTAGGAATGGAAGTGGGTTGTGGTGGAGCTGTGTTGGGTATTGTGGGTGAGGTGGATGTGAATGTATGAGTGGTGGTGGGGGTGTTAGTGGCTGTGGTAGTGGTTGTGGTAGTGGTGGTGGCTGTGGTAGTGGTTGTGGCTGTGGTGGTGGCTGTGGTGGTGGAACTGATTTGTGTAGGTGGGAATTGGGTGGATGTGCCAGCTTGGGGAGTAGTGGGTGTAGTGGTGGATGTGGTGTAGATGGGAGTAGGAATGGAAGTGGATTGTGGTGGAACTGATTTGTGTATTGTGGGTGAGGTAGGTGTGAATGTATGAGTGGTGGTGGTGTGGGGAACAGTGGTGGTGGCAGTGGTTGTGGTGGTGGCAGTGGCTGTGGTGGTGGCAGTGGCTGTGGTGGTGGAAGAACTGATCAAGGTGATCCTCTGTCTCTTACTCTTCTTGCCATAGGGATGGGCCATCCTCTTCTTCCTGGACCCCTTGGCTATAGGGGCTCCCCTGAGCTGATCGGCTGGTCGGGTGTGTATGTTGGATCTATGACATCAGTATCACCACCCTTAGACCAGCTTGGCATCCACCAACCGCCTCTTTCCCCTTCTTCGTAGCCACAACTTGACTACCGACTCTCCTAGTGAGAGGCTCATCATCAGACCCATCTTCTTCATCTATCAAGAAATCCTGGTGGAAAGCAGCCTGCTTAGATCCACCAGGTGCAGCTGAAGTACTTTGCGAAGGTGGTGGAGATATAGTAGATGTGTTAGTGGCCCGTGATTGACTGGGGCCAGCATCTCCACCACCTTGACCATCATCAAGGTCGTCATCATCGTCGTCATCTACTTCAGTGGGAACCACTATGGGCTCAACATCAGAAACACTGTCATCGTGACGCCACTTCTTGCGAGAGGGCGCCACGTAATCCTCATGGGCCAGATGGCCAAACAGTCTCCTGACCGGGGGCTTCACCTGCTTCCCCCGGTACACCTTCATCCTCCCCAGTGTGGTGTCATCCATCACCTCTAATACAACAGCATCGTCCTTCTCCTTAGGCAGCAAAGGAAGCTTCTCATCAATGATCATCTGTAAGAACCTTGGATACATACAGAATCCTTCCTTGCCCTTGGCCTCGATGTTCTCTATCAAGTAAGAGAAGAGCATGCGAGAGAAACTGAACGGGTGGTTCAGTACCAGTGCAACGTATGCATTCTGGATTTGGTCCGACATCTCATCAAATCCTCCACGCCTGGAGGCTATGCACTTGAAGATCACATGTGCCAAATACTTGAACTAGGGGCACATGTTGCTCTTGTTCAGTACGCCGGCATTGATGTCTCCGGCGTACTTGATCCTCAGAAAGCAACCACGAACAGTCATTGGATGCAGCTTGGTTGGATGGGCTCCGTCTTCCCCCAAATCCAAGACTCTCCTCAGGTCTTCTTCATGGATCTCAATGTCTTGTCCGAAGATAGAGCTCCGGATAGAGTGAGGCTCAACTGACCTGTCCACTGTGGCACTTTCCCAGAAAGCCTGCTGAACAGATCTGTATGGTGTGCATGGAGTAAAAATGGCCTTGTAGATCCTCGATCTACGCAGGAAGGCAATAATCCCGGTGAACTCAGAGGCATTCCGAGAAGTAGCATCTAGATGAGCCAAGATGTTCTGCTTAGTGCTCATAGTCCATCTCTCAGCCATATTGCTGCAACACAAGAAACATATACATTAGATTTATGCATAAGAGATAACAGTATCGTGCGATTGAACCATACGACTGAAATAAGTCGTACGATTGAGCCTGTGACTGAGCTCAGTCGTACGATTGAGCCTGCGACTGAACTTAGTCGTATGCTATGCCATGCGGTTGAGTCAGTCGTGCGACTGAGTCACCGATTGATTCACTCGTGCGATTGAATCATGCGCCTGGCTCAATCGTGCCTGAGGTTCATATGGCGTGTCTATTCGCATCTTGCTCTGTTCGACACCATAAATTTGAATCTTTTTCAAAACGTTACTATACACTTCGTGTTTAGATTCATTAGGTTCGCAGGGACTCGAAATAGCACTTAGTGTTGTTTAAAACAACGTTTATGTCCATTTAAGTGGTCTATTTTAGAGTATTGTCCCGGTTATTGATTTTAAACATTCTCGGTCATTGTGGGTTCGATTAATCTGATCTTTTGATTAGATTTCAGTTTCACAGTACCTGAAGATGAATAGAAATCGGTTAGGATGACAATCAGAGAGTAATCACAATAATCAAATTTTGGGCAGAGTGTATGTGTAATAGGCAGTTTTTTAGAGTTTTGAAGGGTGGTAAGGAATACGACGACTGACCCCTCTATTTATATTGTTTTGAGTTTCAGTCGTGCGACTGGACCCATACGCATGATTCATTCGTGCGACTGGGGTTCAGTCTTGCGACTGACTCAGACTGCTTCATCCAGTTGTACGATTGGTTCATTCTTGTGATCCAATCGCATAGTTGACCCATACTCATGGTCCAATCGTGTGATTGGCTCATACTTATGGTTCAATCGTGCGATTGACTCATACTTATGATTCAATTGTGCGATTGGCTCATACTTATGAGTTTGACCTAAAATATTCCCATACACTCAAAATCTAACTTTTGATTTATGACATTATGACCAATGATCATCTCAGACATGACCCTTTTAACAGAAAATCATTTGATCACCTCAGACGTGATCCTTTTAATTTAGAACCGATTGGTCACCTCAGACGTGACCCTTTTAATTTGTGATTCACAGAGTTCATCTAGTTATATAGTCCGGCATCGATGCAAAAAAGATAACGAAAACAGAAAACAACTTGAATTAAAACAAAACAAGACATATTTTTGTGTTTTTGGTTTGAGGTGAATTAAAACCTTTTAGAAATCTTCTAACTGATTTTACTTCCTGAGCAGAACAGCTTCAATTTAATTTTATCATATCTGGAAAGATTCATATGGAATCATATAGGTATATCATAATCATTTGGGACCCTTATGATATGTATTTTGATACTAGATCCTTATATGTCTAATAGTCAATAGCACTTTCAGAAAATCATACTAGAGCTATAAGATGCATACAATGATTTTGACTGTCGAGAGTTGCAGCCACGATGATTGTCAGTATGTTTGTCCACTTAAATCCATACACAGATTTTTGACTCACATTGGTGATTAGTTAGGTTATATTATTTCAACAAGCATTTGTGGATCCCACACTTATATGGTAATCAACATTCCTCAGGAGATTTTTGAGCGGTCTACGGGTATTTGACAAGAAGAAACTATTCTAAGAGCTTTCAAAGAGATGCCAAGCCTCAGGTCAGTGCCATCGCACAGCAGAGAGGCGCAAACAATAATGAATTCTAGAATATTTAGGTTATGCTTATCCTCAGGTCAGTGCCATCGCACAGCAGAGAGGCACACAACCTATCTTCTTGTTAGAGCAATTTTTTTTCTTTTGCACATCACGCACCAACAACATTAGTCATTAGCTTGATTGCACTTAACAGTTTTTCCATGTGCTTTGCTCATTTTTATGGTCATCCGCACACATTTGTGGCGTTTGTTTTGCTCGTCACCCCTTATTGGAAATGCGTTGATTGTGTTAACTAGGGATAAGATGAGAACCCACAGCAAGTTTAACAAATTAGTTTGAATTTGATTCACCAATGAAGTCTACTCGTCTATTGTGTTGAATCTACCGACACATCATATAATGAACTAGCAACCTCTAGGTCTACTTTCTCTATGTTACCTCAGTAGCAGACTAGTCTGCTATCATTTTTCCTTTATTTTGCTTAGACTTCTCAGACTTGTAATTTGAATAATAGCATTTTGATCATTTAAATCCATTTGAAGTCCCAAACAATTTAGTTCCCTGTGTACTATCATTTTCCATAATTTTTGAATCAATATCACAGATTTGATTTCTTTGGTTTTAGCTTATCTGCCCGCCCCCGTTTTTTTAAGTAATTGAATACTGAAACTAAACTATTCTCCAACTATAATTCTAAAACCGAAAAGTTTTTGTGTTTTTGAATTTTAAAAGACTAGAAAAGAAAATTAAAAAAAGAAAATAAAAATAAAAATAAAAAATATGAACATTTGTCGGACTAAGAACTCGATTCTTCTGGAAACACATCACTTTGCTTTTTCACGCCATTGACCTCCAAAAGATAGAAAAACCGAGGTTTGTCAAAAGCTTTTGTGTAGAGGTCGGCGCGTTGAAAATCCGTATTAATTTTAACAACATCGATTAATTGCTTTTCAAAACAGTCACGTATAAAGTGATATTTAATACCGATGTGTTTAGTTTTTGATTGTTGGACTGGATTTTTGGTGACAGCTATTGCAACAGAATTGTCAACAAAGATAGGAGTGTTAGAAAATTTCAAACCATAGTCTCGCATTTTCTATTGAATCCAAATGATTTGTGAACAACAACTTGTAGCAGCAACATATTAAGCTTCACATGTTGACAGAGCAACAGATGTCTGCTTCTTACACTGCCAGGTGACTAAGCTTCTTCCAAAGAACTGACATCCCGCTGATGTTGACTTGTAATTCATCTTGCAACCACCATAGTCTGAGTCACTATACGCTGTAAGCTCCAAGTCATCATCATGAGGATACCACAACCCGAGTGTTGGAGTACCCTTCAAATAACGAAAGATCCTTTTTACCCCAATTAGATGATTCACTTTTGGTTTAGCCTGATATTTGGAACAAAGACACGTGACGTACATAATATCAGGACGAGAGGCTGTGAGGTACATCAGAGATCCGATCATTCCTCGGTACATAGTGGCATCTACCAGATCACCATTTTCGTCGGGTGCTACATCGTGGTTCATGGCAAGTGGAGTCCCAGCAACCGTTGCATTCCCCATGTCGAACCGACTAAGGATATCTCCTATATATTTCGACTGATGCAGGAAGATTCCATTTGGTGTCTAATCCACCTGTAACCCAAGAAAGAACTTCATCTCTCCCATGGCACTCATCTCAAACTCAGCTTTCATCACTGATTCAAATTCTTTACACAATGCGTCATTTTTGGAACCAAAGATTATGTCATCCACATATATCTGTACCAGTAGTAAATCATCATCTTTCTCTTTGATGAACAACATGCAGTCAATAACCCCTCTGCGAAAACCATGTTTCAGTAGATGAGTAGAGAGTTTCTCATACCAGGCACGAGGGGCTTGATGAAGTCCATAAAGAGCCTTGTCCAGTTTATACACTCTATCCTGATGATAAGGATCCTCAAATCCTTCGGGTTGACTGACGTACACCGTTTCACGGATTTCACCATGAAGGAATGCACTTTTCACATCCAATTGATAAACTTTGATCTTAATGTAGGATGCATAGGATAAGAAGATACGAATTGCTTCCATCCTTGCCACAGGTGCAAACACTTCATTGTAGTCAATGCCTTCGTCTTGTCTAAACCCTTGAAGAATAAGCCGAGCCTTGTTTCTGATTATAACCCCTTGGTCATCTTTCTTACACTTAAGAACCCATTTAGTGCCAATCACGTTTGCCCCTTTTGGTCTGTCCACAAGAGTCCATACTCCTAACTTTTTGAACTGAAGGAGTTCTTCTTGCATATCACTAACCCATGCCTCATCGTTTAAAGCTTCACTTACATATTTTGGCTCAAATTGAGACACAAAACATCGATAAGCTCCATCGTGTAAATATCCTCTTCATGACTGCGGCATAATCAGCTGAGTATAGCTGATTTCGTGTCTGAACTCCCGATAGAATATCCCCGATGATGTTGTCCAGGGGATGATGCACATTAACTTGAGTTCCGGGAGTGGTGGGAACAGCTACCTCATTATCCATATTTTGAATCCCAGGTTCGGTTTCTGTGGCTGTTAGAGTATGGGTTCAGAAGTTCCAGAGGCATCAAGATCAGATGCTTGTGTACTTTCGGTAGTGGGAACCTGTTCCTCCTGGTCCAAATTTGCAGTCTCAACTGCTTCATCATCAGAGGAAGACTCACTTACTTCAAGCTCTCCCCCTTAAGGGCAAGAAGTATCGTCTAATGGAACCAATAATGTCGGGTCTAGTGGAGGAGTATTCAGAACATCGTACATCATTCGAGCAGGTAACTCATCATCAGGATGAGAAGGAGGTAGATTGAAGGACTTTAAGAATCCATCATAGTCAAAGAAGAAGAAGGTCCTTTGCCAGCAGGGGGTTGTGTATCTTTGGACATCAACATTGCACCACACTTCTACCTGACCCATTGAGTTGTTATAAACTTTCTTGTCTGGTATACAATATCCGAGAAAGATACCTTCTTCTGCCTTCTCACAAAACTTCCCAGTCTGAGTTTTCTTTAACAGCATGCACGATGCTCCAAATGGTTCTAGATACTCCATGTTGGTTTTACGTCGTTGGAGCAATTCATAACACGTTTTTCATGACGTTTGACCACTAAGACTCGATTGAGAGTGTAGCATGCATTAGCCACTGCCTCGTTCCAGAATTGAGTGGGCAGCTTAGGATCTGCTAACATTGTCCTTGCTGTCTCTATCAAGCTCCGATTCTTTCTTTCAGCAACCCCATTCATCTATGGAGTGTAAGCAGAAGTAAATTGATGAACAATTCCTTTCTCTCGACAAAATGCCTCCATCCACCGATTCTTGAACTATGTTCTTCTCTGATCGAATTTTTCTTACTTTTAGGTTGTAGAGTGATTCCAATGTAGTGACTAGATGCTTGAATGATTCAAATGTCTCTGACTTTGCTTTCAGAAACATCACCCAAGATAATCTTGAGTAATCATCAGTTACTACAAAGCAGTAACAATCACCAGCAATTCTCTTTGTACATGAGTAATCATCCATGTGTAGAAGCTCGAGAGGAATGTCGATAGAATTGACTTTCTTTGCTTTGTGAGACTTCTTGGTCTGTTTCTCTTTCTTACATGCTACGCAGAAATCTGGGAGTTGGAAATTCTTGACTGTAACTCCATTCACCAAATGATTCTGAACCAGATGATTCATCTTCCTGGGATTAATGTGTCCCATTCTCCTATGCCAGGAGACTGAATCCCTCTCTGTTGCCCTTGACAAGAAGCACTGGGCAGTAGACTCAGTTGTGGAGGCTTTTGATAGATCCAAGACATATAGATCGTTATATCTTGAAGCTGACATTAGAATTTTATCCTGCTCGACAACATACTCCTTCTTCAACATGTAGCACTTCTTGTTGTCAAACACAACTTTGAATCCCTTATCATAGATTTGGGAGACATAAAGCAAGTTGTTTTGCAGTTGTCGAACGTAGTTGACCTTGTCAAACTTCACTTTCTCATTTCCCACTTCGCCTTGAGCGGTGATGTAACCTCCTTTATTCCCAGCGAACGATACGTGTCCCCCTTTAATTTGCTTGACATTGAAAAGGAGAGACGAATTCCCAGTCATGTGCCTAGAAGCCCCACTATCAATAATCCAGGTATTAGTGATAGCGCTGTAGCGGACACCCTGCACATACAAAGGAATTGATTAGTTCAGGTTTGGGACCCAAGCCTTAACTAGCTTGGGTGTCCCAGAGGTATCACACATCATGAACTCAACCCACTGTCCTTCAGAGGATGAGGGCACATCTTTCTTCTTCTTATTCTCACTATCAGACATATTACTTGTTTTGATCTTCCATAAATCAGTTTTGTGTAAGGCCTGTTTGTGGTAAACAGACGACTAGCTTATGGTTTGAACTTTAGGTTCACTAATAATCTTAGGTGTAACCTTAGGTGACACATTAGATCTAATTTCAGAAAATCTTGGTTTTTCATCAAAAAGTTCAATTTTCTTTTTAGGTGTCTGATAATAAGGACAATTTGGAGAGATATGTCCTCGTTTTTCACAATTGTAATAGGATCTTCCTTCAACGGTTTGAAGAAAGTTGTGATGTGGGGTTGAGTTTGGTCGGGGTTTGAGATATGTCCGGTTGGGTTGTTTCTCTTCCTTTGTAGATGTTTCACCTTCTTTAACAAATTTAATGGTTTTGACATTTTGAACATCTTTCACTTTCATTTTATTAGGATGTTGATGATTAACACGTTTAAGGTTCATTGGATTAGACCTTTTAGGTTCTGAATAGACGTTTGTGAACCTGACTCTAATTTAACCTTTTCAATTTTATTACCCAAATACTCAACATGTATCTTATCTTTCTATCCCAAAGTAGAATCCTTCTGTTTAGTGACAGATTTCACAGGTTTACCCATATAATCTGGATCACTGACCAGAGGAGTAGACACCACATGATCCTTTACTGGGTTATTATTAATTGGTCTACATTTAGTGTTCAAAAGGATTTCATGTGGTGGAGGTACTACCTTATAACCTAGACCTTCCCCTGCATTCCGTTCTTTCACTAGGTTCTGAACAATGTGAGAAGAACTTGCCAAACAGTGTAGTTTTTGTTTTAATGAATCAACTTCGACTTGCAAAACTGCTTTTTCCTTCTTAGTTTCCTCCAAAGAATTTAAATAGAACTTGATGTCATTTTATTGATTTAAGGCAACAACCTCGGTTTCCCTTAGTTGTTTCTCCAACAGTTCTATTTTTTCTTTGAAGGTGCACTCATTTTGTTTTAAAACACGATTTGCTTCAGTGCAGAGTTGTAAATCATTTACTAGATTATCATTATGTTCTAATAACCTAGCAAATTTTAAATCAATGCTTTCCCTAAATTTATCACATTCAGTACATGCATGTTTTTCAAATAATTCGTCTTTAGAACATACATGTGTAGAACTAGACGAATCAGCCATCAAAGCAGTGCCAGACTCTTCGGTGACTGGAGATTCTGAGTTTGTAGCACTTAGCTCTTCTTCAACCAAATGATCAATGACATTCATAGCTTCTTCGATATCTGAAAGTGAATGCTCAACTATGATGTCTCCTTCACTTGCAGACCCATCATCCAATGTATCAACTAAAGCAATGTTTGATTCAACCTGAGTAACGAATCGAAAGGACTAGTCTTGTCCTTCATGACCTTGAGCAACCAAAGACTTAGACTCTTGACTTGAAGATGAAGCTCCAATCTTATCCTTGTCTTGTCGGTTGAATGTAGCAAAAGGATTTCCATTTCCAGTCTTCTTTGGCTTTATGCACTCACGTTTGAAGTGCCCCTTTCCACCACAATTGAAACACGCGTGACTTTGGTTTTGTCAAATCCAAATTTCGTATCTTTAGTGGCAACCAATTTTTGGCCCGTCTTTTTAACAAACTTCTTGGCTCTTCTAACAGCACAAGCCAAGGCCCACATAATATCCATGCGTTCTAGCTCAGTTTTATCAACTTGCTCGTAGTCCTCGTCAGCAAGATGACAGTTTCCAATCTTACCAGCAACTAATCCATCATAAGATTGAACAACAACATCAAGAAGGTCCATGTGCTCTTTAGCAACTTCCACAGTGACATTCCTGAGATTCTCGGTGTTCAACATTGTAGTATTTGTCTCCGGAACTATGTATTGGGTTCCAGATGACCCTGATGTTACGGTTCCTGATGCACTGCTTTGGGAAGGAGCAGAACAACTAGACACAAACGCCGTTTGTAGTGGTGCACCCGAAGCAGCCAGAGTTGGAACTGAATTGTATAGTGCAGGATTCTGAACATAGGATCCTTTCTTTGACTTGTATTTCATACGTAGTTCTTCCTCCCTTAACTTCAAAATGAAATCATTTATGTCTAAAGTAGCAAGAGTGTCGTTTTGTCTCAGATTAGACACAAATGGATCCCATTTGTCTGGCAGGCCATTACCAAAACTAGAGACTTTATCTTCCATGGATGTGGTCACGCCATGAGTGTGCAACTCACTCATCAGATGATAGAATCGATCAATAATGTCATCCAAGCTTTCATTCCCAATCGGAGAGAAATTGTCAAATTCCTTCTTAAGAGCTTTTGCCTTCAGTGTTGTATTTCCTTCGTATCTCTTTTCCAAGGCATCCTATAATTTCTTAGACTGCTTGTTCTCAGAGAACTGATGAAATATGTCCTTAGGTATAGACTGAGTCAACAAGGCATATGCTTTCTTTTCAGCATTATGCAGAGTCTTCTAAGATTCACTCATTCCTCCCAAAGTCAATTTAACTCCATTTGCACTGACTGGTACCGTGTAATCAGTCTCAATGGATGTCCAAAGGTTTGGGTCAACTCCATTCAAGTAGATTTCAAACCGCTGTTTCCACTGTGGGTATTCATCCAAAGTTAACAGCTTTGGCGGTTTGTTATGGTTTCCAATCTCATTCTCCAGAAGTAGAAGGTTCTGGATACACGAGTCCTTTCCAGCAGTGAATGTAGTAAACTGGTCTTCCATTGCTTTAAACTTGGTAAACTTAGAGCAGGCCAGATTCACTCGTACGAATGAGCTATGCGAATGGGTCACTCGTGCCAATGAAAGATACGAATGAATTCAATCGTGCGATTGGATTCAGTCGCGCGAATGAGCAGGGCGATTGTAATCAACCGACTGGAGTTTCTTAACCATGCGAATGAGAGATACGACTGAGTTCAGTCGTACGAATGAGAGTATACGAATGGGTTCAGCCGTACGAATGGTCCAATCGTGCGACTAAAGGCTGCTATGTTTGAAAAATCGAATATTTTGAACACTTTGACACAAAATACGAATTTTCCAGAAACCCTAATCTGTCGTTTGATGAACAATCGAAACTTTAACACATGCAAACGTCAAAAACACTTTTTGAAGTAAAAAGGTGACTCTTTTGATTGAAAACGTTAGTTTTAACACCAAAACCAATTGAATCTACGCAAAATCACGAGCCAAGGCTCTGATACCACTTGTTAGGACCGTTTTCGTACGGAGTACTAACGGATTCTGCGTGAGACCAGATCAAATAGTGCGGAATCCTATTTGATTGGCGATCCAATCAGTGAGAACGACAACCTGATCGATCTAACGATGAAACAAACGTTAAGAATTGATTAGAAATCGATCAGGAACGAACTATGAAGTTGGATAGGCTGTTTTGGACGCTCTGGACGGCTAGGGTTTGTAAATATTTGTTAATTGTATCATAACACATATTGAACTAACTATACAGGTTTGTGGTTGTTTACATAGTTCTTAGTCAAGAATGGTTGAGAAATATGTTTAAACTTAATTGTATGAAGTATTCATGCGAATGGACCATACACATGAACACTTCATGCTAATGGACCAGTCGCACGACTGAACCAGGAGACTGTATCAGTCGCACGATTGAGACATAAGATTGTCTCAGTCGCACGACTGAACCTTTAGTCATGCGTATGGACCAATCGTATAATTCAGTCGCACGACTGAACCATACTAATGGTTCAGTCGCATGATTGACAAACCCTAACCTATAAATACCACTTAATTCGTGGAAAAACACGACACTTGAAGAATTTCGACACACATACGTACCCTAGCCGTCCAGAGACCCTAGAGAACCTGTTCCAACTTCATAGATCGCAGTTGATCGTGTTCTGATCGTTCATAACATTTCATTAATCTCTAGATTTATCGAAACTGCGTTCTCACTGATTAGATCGCCAATCAAATAGGATTCTGCACTATTTGATTAGGTATACACGCATTATCAGTTAGTACTCCGTACGTACACGGTTCTAACAAGTGGTATCAGAGCTTTGGCTCTTGATTTTGCGTGTTGAAATCACGTTTTGCATTCAAAAGAGTCACCTTTTTGAGTAAAACAGTGTTTTCAGTGTCTCCAGATCTAAAAGTTTAAGTTTTTCGGCATACGGCAGATTAGGGTCCTTGAAAACTCGTGTTTTTTAGTCAAAGTATCAAAAACCTTCGAATTTTTATAATCAGCAGCCTTCAGTCGCACGATTGGATCAATCGCACGACTGAACTCAATCGCACATCCCATACACACGATTGAACTCAGTCGCCCGTCCATTCGTACGACTGAACCAACCATTCGCATTGTCCATCCGCATTTGCCCAATCGCATAGTTGTTCATCCGCATTAGTCCAATCGCACGATTGACCTATCCGTATTGGTTCAATCGCACGACTGGCCCATTCGCACCTCTGCATTCGCACGAGTGAGTAAGTCTTAAGTTAAAATTTAAAGTTTATAGAAATTGAAGATCAGTATTCCGCGTTTACTGCCGGTAGAGACTCTCGAATCCAGAACCTTCTGCTTCTGGAGAATGAGGTTGGAAATCATAATAAGCCCCCTAAACGTATAACGTTAGATGAGTACCCACACTGGAAGCAAAGGTTTGAGATTTATCTAAATGGAGTTGATCCCAATCTGTGGGAATCAATCGAGATAGGTTATAGCATGCCGGTTGGTGCTGATGGTGTTAAACTTACCTTGGGTGGCATGACTGATAGCCAGAAGGTGAAGTACAATGCTGAGAAGAAGGTGTATGCTCTGTTGACTTAGTCGATACCTAAGGATATATTCCACCAGTTTTCTGAGAACACACAGGCAAAGAAGCTATGGGAAGCCTTGGAGAAACGATACGTCGGGAATGCATCGTTGAAAGCTCTAAAGGCAAAGGCTTTAAAGAAGGAGTTTGATAACTTCTCTTCAATGGGTAAAGAGAGCTTGGATGATGTCATAGACAGATTCTACCATTTAATGAGTGACTTGCACACTCATGGAGTCACAACATCAATGGAAGATAAGGTCTCAAGCTTTGCCGATGGTCTGCCAGAGAAGTGGGACTCATTTGTGTCAAATTTGAGACAGAACAAGTTACTGGAAAAAATTAAGAGAGGAGGAACTGAGGATGAAATACAGGTCATAGAAAAGATCCTATGACCAGAATCCTTCACTTTATAAATCCTCTTCCACTTCAACAAGTTCAGGAGCACCTCTTCAAACGGCATTTGTGTCTAGTTCAACTGCTCCTTCCCAATCCACTGCTTCGGGATCTAAAACGTCAGGGTCGTCTTGCACCCAATATATAGTGCCTGAAGCAAATGCTACTAAGTTGAAGATCAAGAATCTCGGGAATATCACTGTGGAGGTTGCAAAGGAGCATATGGACCTTTTAGCTGTGGTCGTTCATTCTTATGATAGTCTAGTTGCAGGAAAGATCGGAAATTGCCATCTGGCTGATGAGGATTACGAGCAGGTGGACGAGAATGAATTAGAAAGAATGGACATTATGTGGGCTATAGCAAGTGCTGTCAGGCGAGCGAAAAAGTTTGTGAAGAAGACAGGACAAAACTTGATAGCCACAAAGGATACAACCTTTGGTTTTGACAAAACCAAAGTTACCTGTTTTAACAGTGGAGAAAAGGGGCACTTCAAACGTGAATGTGTAAAGCCCAAGAAGACAGGTAATGGGAATCCTTTCTCATCATTCAACCGTCAAGACAAACCCACGAGTGGAGCTGTTTCGTCAAGCAAAGAAACAAAGGCCTTGACTGCTCAACATGATGAAGGACAAGATTGGACCTTCAAGTTTGTGTCTCCGGGCGAATCGAACATTGCTAATGTCGAGGGTTTGGATTATGACACTGCAAGTGAAGGTGACATTGCAGTGGAACTAGTGATGTTAGAAAATGAAGATACTGCTAACGTGGTCAATCACCTGATTGAAGAAGATCTTAGAACGACAAGTTCAGAATCTCCAGCATCCGAGGAACCAAACTCTGCGCTGATGGCTGATTCAACAGAATCTTCACAGGTAAGTACCAAAGACCAACTTTTTGAAAGTCATGCTTGTAATGAATGTAATAAGTTTAGAGAAAGCATTGATCTTAAATTTTCTAGGTTATTAGATCACAATGATAGCTTAGTAAATGACTTACAACTGTGCACAGAAGCAAATCGGATTTTAAAACAAAATGAGTGCAGTTACAAAGAGAAAAAGAACTTTTAAATAAACAACTAAGGGAAACCGAGGTTGTTGCTTTTAATCAAGCAAATGATATAAAGTTTTATTTGAACTCTTTGGAAGAAACTAAGAAAGAAAAAGCAGTTTTGGAAGTCGAAGTCAACTCATTAAAACAAAAACTGCACAGTTGGACCAGTTCTTCTCACATAGTTCAAAACTTAGTGAAAGAACGAAACAATGGGGAAGGGTTGGGTTAAAAAGTGGTTCCACCACCACATGAGATATTGTTAAATGCTAAATGTAGACCAGTAAATAACAATCCTATTAAGGATCATGTGGTGTCCACTCCTCTAGCTAGTGATCCAGATTCCACGTGTAAACCAATGGAATCTGTCACTAAACAGAAGGAGGCTACTTTGAAGTCTAAAGGTAAGATGCCCATTGTGAATTTGGAAGAAAAATTTGAAAAGGTTAATGTAAAGTCAGGTTCAAACATGTCTTCTTCAGAATCCAAACTGACCAAACCAGTTAACCAAACATGTGCTTCACGTCAAAGTCCAAATAAACAAAAGGCTAAAGATGTTAAAAATGTTCAAACAATAAATTTTGTTAAAGAAACAAAAACATCTAAACAAGAAGTGTCCAAACCCAACCAGATTAAAGTCACACCTGTTTCACACACTTCCCCACAGAGACAATTTTCCCAATATGTAGAAGGTAGATCATGCTACAATTGTGGAAAGAGAGGACACATCGCTTCTAATTGTCCTCATTATCAGACACCAAGAAAGAAAATTGAACTTTATGATACTAAACCAATTTCTTCAAAAAGGATTTACTCCACCAAAAAGAAGTAATGAACCTAAAGTTCAAACCGTAAGCCAGTCGTCTGTTTATCACAAACAGGCCTTACACAAAACTGGCTTATGGAAAGAAAACTCAAGTTCAGTGTCTGATACTGAGAACACTAAGAAGCATGATATGCCCTCACCCTCAAATGGACATTGGGTTGAATTTATGATGTGTGATTCCTCCGGGTCACCCAAGCCAGTTAAGGCTTGGGTCCCACACCTAAACTGATCATTTCCTTTTAATGTGCAGGGTGTCCGTCATAGTGCTATCACAAACACCTGGATTGTTGATAGTGAGGCGTCTAGGCACATGACCGGGAACTTGTCTCTCCTTTTCAAGGTCAAACAAATTAAAGGGGGACATGTATCATTTGCTGGAAACAAAGGAGGATACATCACGGCTCAAGGCGAAGTGGGAAACCAGAAAGTCAAGTTTGACAAGGTCAACTACGTTCAACAATTACAAAATAACTTGCTTTCTGTATCCTAGATTTGTGACAAAGTATTCAAGGTAATCTTTGACAACAAGAAGTGCTATGTGTTGAAGAAGGAGTATGTAATCCCGGAGGACCAAGTCTTAATGTCAGCTTCAAGATATAATGATTTATATGTCTTGGACCTATCAAAGGCCACCACAACCGATCATCAAGTTCAATGCTTCTTGTCAAAGGCAACAGAGAAAGAATCCATTTCATGGCATAGGAGAATGGGACACATTAATCCACAGAAGATGAATCACTTGATCAAGAATGATCTAGTGCGTGGAGTAAATGTTATGAACTTCCAATTACCGGATTTTTGTATCACGTGTAAGAAAGGGAAACAGACAAAGAAGTCTCATAAGGAAAAGAAAGTTCACTCAATTGACCTACCTCTTGAGCTTCTTCACATGGATCTGTTTGGGCCAGTTAGTACAAAGAGCATTGCCGGTGAATTGTACTGCTATGTAGTTACGGATGATTACTCAAGATTCTCTTGGGTGATGTTTCTGAAATCCAAATCAGAGACATTTGAATCATTCAAGGAGCTGGTAACTACATTGTAGTCACTCTACAAGCTGAAGGTAAGGCAAGTTCGCTCAGACAACGGCACCGAGTTCAAGAATCAATGGATGGAGGCATTCTGCAAAGAAAAAGGAATTGTGCACCAGTTCACATCTGCCTACACTCCTCAAATGAACGGAGTTGCTGAGAGAAAGAATCAAAGCTTGATAGAGACAGCCCGGACAATGCTAGCAGACTCGAAACTGCCTATCCAATTTTGGAACGAGGCAGTAGCTAACGCATGTTACACCCTAAATCGAGTCCTGGTGGTGAAACGTCATGGTAAAACGTGTTACGAGTTGCTCCAACGATGTAAACCCAATCTAGAGTAACTCGAACCGTTTGGCGCACCATGTACGCTGCTGAAGAAAAATCAGTTAGGGAAGTTCAGTTAAAAGGCTGAAGAAGGAATTTTTCTAGGATACAACATACCGAATAAGCGAGTTTACAACAACTCAACGGGTCAAGTAGAAGTGTGGTGCAACGTCGACGTTCAGAGATACACCACCCCCTACTGGAAAAGGACCCGCATTCTTCTTCGATTATGATGGATTCTTTAAGTCCTTCAACATCCTTTTCTCCCCTTATGATGATGAGATAGCTACCAGAATGATGTATGATGTCTTAAACACACCATCACTGGACCCGACAACCTCCGCTTCACAAGGTGAGTCTTCTAGTTCTTCAGGGGGAGCACTTGATATAAGCGACTCCTCCTCTGACGATGAAGAAGTGGAGACTGAACAGGTGAGCCAGGAGGAATAGGTTTCTGCTACAGCAAGTACACAAGCATCAAACCCTGATGCCTCTAACTCTTCGGAACCTCAAACTCCAACAGCTTCAGATACTAAAGCTGTGGTTCACAATCAGGAAAATGAGGTAGCTGTTCCCACCACTCCTGGATCCAAATTAAATGTTTATCATCCTTTGGACAATGTCATTGGAGATGTTCGATCAGGAGTTCAGACTAGAAATCAGCTATACTCAGCTGATTATGCCTCAGTAATGGAAAAGGGATATCTTCACGACGGTGCTTATCGATGTTTTGTGTCTCAATTTGAGCTAAAATATGTTAGTGAAGCATTAAACGATGAGGCATGGGTAAGTGCGATGCAAGAAGAACTCCTACAATTCAAGAAGCTAGGAGTATGGACCCTTATGGACAGACCAAAAGGTGCTAAAGTCATTGGAACTAAATGGGTCTTGAAATGCAAGAAAGACGATCAAGGGGTCATAATTCACAACAAGGCTCGACTTGTTGTTCAAGGTTTTAGACAAGTCGAAGGAATCGATTATAATGAAGTGTTTGCACTTGTGGCAAGGATGGAAGCAATCCGTATCTTCCTAGCCTATGCCTCTTACATGAAGATCAAAGTTTATCAATTAGATGTAAAGAGTGCATTCCTTCATGGTGAAATCCGGAGACAGTGTACGTCAGTCAACCCGAAGGATTTGAGGATCTGTATAGTCGGGACAGAGTTTACAAACTAGATAAGGCTCTCTACAGGCTCCATCAAGCCCCAAGAGCATGGTATGAGAAGCTCTTGACTCATCTTGTGAAACACAGCTTTTGTAGAGGTGTGATTGATTGTACACTGTTCATCAAAAAAAGGATGGTGACTTACTACTCATACAGATTTATGTTGATGACATAATCTTCGGTTCCAAAAACGAAGATCTATGTAAAGAATTTGAAGCAGTAATGAAAGCTGAATTTGAGATGAGTGCCATGGGAGAGATGAAGTTCTTTCTCAGGTTACAGGTGGATCAGACACCAAATGGAATATTTCTACATCAGACCAAGTATGTAGGTGATATCCTAAGTCGATTTGATATGGAGAATGCCTCGGCAGCTGGGACTCCACTTGCTACAAACCACGATGTGGCACCCGACGAAAATGGTGATATGGTGGATGCCACCATGTACCGAGGAATGATCGGATCCCTCATGTACCTCACTGCCTCACGACCTGATATCATGTACGCGACGTGTCTCTACTCCAGATATCAGGCAAAGCCGAAAGTCAACCATCTCATAGGAGTCAAAAGGATATTTCGTTATCTGAAGGGTACTCCAACACTTGGGTTGTGGTATCCTCATGATGATGACTTTGAGCTTACAGCGTATAGCGATTCGGATTATGGCGACTGCAAAATGAACTACAAGTCAACATCTGCAAGATGTCAATTCTTTGGGAGAAGATTAGTCACGTGGAAATGTAAGAAGAAGACATCGGTTGCTCTGTCAACTTGTGAAGCTGAATATGTTACTGCTGCAAGCTGCTGTTCACAAATCATCTGGATTCAACAGCAAATGCGGGACTACGATTTGAAATTCTCTAAGACTCCTATATTTGTTGATAATTCTGCTGCTATAGCCGTAACTAAAAATCCTGTCCAACATCCTAAAACCAAACACATCGGAATTAAATATCACTGTATACGTGATTGTTTTGAAAAGAATTTAATCGATGTTTTTTAAAATTATACGAACTTTCAACGCGCTGACCTCTACACAAAAGCGTTTGATAAACCAAGATTTTTATATCTGTTAGAGGTCAACGGCGTGAAAAAAAATGTGAAGTGATTCCAGAAGATGACAGTACATAGTCCGACGAGTAGAGTTATCTTTTATTTTTATTTTCTTTTATTTTTCTTATTTTAAATTTCCTGTTTCTATAAAATCCAAATACTCAAAAAATATTTTCGGTTTTAAAATTTTAGGGGAAGAATAGGTTAGAGTAGTATTAAATTAGTTGTTTTATTTAAATTGCTTAAAAAGAAAAAAACGAGGGAGGAGGACAGTCTAGCTAATAGAAATGAGATCGTATCTGTGATACTGATTCAATGTTTATGGAAAATGATAGTACACAGGAACAAAGAGTTTGGGACTTTAAAAAAAATTTAAATGATTAAGATGCAAAATTCAAAGTATAAATCTGAGAAGTCTAAGCAAAATAAAAGTAAAAATGATAGAAAAACTAGTGAGCTACTAAGGTAACATAGAGAAAGTAGTCCTAGAGGTTGGAGGTTCATTATATGATGTGTCGGTAGATTCAACACAATAGATGAGTAGACCTCACTAGTGACTTAACTTCAAACTAAATTGTTCAACTTGTTGTGGGTATCCATCTTATCCCTGGTTAACACAATCAATGTAGTTCCAATAAGGGGTGATGAGCAAATAAACGCCACAAATGTGTGCGGATGACCATAAAAAGAGCAAAGCACAAAAAATATGTAAGCGCTATCAAGCTGATAACAAATGTTGTTGGTGTGTTACGTGCAAAAAGAAAAGAAAAATGCTCTCACAAGAAGATAGGTTGTGTGCCTCTCTGCTGTGCGATGGCACTAACCTGAGGATAAGCATAACCTAAATGTTCTAGAATTCATTGTTGTTTGCGCCTCTCTGCTGAGGCTTGGCATCTCTTTGAAAGCTCTTAGAATAGTTTCTTCTTGTCAAAATACCCGTAGACTGCTCACAAATCTCCTGAGGAACGTTGATTACCATATAAGCGTGGGATCCACAAATGCTCGTTGAAATAATTAAACCTTAATTCATCACCAATGAGTGTCAAAAATCTGTGTATGGAATTAAGAGGACAAGTATACTGACAATCATCGTGAGCAACAACCCTTGAAAGTCAAAATCATTGTGTGCATCTTGTAGCTCTAGTATGATTTCCTAAACTTGCTAATGACTCTCGATGATAACAAGAATCTAGCATCAAAAGGCTTTGGTAAAATGTCCCAAATGATTTGATAAACCTGTATGATTCCATAATGAATCGTTCCAGTTATGATCAAACTACCTTGATGTTATACTGTCCAGGAAGAAAAATCTAGTAGATACTTATCTTTGGATTTCAACCTCACACAAAAATACAAAATTATGTGTTAGCTTAGTTTTATTTCTAGTTGTTTAATTTAGTTAATTTCAATTAATTTAGTAGTTAAATGTCGGACTACGCATCGGAAGTCAATCTGGGATTCACTCACGAAAAGGGTCACGTCTGAGGTGACCAATGGGGTTTTCAAATGTAAAAGGATCACCTCTAAGGTGATCAACAGTTTTTTTAAGTTAAAATGGTCTTGTCTGAGATGATCAATGGTCAAAATGTCTTATCAATAAGTAAAAGGGCTAAGTGTATAAATGGTCATAAGGCCAAACTTATAAGTATGAGCCATTCACACGACTGGACCATGACTATGGACCAGTCGTACGATTGGACCATACGTATGTGCCCAATCGCACGACTAAACCACATGTATGGACCAGACGTGCGATTGGACCATAAGCATGGGTCAATCCATATGATTGGATCATCAGAATGAACCAATTGCCCGAATGGAGGTGACCGAATGAGACATTCGCACGACTAAAGGTGACCGACTGAGCCAGTCGCACGACTGAGCCTCAGTCGCACGAATCAACAATGCGATTAGGTTCAGTCACACGACTGAAGGAAACCCTAGTATAAATAAGGTGGAGTCGGTCGCAGACACTCATCACCCCCCAATCGCTCTCTCTTCGCACGATTGTACCGTTACGCTGCCAAAATTTCGATTGAGTGCTCTAGACTGATTACTGTTGCTTCTAACGATTTCTCTTTATTATACAGGTAATGTGCGACGCTATCCACTCAAATGTTCATCAAATCGTGCCCTAACTCGACTTAATTTGAGCCCTAACAAGAACCGACACTTAGTTCACAAAATAAACCTGTAAAAATAAGCAAATTGCTAACTTAAAATGTGTTAGATGTTAGTTGGAATGATCACGAGTCTAATGAGCCAAACCACAACGTCTAACATCAAGTTCTGCTCAAGATTTGAATTTGAATGGAAAACCAGACTGTCCTACGAATGGACATACTAATGAACCTCAATCGCACGACTGAGCTGGGTGAATGGCACAATCGCACGACTGAACCATGCGTACGAGTTCAGTCGCACGACTGGTTCAATCGCATGGGATAGCATACGACTAAGCCAAGTCGCATGCTTAATCGCACGAATGAGCTCAATCGCACGACTCAGACTCAGTCGCACTGTCCATTCGCACGACAAAACAGAAGGATTCAAGTCCAATAAATTCAAATGTCATTCATTTACACACACTTTAACGTGTATCTATCTTGTGTTATAGCAGCATGGCGAGTTAGTGGACGATGAGCACAAAGCAAAACATATATGATCATCTAGACATTACATCCCGGAACGCGTCCGAGTTCACGGGCATTATTGCATTTCTACGGCGATCGAGGATTTTCAGAGCTATCTCCACTCCGTGCACACCATACAGATCGATAAAGCAGGCTTTCTGGGAAAGCGCGGTTGTAGATAGGTCCTTAGAGCCTCACCGTATTAGGAGTTCCATCTTTGGTCAGGACATTGAGATCAGTGAGGAGGATCTGAGGACAGTCTTAGAGTTGGGAGATGATGGTGATTGCCTTACCAGACTGCATCCGTTGACAGTTGGAGGATGTTTTCCTCGGGCTAAGTACTCGGGGGACATAAACTCAGATGTGCTCAACAAGAGCAACATGTGCCCCCAACTCAAGTACTTAGCCCATGTGCTGCTGAAGTGTATTGCCTCGAGGAAGGGCGGATTTGATGAGATGTCAGATCAGATCCAGAACACGTATGTAGCTCTGGTGCTGAACCACCCGTTCAGCTTTTCGAGGATGATCTTCACCTACTTGGTGGAGAACATAGAGGCCAAAGGCAAGGAAGGCTTCTGCATGTATCCATGTTTCATTCAGATGATCATCGACCAGAAGCTTACTTCACTGCCCAAGGAGAGAGAGGATATAGTTACACTAGAGGTGATGGATGATACTACCCTAGGGCGGATGAAGGTTTACCGGGGCAAGCAGGTGAAGCCCCCGGTAAGGAGATTGTTTGGGCATTTGACCCGAGAGGACTACGTGGCGCCAGCTAGGAGAAAGTGGCGTCACGATGAAAATGACTCAGATTCTGAGCCGATTGTGCTCCCATCTGACGATTTTGATGATGATGATAGTGGTGATGGTGGAGATACTGGCCCCACCCAATCTAGGGCCACTACCAGAGATGCTACATCTCCATCATCCACCCACAGAGGAGCTGATACGGCAGGATTCCATCCGGACTTCCGTCCTGATGAGGATGAGGAGTCTGATAAGGAGCCATTAGTTCGGACGGTGGGCAGCAAGGTGGTTGCCACCGAGCGAGGGATTAGGGCGGTAGGTGGACGCCAGGGTGAGTCTGGGGAGGCTGATACTGATACATCTTACACCCCAGACCAGCCCAGTAGCCAAGGGGGAGCATCCTCCTCGAAGGGATCGAGGAAAAAGAGGATGGATCAGCCGCACGGAATGAAGAGTAAGAGACGGAGATTCACTTTGATCACCACCTCTACCACCACCACCACCACAGCTACCACCACCACTACCACACCCTCCAGTACTACTACCACACCACCCACCATTACTACCACACCTCCACCCTCCACTACTACAGCCATACCTCCACCAGTTATACCTATACCACACCCATCTTTACCACAGCTACCACCACTACCACCGCCCATCAAGCCGGGACTTCATCTCAGGTCCTATTGAACTTTGGATCCTCTCTGCCCTTCGTTGGGTTAGAGGAGCAGCTAGCCAATCTAAATCGGATTGTGCTTAAGCTGCTTGCTACTGATGAGCAACGAGCTACACAACTAAACCAGCTGATGGAGCTCAATGCTGCTCAGGCTCAGCAGATAGCAGCTCAGAGTCAGGAGATTGCTAAGCTTCGTGAGCTGTAGACTTCTTCAGTACAGAGGATAGATGATCTTGAGGCGAAGAACAAGAAGTTGATGCTACGACTCAAAGGCTCCAAAGACGAGCCCCTCAAGATCAGAGAAGGAGACGATGATGGTGATGATGACGATGATGAGGATGATGAGGATGATGATGATGAGACGGATGAAGAAGGTGATGAAGCTGAAGAAGAGGAGAAGGGATGAGATGAGGATGAAGGAGATGATGCTGCTGCATCAGCTTCCACACAGGCTAGAGAGCGATGGTCAAAGAAGGCTCAGGATCAAGGAGCCTCCGGCTGACGAGCCTGCTATTCAGGGCAAAAGTAATGATTAGATATTTATGTATTTGAAAGCTTTTGTACTTGAATCATGTATTAAAATTTTGTACTTAATGTTTATATATATTTAATGTTTAACTGTCTTGATTATTGACTAATGATTGATGTTTTACATGTTTAAATCAAGAAGATCAAACATCTCAGCAAGATGAATACGATGTTGCTCCCCTACAGCAAATCAAGTCTCAATTCACAATGATTCTTGATTTGCAAGGGATTGTCAGAAGGTCGGTGATCTACACTCCTGAAGAAGAAGAAATCATTCACGACCTTACTGATGAGCAGCTTGCTGAGATGTTCAGGCTAAATCCTGACGAGATTGTCAAAGATGCGCCTACTTTTGATGTTGCAAGTGACGACGAGCTCAACGATGTGGATGAAATAGAAATCGAGGATGTCACTGCAGACTACTATCCAGAGTACACTGACCGAGAGGGAAATGTGATCCCCAACTAGGGAGAGAATCTCGGCAGTGCTACATTTGACAAACTGGATGAGGTGGAAAAGGAAACTGAAAAGAATGAAAGCCAAGCCCAAGCCTCAAACGCTGATGTGGATATCAAGAAGGCTGAATGGGCGGCTTGTTTTGCTGAGATACGAGCCCAACGGACTGCATAGAAGCCAAATGTCTACACCAAACTATACAAAGTCAAGAAACATCTAAAGGTGTCAGGCAAGATCATTGCATGGGCGTATTTTGAAGATCTTAACTTGTATGCAGTTAAGAGGGAGAAGGGTATTGAGTACTTCAGATTCCCACACGATCTGAAGACTCTCCCTGGTTTTGAGCTCAACCAGCTGGCGCGCCTAAATTTGTTATACGCTGATCCGAGGAAAATGTCAGGCTGGTTTGAGGCTGCGCTAAGGAAAGAATACCACACCAGGTGGGTAAACTTCAGACCTCAACAACTGAAGAGGTACATCCGAAGGTTTGAAGTGGACCCTATATCTGGAAAGCCAAAGGTCATGCTGAAGTGGAGTCTCCGCGTACAATGTCAAAAATCCCTCTAAGGGAAATGCCACAGGACTTCACTCCAGACTTCAAGTGGTGGTACTACGATTGGAGAACAGGTGAAGCAGTCATAGTCTTACAAAAGGAGAGCCAAATGGATACAATCCGGGTATTTGACCCTATGTGGCTGATTAACTTATCTGCTGACGATGTATATACCTTATACAAGTGGCCACTATTCTATGACTCGCAGGATATCGTACAAGCCCTCCAGTTCCAAAACGTGATAAGACTCTGTTTCGCATTCGAGATACATGCCGGAGTTACAAGAGAGGAAAAGTACAAGAAGTTTGAGGAGCTAATGAAGAATGTTAGACAATGATGTAAACTAGGTCCAAGGGGGAGTTTGTTGATACATATGTCCCTAGTTTAGGAGCATAATGTAAAATGTCTTTCATGTCTTACATATATGTAATGAATGAGTTAAATGAAATGAAATATGTGATTGATGATTATATTGTTTAATGTTTCATTCTTAATTGTATCATAACACATTTTGAACTAACTATATAGGTTTGTGGTTGTTTACATAGTTCTTAGTCAAGAATGGTTGAGAAATGTGTTTAAACTTAATTGTATGAAGTATTCATGCGAATGGACCATGCGAATGGACCATACGCATGAACACTTCATGCTAATGGACCAGTCGCACGACTGAACCAGGAGACTGGATCAGTCGCACGATTGAGACATAAGATTGGCTCAATCGCACGACTGAACCTTCAGTCATGCGTATGGACCAATCGTATGATTCAGTCGCACGACTGAACCATGCTAATGGTTCAGTCGCACGATTGACAAACCTAACCTATAAATACCACTTAATTCGTGGAAAAACGCAACACTTGAGGAATTTCGACTCACATACGTTCTTTAGCCGTCCGAGACCCTAGAGAACCTGTTCCAACTTCATAGATCGCAGTTGATCGTGTTCTAATCGTTCATAACGTTTCATTAATCTCTATATTGATCGAAACTGCGTTCTCACTGATTGGATCGCCAATCAAATAGGATTCCGCACTATTTGATTAGGTATACACGCATTATCAGTTAGTACTCTGTACGTACATGGTCCTAACAATATTCGAAGTCTCTCTCCAGTCTCCATTTATTATGTGGTATTTATAGGTTTCTAGGTTTCATTCGTACGACTGAACCATTAGCATGGTTTAGTCGTGCGACTGACTCATGCGATTGATTCATACGCACGACTGAAGGTTCAGTCGTGCGACTGAATCAGTCTTATGTCTCAGTCATACGACTGATCCAGTCTCCTTGTTCAGTCGTGCGACTGGTCCATAAGTATGATTCATTCATGCGTATGACCCATAAGTATGGTCCATTAGCATGAATAATCACCCGACTAAGCTGAACACATTTCTCAATCATTATTGACTTAGAATCATTTATAACAACCTCAAACCTATATAAAATGTTCATATATATGAATTATACCAAATACAATAATAATATGAAATATTCAAAGACAAATAAACATCAAAAGCATATTATATATCATTAAGTAGTTACATTACACATGTGTAAGAAATGAAAGACTTTTAGATTAAGAACATAAACTAGGAACATGATGTATCAAAAGTTACCATAATTAACCGAGATTAGAACTAGGGTGGTGCTTATGTTTAAGTGTTTAAGGTTTGATTTGTTTTGATACCAAGTTTCTTGATGTTATCTTTGTTTTGTGATGTTTAGTTAGGTTTTGTATCTTAGTTCATTTAATGCATGATGTTATATTATGGAGATAGCTAACCAAGTAATACCTCAATTAATAAATATATGTATAAAAGTCCATGCATACGTAAATTCTTATGCATGCATGCAAGCATGCACCTATACCATATATATATATATATATACATATATATATATATATATATATATATATATATATATATATATATATATATATATATATATATATATATATATAACTATTAAAACACATAAGATTCATAAGGTGTTAGTCAAATATACTTAATAATGTAATATATAAATATGAAAATTTCTTAAAACATTAACTTGTCTAACCTTAGTTTTTAGGGTTGTCACATTCTCCCCCGGTAAAAAGAATTTCGTCCCGAAATTTATTGGAGAGTAATCCCTAGGGTTGTGAAGTACTCATCTTACTACTTACTTCCAAAGTAAGTATGGGTATTTTCTCTTGATTTCATATTTCCTTTCCCATGTAAACTCTGGTCCTCTTTTTGCATTCCACTTAACCTTCACTATGTATTCTACTCCTCCTTAATCTTTTTTACTTCCTTGTCTATAATGGCTATTGGTTCTTCCACAAAATGGAGTTTCTTATCTATTTTGACTTCTTGAATAGGCACTTTTAATGTCTCATCTGTTAGACATTTCTTTAGGTTAGACACATGAAAAATGTTATGTACCTCACTTAATTCTTGAGGTAAATCTAATTTATATGCTAAAGGACCAATCCTATCACTGACTTCAAATGGGCCAACATATCTAGGGTTTAACTTATTTCTCTTTCCAAATCGGATAATTCCTTTCGAGGGTGATATCTTTAGATATACTTTATCTCCGATTTGAAATTCCAGTGGCCTCCTTCTTTTACGGCATAGCTTTTCTGTCAATCACGGGCCGCTTTCAATTTGTTTTTAATTTCTGAGATCTTATCAGATGTTTCCTGTATAAGTTCAGGGCCTGTAAGTTGTCTGTCTCCTATTTCATTCTAACACAAGGGTGATCTACACTTTCTTCCATACAAGGCTTCAAACGGGGCTGTTCCAAGACTGGCATGATAACTATTATTATAATAAAAATCTATTAAAGGTAAGTGTGTATCCCAGTTACCTCCAAAGTCCAACACACAGGCTCGTAACATATCTTTCAATGTTTGAATGTTTTCTCACTTTGTCCGTCCGTCTGTGGATGGTATGCTGTACTTAGATTTATCTGAGTTCCTAAGCCTTTTTGCAAAGTTTGCCAAAATCTGGATGTAAATCTACTATCTCTGTCTGATATAATTGAAATGGGTATTCCATGCCTGGACACAATTTCTTTCATGTAAATCCTTGCTAACTTTTCTATCTTATAGTCTTCTTTAATTGGCCAGAAATGTGCTGACTTGGTTAATCTATCAACTATAACCCAAATTGTGTCATACCCACTTGAGGTTCTTGGCAATTTGGTTACAAAGTCTATAGTAATCTGGTCCCATTTCCATTCTGGGAAATCTGGTTGTTGTAAATATCCTAAGGGTTTTTGATGTTCAGCTTTTACTCTTGAACAAATACCACACTTTTCTACAAATTCCCCGACTGATCTCTTCATGCCTGGCCACCAGTACTGGCTTTTAAAATCTTTGTACATCTTATTATTTCCCGGATGTACTGAATATCTTGACTTATGTGCTTCTTGTAGAATATTCTCTCTAAGCATAGCATTGTCTGGAACCCAAATTCTTCCTTTAAATTTCAGGATTCCATCTGACATTAACTCCAAATCTTTTATTTGTCCCATTATCCTTAACTTATATTTTTGTTGAGCCTCCCGAATTTGATTTAATAAATCCGAGTGTAATTTCATTCTCATGGCACACACACGTATTGGCTTAGTTCTCTCTTTTCTACTTAAAGCATCAGCTACCACATTTGCTTTCCCTAGGTGATATTTGATCTCACAGTCATAATCACTTAATAATTCTACCCATCTTCTTTGTCTCATATTCAACATCTTCAAATCAAATATGTGTTGTAGGCTCTTATGATCTTTATATATTATACACCTCGTCCCGTATAGATAATGTCTCCAAATTTTAAGTGCAAATACTATTGCTCTTAATTCTAAATCATGAGTAGTATAATTCTTTTCTCTTTCTCTAAGTTGTCTGGAGGCATAAGCAATTACCTTATCTCGTTGCATCAAAACACATCCAAATCCTTGACGTGACGCATCACAGTATACTACAAAATCGTCTGTTCCTTCTGGTAATGTTAGAATAGGAGCATTACATAACTTACTTTTTAGGAGTTCAAACGCAGCTTTTTGTTTTTCTTCCCAAACGTAGGGCTTATCTTTTTGGGTTAATTTTGTCAGGGGTTGGGCTTTTCTTGAGAAATTTTCTATGAATCTTCTATAATACCCTGCCAAACCTAAGAATTGGCGTACTTCTGTTGATGTTCTTGGATCTTCCCATTTCTTAACAGCTTCTATTTTTGCTAGATCAACTTGAATTCCCTCTTGGTTAACTACGTGTCCTAAAAATTGTACTTCCCTTTTAAATTGAAAATTTTGCGTACAATTTTTCTTTTCGTAGTAATTCCAAAGTTAACCTTAGGTGCTTCTCATGATATTCCTTATTTTTGGAATATATCAAGATGTCATCTATAAAAACTATGACAAATTTATCTAAATAAGGTTTTCATACTCTATTCATCAAATCCATAAATAATGCTGGAGCATAGGTTAATCCAAATGGAATTACAAGAAATGCATAATGACCATACCGAGTTCTAAATGCAGTCTTTGGTATGTCCTCATCTTGAAGTTTTAGCTGATGATATCTTGATCTTAAATCAATTTTGGAGAAGTAACTAGACCCTTGTAATTGGTCAAATAGGTCATCTATCCTAGGAAGGGGATACCTATTCTTTATAGTTACTTTATTAAGTTCCTTATAGTCAATGCACATTCTAAAAGTTCCATCTTTCTTTTTAATAAATAGAACTGGTGCTCCCCAAGGTGATACACTAGGATGTATAAATCCTTTGTCCAATAGTTCCTGACGTTGATTCATTAGTTCTTTCATTTCTGTGGGTGCTAAACGGTATGGTGCCTTAGCAATAGGGGAAGTCCTTGGTATTAACTTTATTTTAAATTCTACTTGATGAG
Source organism: Flaveria ramosissima (assembly GCA_025215565.1). Lineage (NCBI taxonomy): Eukaryota > Viridiplantae > Streptophyta > Magnoliopsida > Asterales > Asteraceae > Flaveria > Flaveria ramosissima. Next base: position 67,425,398 of record CM046046.1, read on the forward strand.
GGGGTGGCAAACCAGGTAATTCATCAGGGAATACATCAGGATATTCATTGATGATAGGAACACTTTCTAAATTTATCTTATATAGTTTTGTATCAACTATATGGGCCAGGAAAGCTACGCATCTCTTTCTTAAACATTTTTGTGCTTTCTTACATGAAATTATTTTCATAGCACCACTAGGTTTTTCACCATACAAACAGAGTGTTCTACTTTCCTTAATCAAAGGGATTTTTATCATCCTCTTGCCACATACAATTTCAACCTGATTCATACTTAACCAGTCATACCCACAACAATATCAAAACCTCCTAGTTCAATAGGAATCAGATCTATATCAAAACAACACTCATCTAGGTTTAAAGTATAGTTAGGAACGATTTCACAGGCTTCAATTATCTTACCATTAGCTAATTCTATCATATATTTATGCTTTAGCTTCTCTGAGGTTAGATTAAGTAACGGTCTAAATGTATTTGAAACGAAACTACGAGTTGCTCCTGTATCAAATAATACTGTTGTGTACTGATTGTTAATGAGAAACGTACCCGTCACTACTTCTGGTTCATGTCGGGCCTCTTCAGCTTGCAACACGAAAGCTCTTCCATGGGGGTTGTTTTGGTTGATTGGAGCTTTGTCCTTCAGTTATGGACACTCATTATGAAAGTGATTTTCCTTTCCACACTGATAACAGACTGGTTTAGGGTTGGTGGGGCTCTTACAGTCTGGGGATATATGTCCCTTCTTTTTGCAGTTATAACAGATCACCATTACGCACTTACCATGATGATATCTTTGACAAGTACTGCACCATGGCTGACCCTCTGTCTGTGGTTTCTTTTCTCGTGCCACTCCTAAGAAATTCCTTGTTGGTTGTCGGTTAACTTTTTCTGGGGATTTCCTCCAAATCTTCCTCCCGAGTTGCTGTCATTCTATTTCCTTTTCTCCTCTATTTTTGGATTACTTAGAGATCCATTTATTATCATTTCATCAGTCACACTTCCTAATAAGCTTACTGCATCCTGAAAAGTTTTAGGTATGGCAGATTTAACTAATCCTCTTTTTTGTGGTACTAAGCACCAAATATACCTTCCTATTCTTTTTGCTTCTGGGGTTACCAGGTGTGGTACTAATCTAGAGAGTTCATTGTATCTGTCAGTATACTCTCGATGTGCTGCTCCTTTCATTTCTAATGCTAAGAATTCAGTTTCTATTTTCTGTATTTCGTTATAGGGGAAATATTTCTCAATTACCAGATTTTCTGAATTCTTCCCAACTCAATCCGTTCATGATATGCCTTCCTTTTGTTTGCATCTCCATTTTCCACCAGGATTGAGCCTCTCCTTTAAGTGAATGTGAGGCAAACAGGGTTTTGTAATTGTTGGCACAGTTACTAATTTCTAATGTCGATTCCATTTCATCCAACTAGCGTAGGGCTTGTACAGCTCCTCCTTTTCCATCAAATTCTCGGGGTCTGCATGACATGAAAGTCTTGTAGGAGCATCCCTTCCCAACTCCGTTTACAATTTCCTCTTCTTGTTGTTCTCCTATATTGGCATCTTCCGGTTCTTCGTTTCCGTGTGATGCAGCTCCAAAGTTCAGGTTTTGTTGTAGTGGAGCTATTAATGTAGGTATTGCAGCTTCTATTTGCTGAGTTACTAACTGAGAAATCCTGTCGTTCTCATTTCTAGTAGCATTAACAGGAGTTTCCTCTCCAAGTCTAGTTCTGGGTCGTCCAACCCGTGCTGTCCTTCGTACAGGCTGATTGTTTCTTTTTGGTGGCATGATTCACTATAGTTAATTATAATTAATATTAAAAAGTCAAAAACATAACTTTTATATAGTTTATCTAACACATAATTAATAGTCACAACAAAAGATATATTTCATTATGTTCTTGTTTTTAAGGGTTAACATGTTAGTTCTATTTCCTACAAACCCAATCCAATATCTTTATAAAGATACTTTTTGTAACACCCCGAAATGTCAAAACGAGTCATCAATGCTAATGGGCTTAATTAGTGAGTATTTAATAAAAATAATGGAAGGAAATAGGTTATGGGCTAAATTAGGCTTATTGGGTAATAGCCTAAGGGATTAAAGGCCCATAATCAGCCCTTTAACCCACCTAATCAGCCATCATCTTCCACATTTGTAACCCTAACCACCAATTTCTAGAGAGAGAAAGTAGAGAGAGAAAGTAGAGAGAGAAAGTAAAGAGAAACTTAAGATTTAGAGCTTCAAAGGTTAAGGGATTGAAGATCTGAATGATTGAGCATCAAAGCACAAGAAAGTAGCAAGAAATCCAGGTAAGAATCATCCTCTAAACCCTTCTGTAGATCAAACCCGAATTCTAGGGTTTTGGGTTTTGAAAAGTTAGAAAGAATAGCATAAAGGTCACATTTTTACGTATGAAAACATGTAAAAAGCTTAGGTATAGCCTCATGGATGATAAACTAAGGGTTTGGACGTAAAACGTTGCAATTTTGGGTTAAAAATGGGCTGGTTCGTCATTTCAGCTCGATCTGCGAAATTGTCTGTGCATCCAGCGAAATTGCTTATTCAAGCTGCGAAACTATGAGTCTTCTGCGAAACTATAGTTTTGCAGGTAATTTCGCAGCCATGGAATTCCAACGAAAGTTGGGCAAAACTGCCATGTGAAGCTGGCAGCGAAACTGCCATGCGAAACTAGCAGCGAAACTGTCAGCGAAACTGCCAGCAAAACTACTTATCTGGCAACGAAATTAGCAGCGAATTAGGCAGAAATTAACCGCATAGAGTGTTAACTTATCTGCAGGTTGTGTTGTGTGATCCTAGCTTAAAAGCTTAGTTTATAAGTTTTTCCATGTTTTGGGGTTATTATGCATACTAAATATACGTTTTTAAATGACCAAGATTTTAAGAGGTTTTAACAGGAAGATCGATTTTTCTATACGTTTAGAAGCTACTTACTGCATCGATTTTTCCATGTCAGCACGGCCCCAGCCAGGGGCGTTGCCCCTTGGACCCCACTAGGGGCTGCTACCCCTTGGACCCCGTTGTCAGGGGTTGCCGCCCCCGAACCCCCGCTGTCCCGCGGAGGGTCGGTTATGTTTTTATGATGAATTGTATTTGGTATGTTGTGTACTCATAAGCTAAGTATTATATATTAAAATGGAAGATAATATTAATGAAAAGTGGAACTTAATGAATGTTACCCCGGAACCGTTTGATGATGAAAAGTCTTGCAAGCATCATGATAGATTTCACTTATGTGAGTCTGATGTATGATGATGGATCCGTATTCATAAGCGGGCTATTAGCTACCATTTTCATGTGTACCGACAGGGATCGACATTCGTTGTAGATCAACAGGGAGCTCTTGCCTTGTGCAATCTCGTTTATGATGAAGCGAAAGATAATGAAAGAACGAAAGATAATGAACATGCTTATTAATACGCAAATGTTATGTATTATGATGTATGCATGAACATTATATGAAGGATAAGGTTTATATTTTCTTATATTATTTAAAACTAGAACTCACTCAGCGAAGCTGACTTTTATGCATAATAGTTGGTAGGTAAATGCTGATGTTGAGGATGGCATCAGGTTGGGGGCTACTTGGATGGCAATGGATGACATTCCTGTTTATAGAAATCTTTTATTGTAATTTAAGAAAAAAATACTATGTTTTGTTTACAAGTGAAGGACAAATGTATGATTACAATATCAACTGCAAGTTTTAAGTGAATGTTTATTTTATTCCGCTGCATTGTTTTGTTACTAAAATGATTTTATGCTATGATTAACCAGCTGTGAGGCTTCCCAGGAACGGGGCCTTACACTTTTCTTATGCGCTTTTATTTCCTTGACATCTTTTTGAATCGTCCGGATTCCTTGTTGTATCTTCTTAATCTTTTTAAGGATCTGTTGGGCTGTTTCTATCCGACGTTCTTCCAACTTCTGTCTTTTGGTTTCCTTTTCTTCAGCTTCGGAGTCACCTGATTTTTGTATTTCCAAGTCCTTACTTTTCTTGGCCAATAAATTGTTGCCGCGCCGTACTCTTTCACTGGAGGTCTTGATTGTGTAACCTCCGACTGTCATTGGTGCGCGTCGAACATAAAACTTTGTTTTGGGGTTAACCTTAATTTCAGGTTGGGGAGTTTCCATATCATTCTGGGGTTCTGGTTGGGGTGTTGTTTCTTTAAGATTGCTATGGTTTGAGCACTCTGGGAAATCAGTCTCACTATGGTAATTATCTGAACTATAAGTACTCATAGCTGCAGAGTTCTTTATAACTTTTACTAAAATAGTTAGTCACATAATCTTACAAATATTTCACATATTATATGGTCATATCATAAAATAAGTTTTGCTCTTTAATCTAGTTACACATAGGGTTAAAATATATAAGTTAGAAATTATTTTCACAAAGGTTCATATATGCACTACTAAATCTTCAGTAACGATGGAAGTGAGCATCCACTCAACCATTATAAACATCAAATGAGAACATATACTGTTAGACATGATGAAAACCTGAAAAAGCATACTCAAAACAATCAACATAAAGTTGGTGAGATCATAGGTTTAATTTCTGAACAAAATACATATACTGATGCAACATAAATAAGATTACAACCAAACCTACTTATAAGCCAGGTGATTCATAACTGTCACAAATACAAATTACAAAATCAGATAATATAGCATCACAACACTCATCCTGTTGGTGCAGGAAATATTTTCCTAAGTAACGCTACCTATATTATCAGACGGTTCCACATCTGAATTAATGGTTGTAACATAATGACAGTAAATCTTAAAAATCTTATATATATATATATATATATATATATATATATATATATATATATATATATATATATATATATGCATCAATCTCATAACAGTATGTTTTTTCCCCTAAAAACTTATAAATACAAAATGGGGCTATGAGTCTCACCTTTTATTCCAGCAATTACCCTATAAAAATATTTATTGGTTAGTAATAAATATCATTTCTTTAAAGTTTTCAGCACCTTAGAATACAAAATTTAAAACCAAAGTTATACTTACCCATATATCATTAAATTTTAATAACAGAAACATATAAAAGTCTAGTTTAATATGTAAAAGTTTCAAACGACAACTATTTACAATTTATTTTCTGAAATTTTCACAATGTTTGAATAAATCAGAAAAATACCTACGGGTTCTCAAAATTTACCAAAATTTATTAGAACCTATATTTTCAAATCCATATTATCCCATAAATTTCTATGGTAAGAATTCATAACAGAACTTTTTCTATGATTTTTACCAATTTAACAATAATCAGTAAAAATAGCAAAACATATCCAAAAATTCTAAATTTCATACAAAATGTTCTAATCAAGGTATCAGATTTTGTGTAAATTTTTCATAATTTATCTTACAGCTTAGATATTTTTCCTAATTTCCGATTTACAGAATTTTCTAAAATATATAACTCAGGCATAAATACAAATTAAATCACGAAATTTATTCTACAGTTCCTATAAAATATAAGGATCATCATATAATTTTTACAGGTTTTTACTAGGTTCAAAGCTTCCAGATGATAATTTCCTTTTATTAATTTAAACAATATATATAAATTAACTTACTTAGTATAATTACACCAAAATTCACAGAATGGTATTCCTCATATTTTGTAACAAGTTTTTAATTTTATTCCCATAATCACAGTCATTTAAGAAATAAGTCAAATTTATCAAGAATACACATAATTTCAACCCTTTATTTGTAACATTTTTGTTTAAATCTTTGGTTTTTAATATTTTTCCGGATTCATGAATCTTTCGAACTGATTTTTGATAAATGTGAAGTTTTTATAAGGTTTTGTGAAGAACTTGGATGTTTTAACCAAAAGGGTTGGTTATATGTGTTGGTAAAACACATATACATCTTTTCAAACTTAGTTAGTTATGGATTAGAGGGTGGAATCTTGATTTTGACAGAAGGAGAGGATGAAAAGAAGTTGATGATAGCCTCTAACTCTTTGGTGAACCGGTTGGGATGGTTGTCTTGAGCTTTGAGGTCTTGATTCCTTGCAAGTTGGTTTAGAAGATGATGATCATATGAAGCTTTGGATGATGGTGTGTGGTTGGTATGGAGACCGAGGGTGTGAGAGCAATAGTAGGAATGGCTAGAAATCTGATAGTTGTGTCAAGGGATGTGATGATGGTGGTGGTTTGTGGTGGTTGTTCTATCAGCCGAGAGGTATGTTAACGGTGGAGTTGTCATGATTAGTCCTAGGTATAGGTTAGGGATTTGGTAGTCTTTAGGTGAGCTTAGTTGGTGCTTAGGCATAGGTGGCAACTTAATATGATGCTTGGTGTCTTAGTGATGATAGGTGTCTATCAAGGGAGCAAATAACTCATCAAGTCATTAATGCAAGGTTTAGCTAGTGTTTAGGTTGTTAATCGGGTTGCTTGTTACCATAATGAACCAAGATTAGAACTAGGGTGGTGCTTATGTTTAAGTGTTTAAGGTTTGATTTGTTTTGATACCAAGTTTCTTGATGTTACCGTTGTTTTGTGATGTTTTTTAGGTTTAGTATCTTAGTTCATTTAATGCATGATGTTATATTATGGAGATAGCTAACCAAGTAATACCTCAATTAAGAAATATATGTATGAAAGTCCATGCATAAGTAAATTCTTATGCATGCATGCAAGCATGCACCTATATATATATATATATATATATATATATATATATATATATATATATATATATATATATATATATATAGATACATATATATATACATATATATATATATACAGATATATATATATATACATATATACATATAGATATATATACATATATACATATATATATATACATATATATACATATACATATATATATATACATATATACATATATATATATATATATATATACATATATATACATATATACATATATATATATATATATATATATATATATATATATATATATATATATATATATATATATATATCTATATATATATATATATCTATCTATCTATATATATATATATATATATATATATATATATATATATTTAAACACATAACCTTAGTTTTTAGGGTTGTCACAAAGTCACTCACCTTTGGAAAAATCATTAGGAATTGGAGGCCCTATAAAGATGGAGGCCCCAAACCCTATCTTGGGTTTACTACCTTATTGGGTCGGCCCTCATTTCCAGCTAAGTCAATTTTCATGTCATCATTTGAAATTAGACTCTTGTCTAGATTTAAGTACTTATATGAAACAGTTATTAGGTTTGACTTTTAGTTGGTTTGTTTCATTAGTTATTGATATAAACTTAAATATACTCTAGTTTGATATTAGTTTAAGGAACAACAATACGAATAAATCGATATTATGAGAAGAATACGGAATGTAATCACTCATGGTAGAAGATTAAGTAGATTAATATGAACTTGTACAAAATTGTAAATAACATATCATTCATTGCTCTCTGATTTGTAATGTTTACAATATGAGTGAAATCAGGAAATATAATAAAAGCTTAACAATTCCATTGCAAACTAGCTATTTATACTAAACAAAACTAGTTCTCGCGCGAAATGTACTTCTCGCGCGACAACTTGAACTTCTCATGCGACTTGAACTTCATTATCTTGATTTGATTTCCCAATCCTCTAGGTTCAAACCCTACAATCTCCCCCTAGGCTTGGTGAATCAATGCTTTAGAAGTTCATGTCTGCAACCTTGTAACTACCCCCGTAAGCATACATCTTGTTGTTCAGGTCCTTCGTAATCAACCAACCAAACTTTGCCACCAATAAGTGAACAGATTCATCAGATGCAATCGGAGAAGCCTACAACCTCATCAAATCTTCCCTTCCAAACTTAAGCAGATCCACAGGGTCGATGATACGGTATTCTTTATCTACACAATGTATTAACGCATGTCCCGTCTCCTTCTCACATCTCCACCACATGAGCTTAGACAAGCTGTTAACTGGTACACGAGCATGTATATGGATCTTCCTCATATATCTTGGATGTTTATAAACTATTATCTTTATTGGCTTGTTTGTATTATGATCAATTTGAGTCTCATCTTCAATGACTTTAGGTTTTGCAGTTTTGAAGTCTTTGAAGTTGGTCTTGTTGTGCCTCCATATCATATTCTTTATCCAATTCCACTTACCATAATTACTTGGATTAATATACGAAACACGACCCATTGCATATAAATCTGATACTTCGATGGTCAATCACAAAGAAAGACCCCGATGTGCATACCATGCTTGCAAGACTTTCTTTACTTTCATTACTCATTAATGCATGCATTCTTACTTCATGTTCCTCTTTTCTTTATCTTTCACTTTATGTTACATAATACTTCATTTTATTCATTAACATGACACGTAAAGCCACAAGAAAGATAAACATACATCATAATAAGGAACATATCATACACAGCCATCGTCATCATACAGGGCAACATCGTACATAGATAACATGCATAAACATGCAACATCATCATCATCATGCCCAACATACTCTCAAAGGTCATAACAGTCATCTTACATGCTCTTACGGGAACCTTTACGTCAAAACTTACATCTGCACTTTCCCTCGAAAGTCAGAAGTCGAACTACACTTTCCTTCGAGTGCAACAGCCCTATTCGGGCGTATGGACACCCTTCAGTCGCATGGCCTCCATGCGACTGAACATCATGCGATTGGACTCATGCGGATGAACATCTATGTGAGTGGACACCGAGTCGTGCATATGGGCCTCATGCGGATGGAACTAATACTAATGAGCACCTATGCTACTGACCTCATGCGAGTGGACTCATGCGACTAAGCACCTATGCGACTGGACCCTCAGTCGTATGACTCCCCATGCGACTGGACTCCCAATCGTACGAATGGAACCTTAATCGTGCGAATGAACCCTCAATCGTGCGAATGAACCTCAATCGTGCGAATGAACCTCAATCGCCTCTCAATCGGTCGTATGGCCTCCAGTCGGTCGCCTAGCCCTAGCTGATGCCGAAAGGAGTTCATCCCGAACCCAATCTGCCATTTTCGGCCTCTAAGCTTATCCAAACCCATTCTAAGCCTAAATCAAACATCTTAGACCTTAGGAATGCATACCACAATACCATACAAGCACACACAAGCCCGGAAACAAACTCTAAACGCATCACACGCAACACACCCAAATGGGTCATAAACACACACATATAAAAAAGCGGGTTTTTGATGCTTTCCAGCCCCAAAATGGGATGAAAACAAGTAAAAGTGGGGTCCTAGAACTCACACAAACGACACCAAGAAGTAAAGCTTCGGTTTGGCTTGCTACACGATGATTTTGGCGACCCGAACTAACCCGAACCGACTTTTTCTCCCTTCTTTTCTCTTCTTTCTCCCTTCCCCTCTTTCTTTGGCTGATTTGTGAGTGTGGGGGAGAGGGTAAGGGCTACCCTCTCCCTTATATACTCCCACTCACCCGACTTTCTTTTGTTGGCGAGTTTGGTCCCTCGACTTTGGACTTTATTTCTTTTTCTTCCTTCGTCGGCTTCAAAATAATAAATAACCGGGTGTTACAAGTCCACCCCCTAAATAGGTTTCGTCTCCGAAACCTGTTATTCTTCAAACAAACATGGATAATGATGTATCATTTCTTCCTCAGTCTCCCACGTTGACTCGGAGCCCTTCCTGTGCTTCCACTGTACACGCACAAGAGGAACCACTTTATTTCTCATTCTTTTCTCTTTTCTATCGATGATTGCCACTGGTTGCTCCACGTAATTGAGCCTTTCGTATACTTCGATATCCTCCAGTGGAACAATCATGTCTTCATCAGCTAAGCACTTTTCAGATGAGATACATGAAATGTCGGGTGAATTCCACTTAACTCATCGGGTAACTCCAGTCTATAGGCCACATCTCCTACTCGGGCGATGATTCGGAAAGGGCCTATATACCTTGGGCTCAGCTTGCCCCGCTTCCTGAATCGGATACTACCCTTCCAAGGTGAGACCTTCAACATAACCCGGTCACCCACCTATAACTCAATCGGCCTGCGTCATTTATCAGCATACGACTTCTCTCTGTCTTTGGCTGCCTTCATGAAGGCTTTAATCTTCTCAAGCTTCTCAATCGTAGCCTCGATTACCTCGACACTCCCCAATTCCTTCTGACCAATATCACCCCAACAAACGGGTGTTCTGTATCTCCTACCGTATAGAATCTCATATGGTGGCATACCGATGCTGGCATGGTAGCTGTTGTTGTATGAGAACTTGGCTAACGGTAGGTGGTCATCTCAACTTCCCCTGAAATCAATCACACATGCTCGAAGCATATCTTCCAGTGTCTGAATGGTCCTTTCTGACTGACCATCAGTCTGGGGATGATAAGCCGTGCTAATATGTAACCTCGTCCCCATAGCATCGTGGAATTTCTTCTAAAATTTAGATGTAAACCGGGTGTCGCGATCAGACACAATAGACACCGGTACACCATGACGAGTTACAATTTCCTTGATGAACAAATCAGCCAACCTCTCAGATGAATATGTCTCGCGGATCGGTAGGAAGTGAGCACTCTTCGTCAAACGGTCAACTATCACCCATATGGCATCGTACCCTTTCGGGGTACACGACAACTTCGTAATGAAGTCCATGGTGATGTGCTCCCACTTCCATTCTGGTATATCCAAAGGTTGGATCTTCCCATACGGCTTTTGATGCTCGGCCGTCACTTGTAAGCAAGTAAGGCGCTTAGTATAATTACACCAAAATTCACAGAATGGTATTCCTCATATTTTGTAACAAGTTTTTAATTTTATTCCCATAATCACAGTCATTTAAGAAATAAGTCAAATTTATCAAGAATACATATAATTTCAACCCTTTATTTGTAACAGTTTTGTTTAAATCTTTGGTTTTTAATATTTTTCCGGATTCATGAATCTTTCGAACTGTTTTTGATAAATGTGAAGTTTTTATAAGGTTTTGTGAAGAACTTGGATGTTTTAACCAAAAGGGTTGGTTATATGTGTTGGTAAAACACATATACATCTTTTCAAACTTAGTTAGTTATGGATTAGAGGGTGGAATCTTGATTTTGACAGAAGGAGAGGATGAAAAGAAGTTGATGATAGCCTCTAACTCTTTGGTGAACCGGTTGGGATGGTTGTCTTGAGCTTTGAGGTCTTGATTCCTTGCAAGTTGGTTTAGAAGATGATGATCATATGAAGCTTTGGATGATGGTGTGTGGTTGGTATGGAGACCGAGGGTGTGAGAGCAATAGTGGGAATGGCTAGAAATCTGAGAGTTGTGTCAAGGGATGTGAAGATGGTGGCGGTTTGTGGTGGTTGTTGTTCCATCGGCCGAGAGGTATGTTAATGGTGGAGTTGTCATGATTAGTCCTAGGTATAGGTTAGGGATGTGGTAGTCTTTAGGTGAGCTTAGTTGGTGCTTAGGCATAGGTGGCAACTTAAGATGATGCTTGGTGTCTTAGTGATGCTAGGTGTCTATCAAGGGAGCAAATGACTCATCAAGTCATTAATGCAAGGTTTAGCTAGTGTTTAGGTTGTTAATCGGGTTGCTTGTTACCATAATGAACCGAGATTAGAACTAGGGTGGTGCTTATGTTTAAGTGTTTAAGGTTTGATTTGTTTTGATACCAAGTTTCTTGATGTTACCTTTGTTTTGTGATGTTTATTTAGGTTTAGTATCTTAGTTCATTTAATGCATGATGTTATATTATGGAGATAGCTAACCAAGTAATACCTCAATTAAGAAATATATGTATGAAAGTCCATGCATACGTAAATTCTTATGCATGCATGCAAGCATGCACCTATATATATATATATATATATATATATATATATATATATATATAACTATTAAAACACATAAGATTCATAAGGTGTTAGTCAAATATACTTAATAATGTAATATATAAATATTAAAAAATTTTAAAACATTAACTCATCTAACCTTAGTTTTTAGGGTTGTCACAAAGTCACTCACCTTTGGAAAAATCATTAGGAATTGGAGGCCCTATAAAGATGGAGGCCCCAAACCCTATCTTAGGTTTACTACCTTATTGGGTCGGCCCTCATTTCCAGCTAAGTCAATTTTCATGTCATCTTTTGAAATTAGACTCTTGTCTAGATTTAAGTACTTATATGAAACAGTTATTAGGTTTGACTTTTAGTTGGTTTGTTTCATTAGTTATTGATATAAACTTAAATATACTCTAGTTTGATATTAGTTTAAGGAACAACAATACGAATAAATCGATATTGTGAGGAGAATGCGGAATGTAATCACTCATGGTAGAAGATTAAGTAGATTAATATGAACTTGTACAAAATTGTAAATAACATATCATTCATTGCTCTCTGATTTGTAATGTTTACAATATGAGTGAAATCAGGAAATATAATAAAAGCTTAACAATTCCATTGCAAACTAGCTATTTATACTAAACAAAACTAGTTCTCGCGCGAAATGTACTTCTCGCGCGACAACTTGAACTTCTCATGCGACTTGAACTTCATTATCTTGATTTGATTTCCCAATCCTCTAGGTTCAAACCCTACAATCTCCCCCTAGGCTCGGTGAATCAATGCTTTAGAAGTTCATGTCTGCAACCTTGTAACTACCCCCGTAAGCATACATCTTGTTGTTCAGGTCCTTCATAATCAACCAACCAAACTTTGCCACCAATAAGTGAACAGATTCATCAGCTGCAATCGGAGAAGCCTACAACCTCATCAAATCTTCCCTTCCAAACTTAAGCAGATCCACAGGGTCGATGATACGGTATTCTTTATCTACACAATGTATTAACGCATGTCCCGTCTCCTTCTCACATCTCCACCACATGAGCTTAGACAAGCTGTTAACTGGTACACGAGCATGTATATGGATCTTCCTCATATATCTTGGATGTTTATAAACTATTATCTTTATTGGCTTGTTTGTATTATGATCAATTTGAGTCTCATCTTCAATGACTTTAGGTTTTGCAGTTTTGAAGTCTTTGAAGTTGGTCTTGTTGTGCCTCCATATCATATTCTTTATCCAATTCCACTTACCATAATTACTTGGATTAATATACGGAACACGACCCATTGCATATAAATCTGATACTTCGAGTGTATGAAAGTCGTGTTCGTCCGGATAATACTTTATCGCTCTTGCTCTTCTTTTAATCACATATAATTTATTTTCAGCATCATACGCACAACTAAGAATTGGTTCTAAGTTTTCGTACCTTGTGAAAGGGTTTGGAATGTCTCACCGTGTGTATATAAGCTGCCGGTGGAGGAGCCTGAACAGTAATATTCCTGACTTAGCACTTTGACCAGCTTAATCTGCTGTCTTGTTAGTCGGTTCACTCGTACTTGAATCTCCAACTATCTCCCCTTCTTCAATCAAAATATCAGAAATAAGTCCTTCAGACTGTTTCCAAAAACATCAGTATAATCAACTATCTATTCTAAATTATGAAACACTCCAAAATCAACTTCTTCCTCAGCAATCAACCTTTGCTGGAATGAGTAAAATTTTTTCTCATACGCCTCTTCAGTAGCAGGATCTAATGGTGTGTAATCAACTATATCATCAGGACTTGGTCCAGAGACATTGTCAGTGCCCAATGATCCAGAAGTACCAGTAGCAGCACCCATTTCTCCCCTTTGATCATCGTCATCGTCTTTCTTATCATCATCTCCTTCATCACCATCATCATTATCATCTTTATCTTCTACATCATCCTCTTCATCACAACTAAAATCTACCATATTCCTATTAGTCACAGGCATAACATGCTCAGGATCCACAAACGCCTCTCCAGTAAACTATATAGGTTGATCCTTAGTAGCCTAAATAGGAATATCAGATGACGGCTCTTGATCAACATTAGCAGCCTATGTTGTCCTTTCTATATCAACATGATCAATAACACGCTCTACAATAGGATCATTAGCATGTTCAGGACGAGAAGATTGATGTCCACTAGATTCTCCAACTTCTGTGGTATGTTGTCAGGAAAACAAAGAATATACACGGGAAGTGAGATCTCGTAAGTTTAGCTCCATGATCTGAACATAACTAAACATGAACTATTGCTGACCCTCCAAACTCTTGATTCTCTCATCCTTTTCTTGCATACTCCAATACAAATCATCAATAATCTGAGTCTTTTCAACATCTCCTTCTCTAATACGCTAACCCTCTGCTCCAATGTAACCCTGGTGGGTGAAAATGAAGTAGACTCTGGTTGTGGTCGTGGCTCTGAAGTAGTGTTAATGTAATCAGCATCACCAAATAAATCATCATGAGTTTGATCCTTTAGTGGTGTCTTCAAAATATCATCAGTATTAGGCATAGATGATGATGTTACAATTGTTGACTCTGTGACTATAACTGGTGTAGAAGCCTCACTAACTGTGACAGTGTATCTAGTATAGGAATATCACTCGTCAACATGGTAGTCATCGAGGTCTGATGATTTCTCAACACTCCTCGTCCTCTACCCCTCCCATGTGGACTATCAGAATCAGTCCTCTTCCTTGCCATCTTCTTCTTTCTCGTCTGAGTAAATGGTGAATCCTCAGGTATAAAATCTACATCTCTTTCCTTAGCAGTGCATTTAGAAGGAGTTACTTGCACTCTGGAACGCTCTTGAAGCACATATGGCACATTGTCAATATGATCACCATCAGTTGCACTCTCACTGTGAGTAAACCAGGTGTTTACTTCATCGAAATCAGATCTATTAGCACCCTTAGAGCTTTCAGGTACTTCTTGAGCGGTACTAGTGGAAGTACCAGCTATATCAGCTTCAGCAGCTTGGCGTGTCTCAATCTCACGTGGTTATGCCTTTGCTTAAAAACCTTCAACAAATCTTCGAAGCTTAAAAAAATGAGATCCATCCCAAGCATTCCCTCAAGCTCACATCAAATAAGTGAATATGTCTTTCTTAATCACCATGACAACATAGTTAGATGAATCAGACACTGCTAACTCAGGTTGAGCAGCATTCACTATCATCTGTAAAAATCTAGGATACATAATAAACTTCTTCCCCATAGTAGCTATAACATTCTTCTGCATCTCAGCAAATATAGCCTTGGATATGCTGTAAGGTAGATCATCAACAAGTGATACCAATAGGGATCCAAATACTACACTAAAACTATCCATACTGGTATTAAGATTACTCAAACAATGTATTACCACTTGAAATAGGTACTTCCAGAATGTAGGTAAATACTTCTTCTCCAGTGAAGGATATCTATGACTGTATCCCATCTTGATCAAACAGTCTTTAGCAACATTATCATTAATCTTCACGGGTGCATTACGCTGATCCTCTAATAATAGTACACTGTTAATCACCTCATCTGTAATCATTGTCCTCTTTCCTCTCACAGTTGAAGATACATATGGTTCTCCCTGATCATCAATCTCATTAGCTGCAAAAGTCCAGAACTGATAAATGATATCAGTGTATATAGTTGGACTAGCTGTAATGGCATACTATACACGTGAAGTCTTCAGCCCTTCTATCAAAGATCTGAACAAAACTTCACAATAATCTCAGACTTAGAAAAGTTTTGAAAATTGGACAAATTTAGAACTTTTCGCCTACGTACACTCATCGCATGTGATTAGTCAACTTCTCACGCGAACCAATCAATTGTTCGCATGAAACAAAGTTTGACCAAGAGTCAACCAATTGTGTGACAAGTCAAAATTGTCACGCGAGAAGTTATGGACTTATCGCGTCTATTCAGTTTCCCTGATACTTTTCGCACGCGACGGGTCTGAAAATTCGATTTTCAAATTGAATCATTTTCAATGTGTTTTTACTAACAAATGATATTCATTAAGGGTCGATTAATGATTTATTAAGGTTTCATATAATTAATATTGTAAAATTTTAAGTCTATTTGACCAACAACATTTGGTCATGAATCAAACATCTATAAAATCAAACAAACTTAAGATATTTACCTTAACAATCTCTTTAATAACACAAAGCGACCACAATGAACTAAAAATATCACTGATAATAACGATTTGACACTTAGTAATTTTTTAAAACACTTTCTGAAACTTTTCGTGCAAATGAATAACTTTTCGCATAATTGTGCCTTTTATAGGCTTTTGACTTCTTGCGCAAGAAGTCAAATCTTTGCACAATCTGACTTTCGCATTTGTTGAACTTTTCGCATGCGAGAAGTTCAAATTTCTTTAAACTTTGAACTTTGATTTTGTTTTAATTTTCAATTTTGTTGAGCCAAAGAGTGATTATTCGTAAAAACATGGTTAACTAAGTGTTATCAATATTCAAACACCCTTAATTTTGTAAATTTTGTAAAACTCACACAAGTAAATGAAAAAATACTTTTAACAAAAATAACAATTTGACATAAGTAACTGAAACAAGTAAATAAATTTTCAAGTACAGGATCATATTTCTTAGAAATCGATCATTACATCATCCAACATTATTCCAAAGGTGACTGGTTACGTTGATTGTCAATATAATGTGTCCATGTTAAACTTAGACTTTAATTTTTACTTAGACACATACGTTATGATATTTAAAATGTTTTGATTAATTTATATGAGGTCAGTGGATCCCAAAATTACAAATCCTGTATAATCCATATCCAGCTTCAAGACACTATTGAGATTTCAAGTCACTCTAATTTGACTTAAACCTTTCATTTTTGACCAGCTTTCTCAGGATTATTTATTTTCTAGATAATATATATTTGGAGCATAACTAGCACAAAAAATGTTTCCAAAAACAGAATATTAACAAGTTGTAGGACTTATTAACTGTCAGTCGGACTTATGTTTTATCCCCTCGCAAGATGTTTAGGACTTACATGCCAATTCAGACTTACGAGCTCCATCTTTTGATTTTGTCTTTTGTGTCAGAACATATTCTCAAGAAGAAAAATATTATCATATAGTATGTATGTCTATGACATATGTTTTATTATTGTGCTCATTGGTATCTTTTATTCCTAGATGACCTTTTGGCTTCTTATTGCTCCTTTTTGTATGTTTTCTTCTTTTGTACTTTTGATTTTCATTTATATTATACTATTATTTTTTATTATATTATTATTTTTTTATATATTGATTTTTACATATATATATATACAATATCTTAAAGAAACTGGATCAGAAAGTAACTGGCTTGAGTATGACTAGATTGTAACTCTCAGTCTGTTTTAGCATGGGATTAGTGTTACCACAAAGCCTTGATGAGTTACCTATTTCAGTCATAGATTTTTACTTTCATTGTATCACAGAACATAATGCTTTGCGCTCTTGAACGCCAAGCCTATCAACAAATCAAACATAAACCAAATCAGTTTTTTTAAGCTTTAGGATGTAACAAATCAAAGTCAAAAAATGTACTATCATTTCCTATATAAGCTTGAAAATTAAATTTTCTAACAAATTTTTTTTGTATTTTCTGTAAACTTTTTACTCCCCCTAAAAACAAAATCTTTTTCGAAACATTATCATATATTCTCCCCTTAAAATTGTGATTATCTAGAAAGAAAATAACAATTTTTCCTAAAGACAGAAGAGAAAAATATTTTGGAAACGGTGTAAAAATAAATGTTAACCAAAGTTAATTATTCCCAAAGATTGAAATAAAAAGTCAAATTGGAAATGATCAAACACCTTAGTAAACAAATCAACAATGTTGTCATCTAACTTGAAAGAATCCAAATGAATAAGCTTTCGATCAAAATAGTCACGGATAAAATGCATGAGGATATCGATGTTTTTTGTTTTCGAATGTTGAATAGGATTTTTCACTATATTTAGTACTGCATTGTTGTCACACCAACATTTGGTGTTATAGATGTTAAGACCATAATCAAGAAGTTATTATTGTATCCAAACAATCTAAGAACTACAACTCAAAGCAACCACATACTCACCCTCTACAGTTGATGTGAATAATATCTGCTGCTTCTTGCACTGCCATAAAATCAACCTATTGTCAAGAAATTGATAACCTCTAGTAGTAGATTTCCTGTCCAAATTACATCCTGCAAATTCACTATCAGTATAAGCATATAAGTTGAAATTTAAATTTTTAGGATACCAAAGGCTGAGTGTTGGTTAACCCTTGAGATATTTAAAAATCCGTTTGACAACTTTCATGTGAGATTCCTTCGGCTTACTTGATCAACGTGATGTCTGGTCTGCTTGCAGTGAGATACATCAGAGATCCAATCATTGATCTATACAAATATTGATCAACGTCTTCACCCGTGAGATCAGAAGTTAAAGTAGGATGAGAAGACATCAGAGTGAGTGCAATCTTGGATTCTTGAAACTTATATTTTTCTAGTATACTTTGAACATATTTCTCTCGATGAATCAGTATTCCCTGATCATCTTGTTTAACCTGTATACCTAAGAAAAACGAAATTTTGCCAAGAGAGCTCATCTTAAATTTCTTTCTCATCACTGCTTCAAATTCCTTGCACAAGTCGTCGTTTCTAGATCCAAAGATAATATCATCAACATAAATTTGAACAAGAATGATATATTAACCAATTTTCCTTAGAAATAAATTTTGATCAATAGCACCACTTGTATAACCATTTGCAAGCAAATGTTTAGTCAATTTAGCATACCAAGCACGAGGTGCTTGATGTAAGCCATAAAGTGCTTTGTCTAACTTGTAAACATATTCAAGATGATCTGGATCTTCAAATCCTAGTGGTTGACACACATAGGTTTCTTCTTTCATTTTGCTATACAAGAATGCACTTTTGACATCCATCTGATACACTTTGAAGATCTTGTATGAAGCATTAGCTAGAAAAATTCATACAGCTTCAAGTCTTGCAACTAGAGCATTTACCTCTTTATAATCAAGTCCTTCAACCTGATAGAATCCTTAAACAACAAGTCTGGCCTTGTTGTGAACAATAACAACCTTTTCATCTGTTATGTTTCTTAATATCCATTTAGTTCCAATTGACAGCTTACCCATTGGTAATTCACACATATGCCATACATTTAATTTTTTTAATTGCATTAGCTCGTCTTGCATAGCTTCAACCCAACTGTTCTCAATTAATGCCAACTTAATGTTCTGTTGTACTATTTGAGAAATTAAACATGAATACAAGCATGTATTTATTGCACCAGATCGACTTCGAGTTTGAACACCTTGTGATAATGGACCAATGATTGCTTGCGATGGATGATCTTTATGAATTCTCAATTGCGGAATGGTATCTGCAGAGATAACTTCGTCTAGATTAGACATATGACCCACAGGTTCTTCAACAGAGTTTCCTCCTTCAGGTTGACACATAATATCTTCCTCTTGATGATTATCATTATCAATAGATAGATCTTCAAAGGGAACTTCAATGGTATAGATCGGATCATTTTGAGTGGATGAGGAACCCTGATCAAAATTCTATGGAGCTTTCTCAAGAACTGAATCAGAATGATACATATCGGATTTAGAAACCTGTGGAGTAGTTGTGCCAGTTGAAGAAGAAGGTACATCTAAAGATTTATCAACAATTTAAGATGAGATAGAACCAATCTCTTCATTAATGATAACTTGAATTGATGAAGACAAAGGTTGAATAGCTGTAGACAAATCAGAGGAACAATTAAATGTTTCAAATAATGAAGCATAATCATATACCCAAGAAGGAGCAGAACCTGCATCTATTTTATTTGATTCATGCCAATCAATATCAAACGACTCAATAATTTGTTTGGATCTTTTATTATAAACCCGATATGCGACTTTGTTGGCTGAATAATTAACAAAATAACATTCATCTGCTTTTTCATCAAATTTTGATTGTGAATGAGATGTATGTAACAAGGTACAACAACATCCAAAATTTTTAAAATATTTGACTTTGGGTTTATGTTTGAAAAAGATTTCATAAGGAGTCATGTTTTGTTATTTATTGATTAAGACATGATATTGAACATAACATGCAGTGTTCACAGCTTCAGCCCAAAAGAATGATAGTAGTTTTACTATTGATAACATTGTCCTGGCAGCTTCAATTAAACTTCTGTTTCGCCTTTTAGCAACTCCATTTTATTGTGGAGTTCCGGCAGAACTAATAGTCTAGCTATCCCTTGTGAGTCACCAAATTCATTAAGAGTATGATTGCAAAACTCTATTCCATTATCACTTTGAATGTACTTGATGGTTTTGTCAGTCTGAATCTCTACTAGGGTCATGAATATAATCAATAGATGAGGTGTCTCATCTTTTATTACTAAAAAGAAGACCCAAGTAAATCTAGAAAAATCATCAGTAATAACCAAACAATATGCACGGCGTCCTAAACTCAAATCGCTTACTAGACCAAATAAATCCATGTGTAAGAGTTGAAGAATATCATCCATTTTAGTATGAGCAACTGATTGATGAGGAAGTGTATGTTGTTTGCCTTTTGAAAATGACAGAAAATGTTCAACAAGTTGAAATTCTTTCAATGGTAATCCCACAACATTATTTCCTCTAACCAATTTGTTCATATTATTATTAACATGGCCAAGACGACGATACCATAACATTGAATCACTTTCTGAGGGTTTAGACAATAAACAAGACACAGTTATAAATGAATGAGAACCATTCATATCAAGTAAGTATGTGTCTTTGTCTCTCGGTGTTCTCAACAAAATCCATTCATCAGGAAATACAAATCCAGGTTTAAGAATGAGACATTCCTTGTCAGTAAAATGTGTTGAATACTGTTTGCCACAGATTTGTGATACACTTAACAAGTCGTGTTTTAGTTCTTCAACAAAATTGACATCTTCAAAGCTTAGAACACCATTAGTCATAGTACCTTTCTTTGTAATTTTACCTCATTTATCTCCAGCAAAGATAACATATCCTCCGTTGTAAGATTTTATGTTCTTTAATACAGATATATTTCCTGTCATGTGTCTTGAACAACCACTGTCAATATGTCAAACACTGTTGATGTTGGGCCTTGGTTGTTCTTGCACAAATGAATGAATTACTCAAATATACGAACCCAAGCCATGGTTGACTTGAGTACATCATTTTTATCTAATATGATACAGATTTCAAAATCATATCACTTTGATCACTAAAAATATAATCTTTAACAACATCAGGCTTAGATTGAGTAGTTTTAACTTTTCATTTTTGAATTGGTTTGATCAGATTTGTAACCAAGTTCTTGAAATTAGTTTGAATTGAAGATGAATTGCCATCATTCACATGTGAAGATTTCTTGTTTGTATTTTCTTTTTACAAATTTGTGTTTGTTTGAACATTTCTTTTATCAATAAAAGAATTTGACTGATTTGAAGTTCTTTTAAATTTGACATATAGAAAGAATTGTTCTCTATTATTTGCAATAGAATTGTGAAATCTTTGTTTGCTTTTCCATTGACACTGATGATGACAATTTCTAGCCATATGATTTTGCTTTCCACGCACATAACAACACATATTAGAACACATTTTTTGCTCTTGAGTCGTCTCACAAACTGTTTGTGATAACTTCCACAGTGATCATAGGATCTAGCTTTAGTATTTCTTTGGCCTAGAGATTTCTTAACAGTTTCTTGTTTCCCTTTTTCATTAGGAATTATTCTAGATGATGTAGAGAAGTACGAGGTAAAGTTCCTAATAGAATGATTCACTTCTGAGATCGATAAGGCATGAAATACAGCTTTATCCTTTTGAATTGAAGGTACTTGAATAGGACCAGTGTCCTTGATACATGTTCTACACAAATCTTGTTTCACAAAGTTAGCAATAATAGGAGATTTATCTTTAAAGAAACTTGCATTTGTTTCTTTAAACATATAATCTTCTTTATCAATGTTGTCTTTTGAAACAAATATGTTCTTGAAATCAATTTAATAGTCAAAAACTAATGTTGCGCCTTGTTTCTTTTCTTTTTCTTTATAATCAATTTTTATTTTAATTTCGTTGTTCATCAGGCAATTTCAGACAATCATCAGTAGAAATAAAAACATTTAAAATTTTATTAATGTTTGATGATAAATTACATGAAGATTTCTCATTACAATTTTTTTTCTCAAAATCTAATTTATCATCACTTTCCCAATCTTCAATCAACCTTTCTATCTTCACACTTTATGCAAAAGAATTTATCATGATGAAACATTGACTAGAGTTGTTAAGTCAGACATTGATTGAAAACCAATCCATAGGTCTCTTCATCAGGTGTAGTAATAGATGAAGGTAAACAAGTATAATCATGATTAATAGGTGGAGAAATATTCAACACCACCTTTTACACCATTAATTTTCTGAGTCATCTGAGACTTGATTATACCTTCAACCATATTTAAGGATATATCAAAATTTTCAACAATTAATTTGTAGATAAGAGTTCACTATTAAGATTATTGATTTCTAAAGAAAGCTCATTATTACGTGTTTTCAAATCTTTTATGTCGTAATCTTTATCATGCAGATTTAATATAGATTGATAAATTGATTTGTTCAATCCATCTAACTTTCTTTTGAAAATTTTCTTATCATTTTTATATTTGCGAGCTTGATATTCAAGTTTTTCAACTTCTAGAATCAAGCGTTCATTGTGAACTCTATACATGTTAACCTTTTCTATGCAATTATTTGAACAAAGGTTAGTATGTAGATCTTCATTTCCTTCTTGCTTCTTTGTCTCTTTATGTACAACAATTACCATGAAGGCCTTTAAATCTTCTTTTCTGTCTGCTACAGATGCCAGAGTAATCTCAACAGCTTTGATTTTTTCAGCACGATCAGTTGCCGGAGTTTCCTCAACAACATTTTTTATCTTTCTTTCTTTAGCTGGAGTTAACTCAATAGTTTTTCCTTCAGATTCTTCCTTCCTCTCTTTAGTCTTTTGTGATTGAGCTGGAGTAATCTCAACAGCCTTTTCAACAACCACCTTTCCATCATTCTCATTTTGTTCTTCAGCAAATACTACTTTCAATAATTCATCAGACACAAACTCATTCAGTATGTTATTCTCATCATTTTCTTCATTGGTTTGGATCTCAGCTAACAAATAAGTAGACAACTTGATATCTAGAATTTCCATCTGATCTGAGCAATTATAATCTTCATTGGTCTGTAACACCAAAGCTTTGTTGTTGGATGAATTGGCTTTATCATTTTTAGTCTCTATCTCCACAGTGACCATTTTCTTTCCATTATCATTCTGGTTTGATCTGACTTCAGTACATTCTCTGGCAAAATGACCAAGTTTGTCACAGTTATAACATCTTAAACTTGGTTTATCAAACCCGATTTTACTTGAATTGTTCAAACCAAATATCTTCCTTCCCGTCCTTCTTGCAAAGTTTTTCACCCGATACACCACTATTGCCATTTGATATTTGATATCATTTTCCTCAACGTAAAAGTCATCAACTAAAATGTTGGGTGCAATTAATCTTTCGGCTGTAAAAGCTTCATAACTATTCATGAATATGGTGAATAGAGCCAGATGTTGTTCAGCGAATTGAACAGTTTTCTTAGAAGGATTAGAGTTTACAACAAAGGCTTGTTGTGTTGGCTAAGAAACTTGACTGTTAGTGAGGATTGTACTTGATGAGAACCTTAACATTGTGAATAACTGACATAATAATTTGGATTATTGGACATTCTGAGGATTGGCTGCTTGTCGTTGACAGAATTGTGAATAACTGACATAATAATTTGGATTACTGGCCATTTTGGCATATAATGTCAATGCTTCAGCTCCCATTGTGTTGATGTAATTAGCATCTCTCAGTTTATCATCCATATCATAAGATTTGATGGTTGAGATGAGATCACTGAGTCACGTAAACAGATCCTTGATTCATTTGATGGCTGTGCAGTTATTGTTCCAGTTGTATGGCAAAGAATTCAACAGCTTCTTGTTAATTGAGATATTCTCCAAGGTGATCCCAACACTCTTCATTTTCCTTATCAACTTCACAAATCTTGACATCTGTGTCTCAAGAGTTTCTCCAAGAACATGATTAAACATATTTAACTCTTTAACATATCTTTGTGGCTTTTTCTCATGTCTTTGTTCCCCATAATCTACTCCTCCATTGTATCCCATAAATCTTTTGCCTTTCTGTAATCTATAAACTTTTAAGCAATTTCAGTCGTAAGCGCCATAGTGATAGCGACATACGCCCTATCATCAAGCTCCAATTTCTTCATGTCTTCCTCAGCCTAGAGGTGTTTAGGTTTCGGCACCAGCTCATTCTTTTCATTATTATACACTTGAATATACAGTCCTTGCTTGATAGACCGCATTATCCGGGGTTTGGTGTAAATAACATGATTCTCAAACTTATAAACCCAGTCAGGGTAATCTTCTTCACTAAGAAATCTTGGAAGTTTTGTGTTGGTTCCGATCTCATTGTCGAGATTGATGGTGGTAGTGATGCGCTTCAGATTTGCCATTTTCTGACTTAGAAATCAGACTTTTAAGAAATTCTTCAAATTTGTAGTTGTCGCGCGATTAACAGAGTTCTCGCGCGATCTAGCACAAACTTTTCACGTGGTAACCTTTTAAACTAACTTTTCTGAATCACAGAAACTTTTCGCGTGAAAGGAATCTTTTATAACAAACTTTTACGACAACCTAACTTCTCGCGCGAAATCACCCTTTTCGCGTGGAATCACCAACTTTTCGCCTGATTCATCTATTCAGTTTTGAAGGTTTCCAACTTCAATCTTTCACCAAATTGTTCAAAATTGGATTAATTAAGTGTTCAATTAGTGATTTACGTTCAATTAAGATCGTAATTGTCTTTAATTGATTCAATTAAGCTCGATTAAGCACAAAAACATCTTCAATTCGTCTATCAACAAGCTAATCAACTTAATGATCTTCAAATCTGATTAAATTCAGTAGAAATCAAGTAGATTTTTCAAATACCAAGAAATTCGAAGTTCACAAAGCTCACTTCAATCTTCAAATCAATCGATCTAATGCAACAAGGCTCTGATACTAATTGTAAGGAACACCAATACGAATAAATCGATCTCGTTAAGAGAATGCAGAATGTAATCACTCACGGTAGAAGATTAAGTAGATTCAAATGAACTTGAACACAATTGTAAATAACATATCATTCATTGCTCTCTGATTTGTAATGTTTACAATACATTGCTTAACAATTACATTGCAAACTAGCTATTTATACCAAACAAAACTAGTTCTCGCGCGATATGTACTTCTCGCGCGACAACTTGAACTTCTCGTGCGACTTGATTTTCATTATCTTAGTTTGATTTCCTGAGCCTCTAGGTTCGAACCGTACAATTAGTTTGTTAATAAATTAACGTTTAATTATTAAAATAGTTCTTCAAGAAAAACTCTAATACTATTTTAATCTAAAAGGAAACAAATAACGGTTAGGGTTTTTTGGTGAATTCTCAATTTCACTACAAGATCAAACAATATATCACCACTGTAAGGATTCCTATAAGTCTGATGCATCCAAAACATCCAAAGTCTATCTGCAAGCATGCACTAAAGAACAGAAGTAGAAATGCTTCGGAAGTTTTACACCATGCACTAGAAATATTCTAAGTGTAAAATCTTCCGAAGCCAGGACCAACATCTTCGGAAGCCAAAAGTGAAGTCTTCCGAAACTTCAAAGACGAAGTCTTCCGAAGTCAAAGAGTGAAGACAGATTTCTTCCGAATACTTTTAGAGATATGCCTTTATCTGATGTACTTTACCATAAAGCTGGACCACCTTTCCGCTGCAACTCTGTTAAGTCACCAACTTACATGAGTTGGTGAAAGGTCCATGCTTTTGGTAACTGTACATTAAGGTCTTCGGTCCATGCTTTCTACTTGTAACTTTCTATCGAAGCTTTGTAACATTTGTAATAGAACTTGAGAAGCAATATACAGCATTCTTGAAAACCAAATACTTGTGTTGTTTGCAATCTTGTTCTGTCTCACTTTTACTTGTGTTCTTAGCATCTTTCATTAACAAGTTAACCAGTTCCCTATTTGATCTATTAAGTGTTCTAAGCAACTCTCCTCATTGTGTTGTTGTGTTGTAAGTGCATACCCTTCACTGGTCTTGCATTTGGTATCAGAGCATTTCAGGCTCTTGATATAAGATCTCACCATCTTAAGATCCCTCACACACACAAAATACTTAACAACTCAAATGGCAGCTATAACCAAAGCTGATATGGAAACTGGAACTATGATAAAGTCTCCACTGATCACTCCTTAAGACTTTGATACTTAGTGTCAAAGAATGGAAGGCTTCATCAAGTCTCAAGACTCCAGGATGTGGGAATCTGTTGTTGAAGGACCTTACATACCAAGCACCACTTCTGCTACCGGTGGTAGTATGATTCCTAAGGTTGTGGCTGATTACTATGAAGCAGATAGAAAAAGAATAGAGATTGATCAAAAAGCCATGACAGCCCTTAAAAATGTTCTTCCAAACTCCATCTACAGAGGCTTCAAGAAGTGCAAAACTGCCAAGCAACTATGGGAGGCACTGAAGCTAATGTATGAAGGGTCTACTGAAGCAAAGGAGAACAAGAAGGATCTCCTGAAGCAGCAGTTTGAAAACTTCACCTTCAAGACAGGTGAAACCATGACTCAACAATATTTCAGGTATGTTGAGATTGTGGATACTCTAATGGATGTTGGAGTAACTCTTGAGAACAGGGACATTGTAAGGAAGTTTATGTCCTCTCTTCCTAAACAATGGACACATTATTGTGTTGTTATCAAGAGGACTGAGAACCTTAAGACTCTTACTCTCACAGAGTTGTATGGTATTTTTAGTGGCTACCAGATGGAGATGAACATGCAAAAATCATCTGGTAACTCCAGCAATCAACTGAGTTCAGCCCGCCATGTGGTTGAAAGGGAAAGCATTGAACCACAACATGATCTTATATGCTTCCCTGACAACTCACAAAAGGGCCCTTTCATCACCTTCCCAAAAGTCCTTTCCAAGAGACAAGTTCTTCTCATGCCTTTGTCTCTGCTGATGAAACTTCAGGCAACTTTCTCTTCACTCTTGAAGATTTGGACTGTATCCATCCAGATGATCACAGATGATTTTACAAGATTCACTTTGGTCTTCTTTCTTAAAACTAAGGATGAGACTCCTAAGATTCTGAAGAATTTCTCTTAAAGATTGAGAATCAATGTGATCACAAGGTCAAAACCATAAGATGTGATCAAGGAACTGAATTCAAGAATCAAATCCTTGATACATTTTGTGATGAAAAAGGTATTACAAGACAATATAATGCTCCCACGCTCCTCAGCGAAATGCTGTTGCTGAGAGGAGAAACAGAACACTAATTGAAGCTGCAAGAACTATGTTGTCTAACTCTAAACTGCCCATCACCTTCTGGGCAGAGGTAGTGAACACTGCTTGCTATGTGCAAAATAGAGTTTTAGTGGTTAAGACACATGGTAAGACTCCTTATGAACTTTGGCACAAGAGAAAACCCTTCATTGGTTTTCTCAGGTCATTTGCATGTCCTTGCACCATCTTGAATACCAATGATCAAATTGCCAAGTTTGCTGAGAAATCAAATGATGGACACTTAATTAGATACTCTTCTCAAGCTAAAGCTTATAAAGTATACAATCTCAGAACTAGAGTAGTTGAGGAGTCAGCCAATGTGACTTTCAATGAGCACACTCCCAGTGTGAAAGGTTCTGGTCCGGATTGGCTATTTGATCTTGATTTAGTTACCAACTGTTTTAACAAATCTTGTGAGAATGTTTCACGATCTACAGATATATTACCAACAGGTGATCCTGACCCAAAATTTAAGCTAAGAAGACCCTCAGGTTACACATCTTCAGCTCCAGTGGTAACTATTCCTGCAAATGAAGCTTCTACCAGCACATCAATAACAAATCCTGCTGATGATTCTGGGATGCCTTCAAATTCCAGCTTAGAGGCACGAAACTCAAAAGAAGGAGCTTCAAATGTTGGAGAAAATGGTGGTGGTGAAAGTGATCAAGAATTTCTTGATGCTGATAACAACTACATTGAAGACAACATCAATGATGTCACAAACTCATTGGATCAAGTCAATCTTGAAGACAAAAACTAGATCTGTCTAAACAACTTGCTGTGATCTCTCAGCTAAGAATCCACAAGTCTCATCCTACCACAAACATCATTGGAGATGTTGATTCAGGGGTGAGAACAAGAGGACAAACCCATGAAGTAAATGTTTGTCTTCACTCTTGTTTCCTGTCCCAGATAGAGCCAAAGAAAATTGATGAGGCTCTAAAGGATGGAAGTTGGGTTGAAGCTATGCAAGAGGAGTTGCTTCAATTCAAAAGGCAAAAGGTTTGGAACCTATGTCCTCTTCCTCAAGGGAAGACTATCATAGGAACCAAATGGGTTTTTAGGAACAAGAAGGATGATAGAGGACTTGTCATCAAAAACAAGGCAAGACTAGTTGTTCAAGGATATACTCAAGAAGAAGGAATTGACTATACATATGTTTTTGCTCCTGTGGCAAGACTTGAAGCTGTTAGAATATTTATAGCTTTTGCTGCATCCAAGAATTTCAAGGTCTACCAACTTGATGTCAAGTGTGCTTTTCTTTATGGGGTGATTGATGAAGAGGTATATGTCAGACAACCACCTGGGTTTGCAGATCTTGATCATCCTGATTATGTCTGCAGGCTTGATAAAGCTCTATATGGGCTGCATCAAGCACCAAGAAAGTGGTATGAGACTCTATCTCAGTATCTCTGTCAACATGGTTACAAAAGAGGTACTATAGATGGAACTCTCTTCATCAAAGGAACAGGAAATGACATAATGCTAGTTCAAGTATATGTAGACGATATTATCTTTGGGTCAACTAATCCAAAGCTCTGCAAAGACTTTGAGAAGCTGGTGAAGGACAGGTTTGAAATGAGTGCCATGGGGGAACTCAATTTCTTTCTAGGAATTCAAGTGAAGCAAGTTGACAATTGCATCTTCATAAGTCAGTCAAAGTATGTACAGGACATACTTAAAAGGTTTAACATGACTGATTGTAAGGTTGCTAAGACACCCATAGCCAGAAATCACTCTCTTGGACCTGATCTTGAGGGGGAGTGTGTTGATGAACACCTCTATAGGGTAATGATTGGGTCTCTTATGTACCTCACAGCTAGCAGGCCAGATATCATGTTTGCTACATGCATTTGTGGAAGATATCAAGCCAACCCCAAGATGACACATCTTGTCACTGTCAAAAGAATTTTAAGATATCTCAAAGGTGCTCCATCACTTGGCATTTGGTATCCAAAGAATTTTGACTTTAATCTATATGCTTATACAGATAGTGACTATGGTGGTTGCAACATGACTGCAAAGTCTACATCAGGGGGATGTCAATTTCTTGGTGGAAGAGTAGTCTCTTGGAAATGCAAGAAACAATCCTGTGTGTCTGCATCAACTACTGAGGCTGAATACATTGCTGCTGCAAGTTGCTGTGCTCAAGTGCTTTGGATTCAAAATCAGATGCTGGACTATCGATTTAACTTTAAAGAGACTCCCATCCATATAGACAACAATAGTGCTATCTCCATCACAGAGAATCTTGTGCAGCACTCAAGGACAAAGCATATTAACATCAGGTATCATTTGATTAGAGATAACTTTGAAAAGGGATTAATCAAACTAGTCAAAGTTAACACAAATGAACAATATGTTGATCTGTTCACCAAAGCTTTTGATGAGCAGAGATTTAAGTATCTTGTATCAGCTATTAGGATGATTAACTTTGAATAGCTTTTCTTAAAACCTTATATTTATTTCTAAAACCTGTGTGTCCTAAGTTGTCTATTATATCACCTTCATAAGCCCATGTTTTCTTTGGAAGAAAAATCTTTTCAAAAGACTTTTCTTAGATTTTTGAAAATCTTGATTTCTTCGGAAGATTCAAAATTACCTTCGGAAGTAGTTTATGTCTTAGTAAACAAATAATTGCTTCAGTGATCTTACCTTCGGAAGAAATTTCTGAAATATCTTCCGAAGCTTAAAATCAACTTAAGTACTTTATATGTTTTCAAAGAACAAGTTTCTTCCGAAAGCAATTTACCTTCGGAAGTATTTATTCTTCTTGGAATAAAATCTCTGAGTGTAAAATTCTCTTCCGAAGCAAAATTCTCAATAACCTTTGAAATCTCTTCCGAAGCCAATTTGCCTTCGGAAGCTTTTTCTCCAGAACTTCCGAAGCAAATAACCGTCGGAAGATGTCTTGACTTCCAAGAAAACTATCTTTTGGGCAAAAGTAAACTACTTTTCAGAGGTGGGACCGACATCCAGATTTCAAAGTTTATCCTCTTTCACTAACTTTGTCTCAAATCCTTCACATAAATGCCCAACGGTTCCCCCCTCTTTCATTATCTTCCTCAATTACACTATTCTTTAAACCTAAATTCTCCCAAACCGCCTTTTGTTCTTCATCTTTCTTCATCCTTAAGCTTCTAAAATGGCCAACCTAAACATCAGAAACAACCCAGATTTCTCTATGCAACTTCACAGGCAACATAACAAGTTGCTCTGTTAAGCTCTGAGAAAGATGAAAGTTTCTCAGAGATTTGCCGTTTCTTAGCTCTATCAAATTACACTACCTCCCTAACCATTCATCCTACTCTCTATGAGTATCATCTGCTTGAATTTTGGAAGACCTGCCAAGAGGTCATTATGGATGGGGAGAAGGCACTGTCTGCCACAGTGCAAGGGAGGACAATCTTCATCACTCCGGCCATCATCAACTATCATTTGCAACTGGATGATGAAGAAGGTGAGTTGTCCTTCCCAAAGGAAGCTGTCAATCATTCCTTTGAGCAGATGGGCTATGAGGGAGATTTCTCTGTAAAGACCTTCAGGAAAGGAAAGGTCTCATCCCAGTGGAAATACCTACTCCATGTGGTTATCCACAGCTTGTCAAACAAGCATGGAGGGTGGGACCAGATTCCTGAAGATCTCTCCTTCATAGTGCATGGAATGGTTCAAGGGGTCAAGTTCAAGTACTCTCAATTTGTTTATACCAATTTACTTGCAAACTTGGACTCCTTAGAGTATTACATGTTTCCTAGATATGTTCAACACATTCTCAACTGTGAACTGGGCTCACAATTGAGGGAAACAATAATATTCTTAAATTGGGACAGATGAAGCCCGACATCTTTAAAATTATGAAAAAGCCAACTGTAGGCTTCTCAGGGGTAGAAACAGCCCTAGTCCCAAAAATGTTAGAGCTCATTGCTCAAGGTGACAACCTAGCATCACAAGCTAGTGTTGAACCCACATCTTCTACCTCTCAACCACCAAAAAGGCCCCAAGTCACCCTCACCTACCAAAGAAAATCCAAACGAACCCATGCTCAAGCTATTGAGTCTGTGCAGGCCCCCATATACTCACCCATACAGGAGGAAGTGGATACTAGAGTTCCCACTTCCCCTGAGAAGCAAACCACTCCCATCTCTTCAACAATCAGGACTGAGGTTCCTCATGCTCACCCTGATGAGCTCACAAGCCCAACTGCCTTAAGCCTTCACTTTGAGTCTCAACACTCAAGTGAACAACCTTCAGGGGACAGTTATCATCCCCAGCCATTAGACTTAAATCAACCCATTCCCAACCTCTCATTCTATACTGATGAAGACTTAGGTTTCAGTGGGTACCATGAGTCTCTTTACTCCTCCCCTACTCAAAGAGAGATGAGTACTCCTGAGTCTCCTTTGTCTAGCCCACATCAGTCACCCATAACTGAGGTGGATACTTCTGAACCTGTTCAGGATATCCATATGGAAGAGGCACTCACTTCTGTAAGTGATTACATCATTAAGACCTCAACCATGGCAACTCAGCCCATTGACACCTCAACTGAGGATGTCAATGTGCAGAGGAAATCCAGCAGCCAAGAACCTGAGGCTGGTGGTGAGAGAGAGGACTTTGGTCCAATCATCTCATCCCCCAATGATTCTTCTGATGAAGAAGAGGGGAATCTGAAACTAAAGGTGCAAAAACTAACAAAAACATGCTCCTATTTAGTCTCTAAGGTTAGTCACCTTGAATCTCAGGTGACTACCTTGCATAATAAAGTCAATGATCAGCAACTTGAGATATCTTATCTCAGGGAAAAACTAGCTGGGAGACCTTTAAGAAGAGCTCAACCAGGAACACAAGAACCTGTGAATGTGGTTGAACTAACCTCTAGCTCACTTATGCAAGAGGGTGATGCTACCAAAAATGGGGAGAAAGTCATTACACTCACCGAACCTAGGAGTTCTTCAAGGAGTATGGACATTGAGGATTCACCATCCTCACTTGCAATTGTGCATACTCAGCAAGTTCCTCAAGTTCACATTAATGTGGACATAATTGACTCTGTCATTAGGAGTCTCTTCGAGGAAGGCATTCCAAGGGCTGTGTCATCTCCACCCAAGAAACTTCAAACTACATTATTGGCTGGAGGTATGATGCTGATAGAAGAGCCCTCATTCTTCATAGAGTTCAAGGGCAGCAAGAAGTGTTCAATTTTCAGACTTTGGACTACTATGAAGGTCTTGACCTGATCAACATCCCACTTGTCAACCCAAGCAAATCAAGACAAGCTGGCAGGTTAGCACTCAGGATTCAAGACAGAATTACTGAAGAGTTCAGCCTTAGAAGAAGACAA
Organism: Flaveria ramosissima; assembly: GCA_025215565.1. Lineage (NCBI taxonomy): Eukaryota > Viridiplantae > Streptophyta > Magnoliopsida > Asterales > Asteraceae > Flaveria > Flaveria ramosissima. The sequence continues at coordinate 67,458,175 of CM046046.1, forward strand.
AGGCGATCAGTTAATGCCATTGGTCAACTGGATGCTGAGGCAGACCCTGAGATTAGCTTCAAAGGGAAAACCTTGGCTGAAGGCCCAGTGATAGAGCCTGAGAGCCCTATCACACCAACAACTGCTTCAGAAATTCATTCCCTCAGTGAAACACCTGCTGGTGAAGGTGTCTCACAACCTCTCTCTGGCCAGAACTTAGATGCTACACCAAGCAATGAAGGCCAAACCTCTATCCACCTTAAGCCACAAAGGTCTGTGGGTGACAAAGGGAAAAGAATTTTGACTCCTAAGGAAATTGAGGAGGAGGAGGAGAGAGAGAGAGAGGAAGACGAAGCTAAGGGAGAAAGTTCCTCTGGGTCTTCAGGATTTATGCAAGCTGCAATCAGGGATGCCCCCAGACCAAACACTCAAGAAGATGAGTTGAGGCAGTCAGGATTACTTACCTGCAGACCAGGAACTATGACATAGGTGAGATTATATCTCTCCTCTTAGAGCAATTAAATGAACTGGCTGACATGGAAGTGTCAAGAGAGATGAAGGAAAAAAAGGATGCAAGATTACTTTTCCAATTCAAAGAAGAGAAGAGAGAGAAAAGATTATACAAGCATGCTCCAACTCTCTCCCAGTTCAGGAAACTCCTGTGCAAGAGGATGTGGTTGCTACACAAGAACCTCAGGTAGACAAGGAAACATATATGCAAAACATGATCAACTACTCAGTGCCACACGTCTCTACCTGGCATCTGCACTTCTTCCCTTGTCCTTTGAGAATATTGAGTTTGAGTATCTCAAACAACTTGAACTTCAAGTGCTCAAAGAACAAAAGGAAACAAAGAGAAAGATGAGGGAAGATGCTACAAAGTCAAGAGCTATCATCCAAAAGAGTATGAAAAAGTTTGCTGCCAGACAAAGGATGACGAGCTTCTTGAAGCTGTATGGATTCTCCGGAAGGAGACTTGGCCCTATGTCTCTATCCACAATGGATTAGCATATCAGGGTAATCAAGCAGAAGATCAAGAGTGAAAAGCTGATTCACTTATACTCTTTTCCATGTCAAATCCCACCTGAAGTGGAGGTTGAGTTTGAACAACCTGAGACAACACAACCTGGACCTCCTGTTGAGCCTCAGCAAGCTTCGTTTTTTGATCCACAGTAGGGTCAAACTCCCTCTCCTTCTGAACCTGTGAGGGAGGAACACCCAATTGAGAAAGACAAGGATGATCAACAAGGTGCTGTAGACCAGTCTTTTAAGAGGAAGAAGAGGATGACTTCTAAACCAAAGTCTAAGAAGAATAAGCCTGAATCATTCACCTCTACACCTCAGGCTGAGTCAGATCAACCTGAGGAAGTGCATGAAGAGGCAGCCCAATCAACTCCAATTCAAATGGCTCCTCTTGCAGCTGAGACACCCATCTTATCATGGACCTTCACTACTAATCCAGAGAGATGGCATGTGATCAGAGATCAAGGTGTTGAGAATGTCTATACATGGCAAGACATAATCAACTTACCTCTACATGATCTCTTTGAGATGAGAATATATTATGAGAGTATGACTCATCCTGACCATCTAATGAAGAATGGTATGGTCATCATTATGCTGAAGACTACAAACATCTGAAGATCTTCTAAATGTTTTGGTAGCATCAGTCTAGGGGGAGTTTGTAAGGATTCCTATAAGTCTGATGCAGCAAAACATCCAAAGTCTCTCTGGAAGCATGCACTAAAGAACAGAAGTAGAAATGCTTCGGAAGTTTTACACCATGCACTAGAAATATTCTAAGTGTAAAATATTCCGAAGCCAAGACCAACATCTTCCGTAGCCAAAAGTGAAGTATTTCGAAGCTTCAAAGAAAAAGTCTTCCGAAGCCAAAGAGTGAAGACAGATTTCTTCCGAAGACTTTTAGATATATGCCTTTATCTGATGTACTTTACCATAAAGCTGGACCACCTTTCCGCTGCAACTCTGTTAAGTCACCAACTTACATGAGTTGGTAAAAGGTCCATGCTTTTGGTAACTGTACATTGAGGTCTTGGGTCCATGCTTTCTACTTTATGTACTTTTATCCTTTTTGTAATATATTAGGATGTGAGCTATGGCATGTCATAGTCACAAGTCAAAAGGCAGATATGCCTTTTGACTCTACATTTGATTTTGTAGTTGTCTAGTCAATTGTATCCAGCTGGCCCGACAAAGTATGGCCGGCTGTAGGATGTAGTATAAAGTATCTCAAGTACTTGTAACTTTCTATCGATGCTTTGCAACATTTGTAATAAAACTTGAGAAGCAATATACAGCATTCTTGAAAACCAAATACTTGTGTTGTTTGCAATCTTGTTCTGTCTCACTTTTACTTGTGTTCTTAGTATCTTTCATTAACAAGTTAACCAGATTTGATCTGTTAAGTCTTCTAAGCAACTCTCCTCATTGTGTTGTTGTGTTGTAAGTGCATACCCTTCACCGGTCCTGCAACCACAACCTGCACCGAAAGATTTTAGCAACATGAGCATGGAGTAGCATGCTTATTTTAATAATTGAACTACGTTTGAGTTGACATTAGATATAGTGGACATCTAAACGGTGCAATTTTTAGTATAGACAAACTGTTTAAATTAAAAGATCATTTCACCATAATTGTTAATAATCGTATGTTTAATCAAACTAACAAGTTTTTTATTATATTATTTCTTGGATTCAACACCTAACAACTAGATAAAGTAATTATAATTGTTCATATACGAAACCTCTCAAAAATTAAAGTGCCTCGACTTGTGAATAAATATCTAGTTTGATATCGTCTCGTGTGAGGTAGAAACATATAACCATCATATGCAAAACCAATCAAATTTGTTGTAGATTAGTTAGGAAAAGGCAAACGTATTTCTTTTGCATCCTGAAGGAATTGAAACATTTTTTACCTCATACTAGTCCCTTCTTCTTACGCATAAGTAGATCAAGCTAATGATTTAAATAAATGAACCGAAAAAACATTGTTTTAATAAATAATCACTAAGCCGATTGCACCACATTAGATTTATATGATTTGACCAACATGAAATTTTATAGGCTGTTTCAAGTAATTATCAATATCAAGTGAGCAATAGAGATATCTTCCCAATATACATTATATCAATTCCTAATTATATTAATAAAATAATAAGATGATACCGATCATGTTATGTGCAGTATAATATAATTTATTTTCATTACTTTTCGCACAAATACCTATTTAAATATGACGACCTTTATGCCTTCTAGTGTGTGACCTACTGTTTAAAACTTCTTGTATAATGAAAGAATTAAATTTTGACTAAATTGCGTCTTTTCAATATGGCCGATTATTTCTATTTGAACTTTCCTTCGTAGAAATTAGTTCCTGATCCTTATTGATTTTCATTATTTCATGTCCTTTAATGTGTTCCATAATAATTAAATAATCAAGATCCTTAAACTTTTGTTTTATGATTGCATGTGTTACACTTATGCTTAAACATACGATAGAATAGTGCACTATAATTTCAAAAAATTACGGTATAACATTTTTATCCTTTTCACATGCTATGCTAGTATGATCCCTTCTTTGTTTATCACTTATTATGGTCAATCTATTTATTAATACGATCATCATTACAGTTTCTTCAAGTACATTAGTAATAACAACCTCTAAAAGGATCGTTATAAATTACATGCACCTAAGGTTTGAATTAGAATCAAACAAGTTTCTTTTTTATTGCACATACGAATATGAAGTCACTTCAAAACTTCTACACTCGTTTCATAATATTATTACTTTACTAACATTTTGATGTGCAGCAAATGGTAATGTTTTGATATAAAATTCTCTTCACACAAGTTTACATGAGAATTTGTTATATTATAATGTTATGTAAGTTTTACTAGTAATAATATTGAGATTTAGGAGTATGACACTTAACGTATACATTTATTCTATGTTACAAGTGTATCTTTACTATAAGCTAAACATGTTTATGATCTTTCAGGATAGTTATAGTAATGTATAACTTAGTCTATCAGTTGTTTTGTTCTATATGCAATATATAAATCATTAGAACATGTAGTAGGTATATACAATAGAGTTAAATCAGTGAGTCTTAATGTCAAAACATATCGTGATACACTGATAAGGATAAGGCTATGGGATAGGAAAATGTGGAGCAACTATTGGTGGAGGAAAAAAGGACGTTGAGAGACTGATTGAGGAGCCGGTTAAGAGGAGTAGATTATGTTATGACAGAATTATCAATGAACAGATTTACACTCAAGTATTGAAATAAATATAGACAAATTATGCTATTAACTTTGAATCAAACAAGAATGGTGTAGTAAACGTACTTGAATTGTAGAATACACGAATTTGTTTACAAGAAAACACAGATTGAGGCCTGCAATGCAGTGTCCTAAAACAGAAATTTCCGGTGATCGGATCTGTTTTGAGGATACAACAATCAATCAAGACGAGTGCTTGATTCTGACGAAAATCGCTATACTCCCTTTGTTGAATGCATCCAAGAACGAATTTGTGTGTAAGATTTCTGATTATGAGATATTCTCCCAAAATATCTGTATATGTATGTTGACAAAAACAGTTAAACCAAATTAACTGCCAAACCAGATATTAACTGTCATTATTAAATATTATTAAAAAAATCAGAATTTGTATTAAAATATAAAAACGAATTTATTGGTCTTAGAGACCCCAAGAGCCCCAAGGCCCAAGGCCCTAATCTTTGACCATTAATATATATTTTAATACACACACATAGCCCATCCACATTAGCCCAATTGGTGATCAACTTGAATGGCTAAGTGGATTTTCATTTATAAGGAAGGAAGTTTTCTTCCTTGGTTCCAATGTGGGACAAACCCACATATGGGTTTAACAAAGTTCCAACAATACCCCACATTTTCTATTCAAACATCAATAATACCCCACATTTGAATAGAAAATAAGAGAACTTTGATATTCAAATCAGGGAGATAAGATATGACATGCATCTGAAGAGGTGTTATAAGACTTGAACCTTTCATAGTAAGTACTACTTGAATCTACTTTGTGGTTAGTGAGCTATTTAGTCTTTGAACTAGCCACGTTGTGTAGTAGAATAGAGCAAGGAGTACTACACATGTCAAATCTAAATATAGGTCATTTCTTACCGTTGTGTTCATTTCGGTCGTGAACAATCCTTTCTTCATGAGACTTTTAGAGAGCTTAGCCATATCAGCTCCCAAAGATGCGACCTCACATCCATCTCACATAGGTAATGCTAATCTGGAACAATCCGTGGTATTCCACTGTAAAGGCTATCAGCATTATTAAGAATTAGTATTCAACCCTAAATCGTCAACGGATAATACAAAGTTAATCGTCATAGGAGTGAGCATACCTTTGTATTTAAACTGCTTTGAGTCTTCCCCAACTAGTTGTCCTTTTGAACCTAGGCCATGGGATCTCCATTATTGCTAGGTTAGGTTTCCGCCAGGTGGTGACTCATTGTGTTGGCTTTAAGCCCATTCCCCTCGAAGTGAAGAGAACTTGCTCTCTACTAAGGCCTTTTGTCAAAGGATCAGCTATATTTTCCTTTGACTTGATATAACTAATGGAAATGATTCCATTTTTAAGCAAGTCTCTTATTGTAATATGTCTCCGCCTAATGTGTCTTGACTTACCATTGTATATTTGATTTTGAGCTCTAGTGAGTGCAGCCATGCTGTCACAATGTATACAAATGGCAGGAATTGGTTTAGGCCACAATGGAATACCTTCTAGGAAGCTTTTAAGCCATTCAGCTTCTTCAGCAGCTTTGTCTAAAGCAACAAACTCCGCTTCCATGGTAGAACGGGTATTCACATTTGCTTAGAGGATTTCCATGATATCGCAGCACCTCCAAGGGTAAATACATACCCACTTGTGGATTTTCCTTCAGAGGTGTTTGAAATCCAATTTGCATCACAATATCCTTCAAGAACCGGGGGATATCTCGTGTAATGCAATCCATAATTCATTGTATGCTTTAGATATCTAAGCACTCTTACTAATGCATACCAATGATCTTTCCCAGGATTATGAGAATATCGACTCAATCTGCTTACACTGTATGCCAGGTCTGGTCTAGTGCAATTCATAATATACATTAGACTACCCAAGACTTGAGTGTATTCTAGTTGTGCTACACTTTCACCTTTATTCTTTTTGAGATGACTGGAAGGATCAAATGGGGTGACTACTGGTTTGTCATCATAATGTCCAAACTTCTTAAGTACACTCTCTATATAGTGAGATTGAGTAAGGGTATATCCCTCTGGATCCCTTTTAACTTTTACCCCAAGGATCACATCCACAGGTCCCATGTCCTTCATGTCAAAGTTAGAGTGTAACATTTTCTTTGTTTGATTTATGATGTCTAGGTTAGTGCCTAATATAAGCATATCGTCTACATATAAGCATATGATAGTGTAGGCATTCTTGTATTTTTTGACATAAACACATTTATCACATTCATTGATTTTATATCCATTAGAAAGTAGTGTATTATCAAACTTCTCGTGCCACTGTTTAGGAGCCTGTTTTAGTCCATAGAGTGATCTCACTAACTTACAGACTTTATGCTCTTGACCCTTTACCACAAACCCTTCAGGCTGATCCATGTAAATTTCCTCATCTAGTTCACCGTTTAAGAATGCAGTTTTCACATCCATTTGGTGTATTTCCAAATTGTGAATAGCTGCTATTGCTATCAATGTACGTATTGATGTTATTCTTGTAACAGGTGAATAGGTGTCAAAGAATTCTTGACCTTCTTTCTGACGATACCCTTTAGCTACTAAACGAGCTTTGTATTTCGCAATAGTACCATCAGGTCTTGTCTTCTTCTTGAATAACCATTTATGCCCAATTGGTTTGTGCCCTGGTGGCAGATCTACCAATTTCCAAGTGTTATTTTGCATAATGGAATCCATCTCACTTTTGATCGCCTCTTTCCAGTAAGGAGCTTCTGCAGAAGATATAGCTTCTGCATAGGTTCTGGGTGTGTCATCTATTACAAAGGTCATGAAATCAGGTCCAAATTCTTTGGCTATTTTGCCGCGTTTACTTCTTCTAGGTTCAAGGTTTTCTTTTTGAGCCTTAGAAGTACTTGCTTCACTTGATTGTAATCTATTGTCAAGAATTGATTTATTCATTCCATCATCATCTAGTGACCTTTTTCTTGAGCAAGTGGACTCTTTTCCTTTGTCTTTATATGGAAAAACATATTCAAAGAATTCCGCTTCAGCTGATTCCATAATGGTGTTATTGTGGATATCGTCAATATGTGATTTGTATACTAGGAACCTATAGGCTGCACTGTTCATGGCAGGACCAAGATAAATGCAATCTATGGTTTTTGGTCCAAGTTTAGTCCTCTTTGGAGGAGGTACTTGTACCTTAGCTAGGCAACCCCACACTTTCATCCTTTTATAAGATGGTAATTTCCCTTTCCACATGTGGTAGGGGGATTTATCACTCTTTTTATGAGGAATTTTATTCAGTATTGCATTTGCAGCAAGGCATGCTTCCCCCCATAGATTATATGGTGCTCCGGAGGTAATTAGCATTGAATTAATCATGTTTTTCAATGTTCTATTTTTCCTTTCTGCTACTCCATTTTGTTGTGGAGTATATGGAGCAGTTGTTTGATGTATAATACCATGTTTAGAACAAAATTCAGCAAAGTCTTTGGACTCGTATTCTCCACCACGGTCCGACCTTAGAATTTTGATCTTTTTGTCAAGTTGATTTTCAACTTCAGCCTTATAGTTCTTAAAAGAGTTTAAGGCTTCGTCTTTGGTATTTAATAGATAAATATAGCAATACTTACTGCAATCATCTATAAAAGAAATATAATAGTTCTTTCCCCCTCTTGTGGGTGTTGCTCTAAAATCACATAAATCTGAGTGGATTAAACCTAGGATTTCGTTTGACTTTACTACGGATTTATGAGGGTGTTGAGAAAATTTTGATTCTACACAAACTTCACACTTTTTAGATTTGTCAAATGAGCATTTAGGTAACATGCCAAGTTTTATCATTCTTTGAATGGAACGAAAATTAACATGTCCTAACCGGGAGTGCCATAAAAAGGAAACATCAAGCATATACATAGAATTAGGGCTAGTATTGCCCGTTATTGCATTAACATTCAAATCGGTTACATCATTGTTTGGTGTTTCAGCACCATAGTACACTGGTTTGACACTGACTTTGAAAAGGCCCTCACTAAGGTACCCTTTCCCAACATACATCCCACCCTTGGTGAGTACAAATTTATTAGATTCAAATACAAGTTTAAATCCCTTGTTACTAAGGGTCGGACCAGAGATCAGATTCTTAGTAACTTCGGGTACATGTAATACATCATTAAGAATAAGTTCTTTATCGGAAGTCAGCATCAGCTTCACTTTTCCTTTTCCTTCAACTTTTGCTGTTGTAGCATTCCCCATATACATTGGCTCAGAATCATTGACTTTCTGGTATGTTGTGAACATGGTGCGCGAGTTGCAAATGTGTTTTGATGCTCCAGTATCAATCCACCAGTCCACACAGTTAAATACCATGTTGGTTTGAATCATCCCAATGAACAGCTTTGGTGATTCAACCATATTGGTTTGACTAGAATTTCCTCCACCCGAATTTCCACCATTGTTTCCTCCATTGTTTCCACCACCATTTCCTCCACTGTTTCCACCACCATTTCCCCCATGACCCCTCTTATGACGACAATCTTTGGCCTTATGTCCAGGTTTGCCACAAACATAGCAAGGACCTGAGTTTTTCTTGAAATTCTTTTTGTTTGGGCCAAGATTTTTGCCATTTTTGGAGAAGTTTTTGGAGGCAGCGAATTTCCCTTTCTTGTTGTTGAATCTTGGTTTTGATGTGCTTCCTTCACCAATAAAGTTTGCACTTTGTTCCAAGGAATTTGCATCAGCCTTCTCGTTCAACCTATTATCTTCCTCAACCCGGATTCTCAATACGAGTTGCTCAAAACTCATATCATCAGTCAAATGTTTGAGATATAATTTAAAGTTTTTCCAGGATGCAGGAAGTTTTTCAATGATTGAACCAACAAGAAAGTTAGAGTTTATACCCATACCTTCGACTTCAAGATCATGAGCGATTACTTGAAGTTCTTCCACTTGTTTAAGGACAGATTTCGTATCCACCATTCTATAATTCAGAAACTTTCCAACCACGAATTTCTTGGAACATGCCACTTCAGTTTTGTATTTCTTTTCAAGTGATTCCCAGATTTCTCTTGCAGTTGTAAACGTAGAATATATATCATACAAGGAATCATCAAGGGCATTCAGAATGTAATTTCTGCAATTGTATTCATTCAACTTCCAAGATTCCACTGCTTTTGTATGTTCTGTCAATTGGGCAGCAGTTGGTGGATTTTGTCCTTCTCCATTAGGATATGGAGGGATTTCATCAGTGAGAACATTGAAAACATGAAGTGTTGTTAGATAAACAACTCTTTTGTTGCCATCTCCTGAAATCAGAACCTTTGAATTTCTCAGGTTTTTCCACATGTGATTTGATTATGGATTGTTGATCCATTCTTGACGTTTTTGATTTCTGTTTTAGATTGTTATGACAGAATTATCAATGAACAGATTTACACTCAAGTATTGAAATAAATATAGACAAATTATGCTATTAACTTTGAATCAAACAAGAATGGTGTAGTAAACGTACTTGAATTGTAGAATACACGAATTTGTTTACAAGAAAACACAGATTGAGGCCTGCAATGCAGTGTCCTAAAACAGAAATTTCCGGTGATCGGATCTGTTTTGAGGATACAACAATCAATCAAGACGAGTGCTTGATTCTGACGAAAATCGCTATACTCCCTTTGTTGAATGCATCCAAGAACGAATTTGTGTGTAAGATTTCTGATTATGAGATATTCTCCCAAAATATCTGTATATGTATGTTGACAAAAACAGTTAAACCAAATTAACTGCCAAACCAGATATTAACTGTCATTATTAAATATTATTAAAAAATCAGAATTTGTATTAAAATATAAAAACAAATTTATTGGTCTTAGAGACCCCAAGAGCCCCAAGGCCCAAGGCCCTAATCTTTGACCATTAATATATATTTTAATACACACACATAGCCCATCCACATTAGCCCAATTGGTGATCAACTTGAATGGCTAAGTGGATTTTCATTTATAAGGAAGGAAGTTTTCTTCCTTGGTTCCAATGTGGGACAAACCCACATATGGGTTTAACAAAGTTCCAACAGATTAGTGGGTTCTAATCCGTGGACTATCATCTAAAAATATTACTTTGAGGTAAAGTGAGGTGCAAAGGAGGTGGAGAGAAGACTATGATAGGGGAAGGAGCATAATCGAAGGATGATGGAGGCGTTTGCTACCAAGAAGCAGTAAGATAGAAAGTTGAGAGACGAAATACAAATGTATGTGATTGATGTTGTGCACTCATGAGAGAGGGCCACTAATGATTTTCTCTTGTTGGATGAGTAAATACACAACTTGCATGTTTACCACGTCAGGATTACCTTGTTAAGCCCATCCACATACGGTGAAATGAAGCACACTCTCGGAGTATGTTCCTAACCCGTAGTATGAACGGTACGCTCAAGTGCAACCATTTCATTGGATCCCAATGGATATATCTTCAGATACAAGGCTCTAGTTTAGCATATCAATCCAGCAGGTTTGACATGCAAGCTATACATCAGAGTCTGACGGAGTCCTTCAGTGGACCGTCACTTCCACGTCCTACGTTTTACTAGATTAGACACTCAGTGATCACATGTTTAGCTCCACGTGTTCTATATTTTTTCTCTCTAAAAAAATTTTTGTTTTAGATATTTGATTTGTACTTTTTTTTGTAAGACAATCCATAGGTATTGTAGTTATGTAATGTCTTTATTTTTGTAATTGGCAAGCAATAATTTATAGTGGTCAATTAGTTGCAAGATGATGTTGTATAATCGCAGTCACCTTAGTCTTCACATTATGATACTGTTTAGTTGGTACCTCATGGGGGATGTACATCACAAGTATGGAAAGGATGGTAGGTTTAAAAATTTTCAACAGCTTAACGTGTTTGAAAATTAGAATTTTAAGTATATATCACTAACTTTAAGCTTATCAATATATTGGTTAGTGAAAGTAATCGTGATATTTCAAAATATTTCCTTGACCCTCATTCACTCAAAACAATGATAATAAATAATACAACGGAAAAGATGAATTACAGGAGGTAACAAAGGAAACTACCTACAATTATTAACAATCAAATATTCACAAAATATACGGCAATAATTCCTATGCGAAATTATTGGTTAACACTTCCCCGCAGTTTGAGCCGGGTGTTGACGAAGGCACAAACTGGTTCGAAAACGTTGGAAAAGATGTTTCAGTAATCCCTTTGTGAAGATATCGGCATATTGATAGTCCGCCGGGACGTGGATCACCTTTACAGTACCGACTCGGACCTTTTCTCTGACGAAGTGGATATCGAGCTCGAGATGATTGGTACGTTGATGTTGTACGGGATTTTCTGTGAGGTAGACTGCAGAGACATTGTCACAATAGATAATCATCGCATGGGCAACCGGGACATGAAGCTCCAGAAGAAGGTTGCGAATCCAACATACTTCGTCGGCAGTGTTGGCTACCCCTCTGTATTCGGCTTCGGCACTAGACCGCGAGACCGTTGGTTGTCGTTTCGACGACCAAGAAATCAAATTTGCTCCCATTTAAACACAATAGCCAGAAGTGGAACGTCTAGAGTCAGGGCACCCACCCAATCTGCATCTGAATAAGCTGTAAGCTTCGTGGAGGGGGAAGGAGAAATCAGAAGGCCCTGATTAATGTTCCTTTGATGTATCGTAGGATCTTTTTAAGTAATTGAAAGTGTGGTTCTTGTGGATGATGCATGAAAAGACAAACTTTTTGAACTGCGTAGGAGATATTCGGTCGTGTAATTGTGAGATATTGAAGAGCACCGGCTAGGCTTCGATATAGAGACCCGTCTGAAAATGGTAGACCTTCAGTGGCACTTAGTTTAGAGCCCGCCTCAACTGGGGTGCTCACCGGCTTGCAGTTTGACATGGCAGCCCGGGAAAGGATGTCAGATGCATAGCTCGACTGAGATAAGAACAGGCCGTGATGTTGTCTCTAAACTGCTATGCCAAGGAAATGGTGAAGTGATCCAAGGTCTGACATATTAAACTCTGTTGATGGAGACCGAATGAGCTATCGAAGTAATGTGTCTGTCAAAGCAGTGAGGATGATGTCATCCACATATAAGAGAAGATAGGCAATCTGGTCACCTTGTTTATAAAAAAATAAGGAGGTGTCGCACATGCTACTCTTGAAGCCACACTTTGAAAGATATGTTGCAAACCGATGATACCAAGCTCGCGGAGCTTGTTTTAATCCATATAAAGAACGATTAAGTTTGCAAACATGCTTGGGGTTGGAAAATATAAACCGTCTCCTTTAAATGCATATGAAGGAATGCATTTTTGACATGTAATTGATGAATAGGCCATGATCGGGAGACTGCTAGACTGAGAACGGTTTGAATGGTAGTGGGCTTGACAACGGGGCGTTATAGTCGCGCTTTTCACAATCGATGCCCACGGTTTGACTTTTTCCATTAACGACTAGTCGCGCTTTGTACCGTTTCAGTGTGACATCGGCTTTGAATTTATGTTTGTATAAACACATAGACCATATAATGGTGACATCCTTAGGTCTCGGTACTAGTTCATACGTATTATTAGCCAATAGAGCGTTATATTCATTGGTCATAGCAACTTTCCAGTTTGGATCGGATAGGGCTAAAAGATGAGATTTTGGTAGTGGTGAGAGGGAAAAGGCAGTTTGGGTGTGTAGGGAAAAAGGGACACGTGGTTTGAAGATACCGGATTGAGAACAGGTTTGCATGGGGTGATTAGAGGTGACGGTTGGATTAGTTGTAGGAAAGGGAGGTGATGGCGGTTGGGCTGTCGATAGAGGTTGTGAGTTGTTAGGGCAGTTGATTGGTGAGGGTGGGGATGGATGAGATTGCGGGCTGTTTTGCAATCCAGTGGGTGAGGTGGGTTGTGTCTGAGGTGGACTGTGTTCATAAGGTGGGCTAGGGAAGGTGGGCGGGCTGTGTGATGGTACAGTAGGCGGAGAGGGTGGGCTTAGGGGTGGTTGGGGAGAATGGGTTGGGCCGGCCTGTGAAGAAGAGTTAGGATTTGCATGGGGTGGATGAGGGGATGAGTAGGTAGTTTTGGTGAAAATTAAGGGTGATGGGTCTAGGAATGAGTGAATGGGTTGAGGGTGTTGGGTAGAGGTGTAAGGAAATTTGGACTCATAAAAATAACATGTCTTGAAAAAATTGTTTTGCCGGTTGAAATGTCAAGACAACGGTATCCGCAATAGTTGGCGGGGTATCTGAGGAAAATACACAGAGTTGAGCGGTGGGCCAACTTGTGAGGACGAGTAGAGGAGGTGTTACGATAGCATAAGCAACCAAACACACAAGGGTGGTTGTAGGATGGTTGATAGTGGTAAAGGAGAGAGGTGGGTGTATGGTTGTTGTGTAATTTGGTAGGGTGGATGTTGTGAAGGTAAGATGCCATGTGAAGGGCCTCGACCCAAAAGGATGACGGGAGGGACGCATGGGTGAGTAAGGTGAACATGATTTCGTTTAAGTGGTGAATCATTCTTTCGGATTTGCCATTTTGTTGAGATGTGTGTGGGCAAGAAAAACGAGTTGAATGCCCTTGTTGGTGGCAAAGTTTTTAAAATTTTTGTTATCGAATTCTACCCCCATGTCGTATTGGAACGATTGTATTGGCATGTGAAATTGGGTGTCAATATATTTATGAAAGTTGACGAATTCATCAAATGTTTCGGACTTAAATTTTAAAGGATAGACCCATATATATTGAGTGAAGTTGTCCGCTAAAACCATATAGTATTTGTAACTGGCGTTGCTCACGATGGGTGAAGTCCAAAGATCACAATGTATTATTGCAAATGGTAATAATGTACGATTAATAGAATCCGAAAACAGTAATCGTTTATGTTTTGATAACTGACAAGCATGACAAACAATCGAAGAATGTAACTTTTTGCATGAAATTAAATTATGAAGACGAAGAAATTCCATGACCGGTTGTCCCGGGTGTCCGAGACGGTTGTGCCAAAAAGTGGAATCTTTATTGGAGATAAAACAAGCAGTGGCGGCAGAAGCATTGGTGGTAAGTGGGTAGAGATCGCTTGAGCTATCATGACGACTCAAGATCGTGCCATCCGTGAAATCCTTCACAGAAAAACCAAATGGATCAAATTCAATAGATGTGAAATTATCAATATTGAATTTACGTTCAGAGATAATGTTTTTAATAATGTTAGGAGTAAACAAGACAGATTTTAGATGAAGTGGCTTGGAGGATGTGGGGATGGTTGAAGATCCTGATCCAAGAACTAGAATTTTGTTGCCATTTCCTACAAATATTGACTCTATAGGTGAATACAAGGAAAAAGTAGAGAGTTTACCTTGATCGTTGGTGATGTGAGAGGACGCGCCCGTGTCAAAGTACCACTGATCATCAAGATTGTCTGTGTCCATGGCGAGCCCTTGGACTGCATCGGCTAACTCTGTGGGCTGAAGGGGATCAATAAGGGAACTGATGCTGAGGAGGGGCCGAGTATTGGCGAGGTTGGGTAGGGGCCCGATTTGAGGGCTTGTTGTTTCGTCCAGAAGCACGACGAGGCCCGTGTGTGTTGCGAGGTTGATGGTCACGATGACGGGGGTTTGGCGGCTGGTTTGTGATGGCGGCGGCTACGAGCGGGGTAGGAGTGGGTGGTAAGGCATCATGAGCAGAAATACGCTGGGCCTCAGATTGAAGCTGATCGCATGCATTTTCCCATTGGGGAAGAGTTTGATTGAGCATGGTGTCGATCGCATCATATTCACGAGGCAAACCGTGAACAAGGGCAAGAACACGTGGAGTGTTGCTAACCGGACAGTCAACAGCCGTGAGTTGGTCGGATAATTAACGGATTCATTGACAATAAGCTTCAAGAGAAGGCCTGGCGGTGAGAGTTAGGTTGTATAGTTCATGTTGGAGTGCGGCGGCTCGAGAGCCTTTGTTGTTCAAGAAGAGGTTTTCGACCCGCTGCCAAGCCTCATAGGCAGTCGATTTATCAACCAAAACCCGAACAAGAAGATCTTCTGAAAGAGTACCGTAGATCCACCGGAGGACTACATCCTCAATTTTCTTCCAGAAGGAGTAGTCGGTGGATGTGGCGGCAGGGGCCGGCGTACCGTCGATGTGATCTAACACATCATACCCTGTAGCATGGAGCTTAAAAAGCTTCACCCATGATGGGTAAGAGAGCTTTTCGCCGTCCAGAACACAGACTTTTTGCTGGATGTTAGTGACGGTGTAAGCGGGGTGGAGGGAGACGGGTTTGGTGTTAGAG
Organism: Flaveria ramosissima; assembly: GCA_025215565.1. Lineage (NCBI taxonomy): Eukaryota > Viridiplantae > Streptophyta > Magnoliopsida > Asterales > Asteraceae > Flaveria > Flaveria ramosissima. The sequence goes on from CM046046.1 coordinate 67,473,705, forward strand.
GTTTCTGCCGTGATGGGGTTAGAAATGTGGGGGTTGGTGGTTTCAGCCATGGGGAATAAAAATAAAGTTTAGACAATGAGGTTTGATACCATGAAAGTAATCTTGATATTTCAAAATATTTCCTTGACCCTCGTTCACTTAAAACAATGATAATAAATAATACAACGGAGAAGAAGAGTTACAGGAGGTAACAAAGGAAACTACCTACAATTATTAACAATCAAATATTCACAAAATACGGCAATAATTCCTATGCGAAATTATTGGTTAACAGTTAGGTTATTAGAAATGGCATTATTCGTATAAAGTCACCCACATAGTTGAAGTATCTAATCAGAGATAACATAATATAGGATGAACTTTCTTGTATGATAGTGCTACGTTTCAAACATGAACAAAATTAGATTTGAAGATGATAAAGGCATTAACGTCACCCACATGTTAAATCCGTTTTATCCCATATCTTTATATTATCCTTTAGGTGCCAAGGTTTCGTATTTTCACAATTTCTTTAACTAAAACCAAAATTTAAAATGTATAACCTTTGTTAGCTTTTTAATTTACCAATGTGATATAATTTGGTTGGTTAAGTGAAAATATATGTATAAACAAATAATTATTCGACAAAAGGCTGTGCCTTAGGCTTTAATAATTAAGTCAATGCGTACATTTTCAAATTATATGAAAGTATCGGCTGAGAAAAATCATATTGTATGAAAAAAGGAAATTGGGTTAATGAATCCAAGGATGAATGTGTCCATATTGAAATTATGGACAAAATTACACTAAATGAGTGGGCAAAAAAGGGCCAATGTTATGTGTCCATGTGAGATATTGATCAATGGGTCAAATTTTACCCGTAGTCTTATGGTGTTGTTTGGTGATTTTAAATTAGAACCAGGTTAACCAACTCTTAAGCTCAGTACCTTAGCTAGTTAAAATACCCTGTGAATCCACACCTTAACCCATGCCTAGTTAAATCTTAAAGTGATTGGCACAATTTGACACGAGAAAAATAATAGCATCTCACGTAGACTTTGAGACTTAGTTTAGGATGTTCACCAACTATTTCAGTAACCAAATAACCTTAACGAGAAATTACACTCGTAAATAGTTATAATCATTTTGTTAGTTTTTTCATGTATAACATCCTTTCTTTGTTAGAGGTTTTATAGTTTATACAATCAAATTATAAAGTGAAATATCAGTCCAAAAAATTATCTTCATCTTCTTCCTCATCATCGGTTTCACTATCTTCATCGTCGTCTTCTTCTTCTTCATCCACGTTATCATCATCGGTGTCATCAGTTTCATCTTTGATTTCCCTGTCACCACCACATTTCTTCCTTGCCTTAATTTTCTTTTTCTTACGATCCTTGTTAACCTCATAAAGAATTACCATGACTGCAACAGCTAGCGCGTAATCAACATTCGGGGACACTAGTATCCCATATGTGTCTTTATCAGACTGAATGCATGTGTCAACAGGTTTGTCATGCATCTGCATTTTATCACACCTACCCATGGATTATTAACATATGAAGACCAAATTGAACAACTCTTGACACTAAAGTCCATTTATCTCCCAATTGAATATTATTCATAGTGAATGATAACTTACCTGGGCAAGGATGGTAGATCCATCATATGAGTAAACTGTGCAAGATCTTTTCTTCCAGTCTCCTACTACCTTGTAATCACTAACAATTTCCTCTTTGTTGTTTGATAGAAACACATTCAGCTCCGTAACTCGTTGCATAACCGATTTCTTTTTAGTACTAAAAATCAAGTCTTTTGCACTTGTGCTGTCTCCTCTGAATGCTTGCCACCTTCTATGTATGCTTCGGTGCTAATCAAAGACCATAAGCCATAAATAAGATACTTATGCATGAGATGAAAGAAAAGAGCCAGAAAATTAAGGTTTAATTTTGCTAGATAATAACATAACAGAAAGGATATAGATATTATCTTAGTAATATGCTTTCATGTAAAATGATAATCAGAATAGAACTTGTAATTAACGTCAACCAAAAAATGCTTCTTGAATTTTTTTCTTGTTATAGATAGTTTAGAGATTATATTATATTATTAACATGGTTTCTAGGTGGTATCCAAAACCATGTTTGCTTTTAGGTGATCCACTAGTTCACAAAACGATGTGAGATCCGCTTATGGAAGGTGCGGATCGAGTGTCTTTTCTTTTCTTTTTTTTTCAATAATTAATTTCCTATATAGTTTAAGAAAACATTTTGTTCAGACTTAATTCGGTTTGAAAAAAATTATATCGGAACTTCCAGAAAGAAATCATACAAATGTTTCTAAACCACTATAACAAATAAAAATTCCAAGATACATTCATATTCATTTATCAATATACAATATTCATAAGCACATCAAAATACTAAACAAAACATTAACACATAATTAAATTTACCTTTTTCTGGAATGTTAAGATTGGAAGTTCCGATGAATCAAGCAATATATGGCGATCGTGAAGGCTAAAGTTTATGTCTTTAATTACAAAGATTACATTTCCATTAACATCCAAGACACAGCTTAGATTGCCATCCGCTACGGTCAACGAGTTTCGAACAAAAGCTAGATCCACATTGTAGGGTGAAAAGAATCTTGGGTCCACCACCATCATCGTTGGTGCTCATATGCAAAGGACGGTGGAGGATGAATCCATGGTATGTTAGATGACAAACTAATATGCAGGTTCATTAGCACTGGTAAAGCGTTTTGTTCTCTCTATTTCTCTTTAATTATATGTATCAATATCAAGTTATCGTTCGGTTTTCTATATGGGGCAATGTGCTTGTGCGTCCACAAATAAATGGTTACCAGTGATATTCTAGGAAAATGCTTTCAAATAAACCTATTAAAACACAATGCAAATGTGGCATGTGAAGTTCAGGACAATCTCAGGAAACAACAAACATGATCAGAAGAATCGAATCGAATCAAAAGCGGAAATGAATTAAATGATTCATGACAACACAATTGCACAAATCAATCAGTGAAGAACAATCAAGAAAATAAGATCTTGTTGTACTGCGCGAAAGTGCAGAGTGTTTACAATAGACTGAAATTGACAAGTGTTACAAGTTACAAAGCATAGCATTTATTTATACTAAATGGAAGGTCTCGCCCCAAACTTAAAGTTTTCGCCGAATCTCCAGTTCTCACCTGCTTCAATTAGCTAGATGATGTGTTTGCATAACCTGTTTTAATTTCCCGAGCATCTAGTCTTGACTTCTAAATAGAATTTTAATATGATTAAATTTTATCAAATTAACTCAAAATGTAGTAATTCAAAAAAAATAAACTAGCTCCATCCAACTAAAACAAACTCGACTGATGACTCGAAATCCATGACCCATAATAAGCTACTAAAAAGTGGCCCGTGAATAAAACTGGATTGACCCAACAATCAACCCCTTAATCCATCATTTTACTTACAACAACACGTAATCACATTCACCTCGAACCATCTCGACCCTTTCCGGACACATGTCCTCCACCATTGTCACTTCCAAAGTATTATTGGTACAACCCAGATCAAGTTTATCACACTTGTAACACCTCACATATTCAGTGTGGATTGTTGCGTTTAGTTGGGGTTCGTCTACACCCTTGAAAAAAAATTGTTTAATACATATACAATTTAATCCCGACCAACCTCAATAAAATTTTTCATTGACCTTCATAAAAAAACGACACCAACCTTAAGATATTTTGAAACTAAGGCCAAGCAAGTTTTGACATTGATCTCAATAAAAATCAATTTAAAACTTACAATTATTAACCTATTATAAACTAATTGAAACACGTATTAAAAATTATAAATCCCAACAACTCTGTAAGTGTAGGGATTGAACCTAGAGGCTCAGGAAATCAAATTCAAGAGAATAAAGATCAAGTCGCGCGAGAAGTTCAAGTTGACGCGCGAAAGGTACATCTTGCGCGAGAACTAGTTTTGTTTAGCATAAATAGCTACTTTGCATTGTAATTGTTAAGCTTTTGTTATTTTCTGATTTTTATACATATTGTATCATTCCAAAATCAAAGAGCAATATACTTTGAAGTTATTTATAATTGTGTTCATGTGTGTTTGATTCTTCTTCATCTTCTTACCGTGAGCGATTTCATTCCGCATTCTCCTCTACATCGATTGATTTGAAGATTGAAGAAGTGATTTGAAGTGTTCATGAACCTTTAATTGCTTCATATTCGAAGTTCTACTTGATTTCAACTAAATTTGATCACATTTGAAGATGGTGAAGCTGATTAATTTGGTGTTTGATGATTTGGTGATTTTTTGAGCTTAAACGAGCTTAATTGAATCATTTAGAGACAAATAGGATCTTAATTGAATCTAAATCACTAATTGAACACTTGATTAATGAAATTTTAATCAATTTGGTTAATGATTAAAGCAAGAAACATTCAAAATTAAAGAAATAAATCAGGCGAAAAGTTGGTAATTACCTACGAAAAGCCCAGATTTCGGGCGAAAAGTCTAGATTTCGCAAGAGTTGGTTACAAAGTTTGTTACAAAAGATTCCATCGCGCGAAAAGTTGAAAATCTCGCAAAAATCAGTTACAGAGCTTACCGCACGAAAAGTTTGTAACAACCCTAAGTAAAAGATTTTATACACTAGTACGTTTTAATTATTTAGCTACACCTAGATTAACTTATATATGTTATTATACATGTATATGTGTTATACGTATGCATGTTTTCATTTTACTTATACATGTGCTATCTCTATTAAAATACACATGTATATTATATGTCCATGTGAATATATATATGATGTACGTATGCATGCTTACATGCATGCACAATCTTTTACGTATGCATGTATCCATATTCATAACTTTATGATACCAAATGCTATATGATCAAGATACACCAACTATACAACATCAAACAAAACCAAAACACAACCCAACCAAACATCACAAACACAAGTTAACATCAAGTGAAACTTACATCACCACAAACCTAAACAAACCCCTTACACTTAAACCTCAAACCAAGCATCAATTAAGATCACAAATCTGGTTCATTAAGCACCCGATTAGCAAACTAAACCATGCAATCATGACTTGATGAGTCATGAACCCTATTGAGATGCCACCTTGCACAACTAGGGACACCAACCTTCTTCCTTGCACCGCCACCTCCTCGGCTCTTCTAGATACACCCACAAAAACCGCCACCTAGCCATGACTAACCAAGGCTATAATGAACACCTCATCACCTAAGCCTAGTAGTAATCATGAGGACTCCCCTATATCTACCATCGGCCGAAGGCTCCCATATCCACCACCTTTTAAACAAACACAACCATCACTACCTCTCGGTTACTCACCATCACCTTAACCGTACACCACAACCACAACACCTCCATTCGGTCATCCACACTCGGACATCACCACAACATCATAACAAACCGTTATCATCATCATCTCTTACCTAAATCTCGGTTACAAAGCAGCAACATCCAAGCCTCGTGGAAGCACCATCTCCCGAAAGATAGTCAAGAACACCAAAACCAAGCAGACTCTTAAGCCATCTTCATCATCTGCTGATACTCTCCCTCTGTCAAATCAAGGTTCTAACCCCTAAAACCCTACTTGAATAAGGCTATGAAAAACAAACATGTGTTAAATAAACACATGTGGTTAACCATTTTGATTAAACATTCAAGGTTTTTATGAAAACATATAAAAATCAAACTTATTTTTTAGACAATAAGAAAGATTTTTAAGAATCTGAAATAAGTAAAACAAACCTTAAAAATCAAATTTATAACAAGAAATTATCAACAAAAGGGTTAAAAACCTAGTTATAGCTTGTTAAAATTGGTTCTGCATATTAACAACTATAATTGTAGGAACAAACATTAAAAATATATTAAGAATATTAAGAAACAAAGTTCTGTGAATTTTGGTACCATTTCTATAAATAAATTAATTTATATATAATATCTAAGAATTTAAAAGGAAAAGCATACTAGAAGAACCGACCCTGGCAAATGTATGGAAAAATTATATATTGGCTATCAGATTTATAGAATTTACTGAAAAAGTTTCGTGACCTAACTCAAAAATATGTCTAAAATATGAATTTTTAATTATTCTGTCAACTGAAAATCGGAAAAAATACTTAAATTATGAAATAAATTATGAGAAATTTATAGAAAATATAAAAATAGTGATGGAACAGTCTGTGTAAAAATAATAATTTTTGAGCATGTTCTGATATTTTTAATAAATATGGATAAAATGAGAAAAATTATAAAAGTTTACTCTGCTATGATTTAGAACATAAGAAAATTTTGAGAAACTGTAAAAATTATAAAATTATTCTGATTAAATTTGACTAATTTTTGAGGCCCGAAGGTATTTCTGAGAAATTATTTAAATAATGTAAAAATAATAGAAAATAGGCTGAAAATAATAATAAAATAAAATTTTAGTATATTATGTCTAATATTAGAATATATCTACTGTAAAAATTTCGTGATATATACATAAGCATAACTTCTAAAATAAATTTTATAACCTGAGGTGCTAAAAATGTTAAAGAAAATACATTTTTCTAAACTATAAGTATTTTCTTGTTTATAGGTTATCATTGGGAGTAAAATGTGAGATTCATAGCCCATTTTTATTTTATAAAGTTTTGGGAAAAAGCATACTATTTTATGAATTGATGCATTATTTCTGAGATTTATGTTACAACCATTAATTCGGATGTGGAACCGTTAGATAATATTGGTAGCGCTACTTAGGAAATATTTCCTGCATTAACAGAATGAGTGTTGTGATGCTATATTATCTGATTTATAAATTATGATATGACAGATATGAATGATCTGATTGCTAAGTAAGGTTTGGTTGTATCTAATGCATCAATGCTAAATGATTAATAAACCTATGAAACTCACCAACTTTATGTTGACTGTTTTGAGTATGCTTTTTCAAGAGTTCACCATGACTAACAGCTTAATGTTCTCCTTTGATGTTTATAATGGCTGGGGAGAGGTTGTGGGGAAAGTTTGTGTAAATCTGACAGTGAACTTGTATGACCTCAGTGTATCGGTGGATGCTCACTTCCATCGTCTCTGAAGATGTTGCTATTAGATCTTTAATGATGTAATAGAGTTATGTTATTTCAAATTTTGACTGTCATGAACTAATGTAATCCTAATCCCTATGTTATGTACGAAATATGTTATGCTTTTATGGTAAAAACTGTTATGCTTTGCTATGAGATATGCTATATTTATGTGATACTTGGTAAAATTTGTGAATCAATGAGTTCTGAGCAAACAAGTCACACCCTAAGCATTTCACGCTTCCGCCGGGATGTGACAGGTTGGTATCAGAGCCATTGGTTATAGAGAATTAGGTATCATAAAATGCCTAGACTATAACCATAAGCTCATATCAGTGTATTATGTGAATTTATGTGATGTGATTTCATGAATATTCTAACATTTTCTTTTAATCAATGGTAAAGGGTTTATAATATATGGAAATAGGTAACTAATTGTTTGGGTCAAATTATGAAATGATTTGTTTTGCAGCTATGAGTACTGATAACTATCTCTGTGAGGCTTACTCATCCAAATATTCGGACTATAACGATCATAAAGAACTTACACCTAAACCTGAACCTCAACAAATTTTAGAACCTCCTCAAACCAAAATTGAAAATAATCATAAGCCCAAATTTTATGTCCGTCGTGCACCGGTAACGATAGGGGGATATACCAATAAAACTCCCAGGAAAAAGGTATGACCCGGAAACAAGTTCAAAGCTAAGCAAGACGAAGACAAGGAAATACAAGAAATTGACTCCCCCAAGAACGAAGAAAGAGAGGCTAAAAGACAAAAGGTGGATGAAGACCAAAACGCAGCCGCTCAACAAACTCTTAAACAGCTTAAGAAAATTCAACGAGGAATCAAGGATATTCAGAAAGATGTTAAAGAACTGAAAGCACCCAAAAGAAACATCTTCTCAAGAATATGGAAATGGATGCAGGGAAATTAGAAACTATCTTTTAACCTTAAAATATGGAAACCTTTAATAAGAACTTGAATGAAATATATCTTTTGTGTTTGAACTATTATTTGGAATATTATTAAGAATCTAAAAATTCTTTTAATATTGACTACAATTAACTATAGAAAGACATGTCGCCAAGAAGGAATACGCAGCCTGTAAGAAGGACGGCGCGAGTAGGACGACCTAGAACCAGAATTGGGGAAGAAACACCTATAAACCCGACCACCAATGAAGATGAAAGGATCTCACGGATAGTGACACAGCAATTAGAGACTGCCATACCCATACTAGTAACTCAACTTCAACAAAACCTAAACCTCGGGACAACAACACCCGGCAACGAGATACCTATGGATGATACCATGAGAGAACAACCAGAAGAGGAGACTGTAACTGAGAAAGGATGTTCTTACAAAACTTTTATGTCATGTAGACCCCGGGAATTTGATGGTAAAGGCGGAGCTGTACAAGCTCTACGCTGGTTAGATGAGATGGAATCAACTCTGGAAATCAGCAAATGTGCCAATAACAACAAAACCTTGTTTGCTTCGCATTCATTAAAAGGGGAAGCGCAATCCTGGTGGAAAATGGAGATGATCACTAAAGGTAGGCATGTTATGAATGAATTAAGTTGGGAGGAATTCAGGGGGTTAGTTATAGAAAAATACTGTCCTTATAATGAAATAGAAAAATTAGAAACCGAATTTTTAGCATTAGAAATGAAAGGAGCAGCATCGGGAGTACACCGACAGGTATAATGAACTCTCAAGGTTAGTACCACATCTAGTGGCCCCAGAATCAAAAAGGATAGGAAGATATATTTGGGGACTAGTGCCACAAATAAGGGGACTGGTAAAATCTGCTATGCCCAAGACCTTTCAAGATGCTGTAAGTTTATCAGGAAGCTTAACAGATGAAATGGTAAGAAATAGATCGTTAAGTAACCCTAGATCAGGAGAAAAGAGAAAGTGGAATGATGATAATCCAGGAGGAAGATTTAAAGGAAATCCTCGTAAACGAATAGTTCGACAGCCCACCCGGAACTTCCTAGGAATGACACGGGAAAAGAAACCACAAGCAGAAAACCAGCCATGGTACAGTACTTTCCAGAGATATCATCAAGGCAATTGTGCAATGGTAATCTGTTACAACTGCAAGAAAAAGGGACATATATCCCGACACTGTAAAAACCCTGCAAATCCAAAACCAGTATGCTATCAATATGGAAATGAAAACCATCGTCGGAACGAATGTCCACAACTAAAGGGAAAGGCTCCGGTTAACCAGAACAACCCTCGGGGAAGAGCATTCGTAATGTAGGCGGAAGAAGCTCGACACGAACCAAAGGTTGTCACGGGTACGTTTCCTATAAACAATCAGTACGCTACTGTACTATTCGATACTGGAGCAACCCGTAGTTTTGTTTCAAATGTGTTTAGACCACTGCTTAACCTAACCTCAGAAAAGTTAAATCAAAAACATATGATAGAACTAGCTGATGGTAAGATAATCGAAGCTTATGAAATCATTCCTAATTGCACAATGAATCTAGATGAAAACTATTTCAATATAGATCTGATTCCTATTGATTTAGGAGGATTTGACATTGTTGTAGGGATGGATTGGTTAAGTAAATATCAAGTTCAAATAGTATGTGGTAAGAAAATGATCAAAATTCCACTGGTTAATGAAAATAGAACACTGTGTATATATGGTGAAAAACCTAGAGGTATCATAAAGACAATTTCTTGCAAGAACGCACAAAAATGTTTAAGGAAGAGATGTTTGGCTTTCCTGGCCCATATTATTGACACCAAGATAGACAAAGTAAACCTAAAAGATGTTCCAATTGTCAATGAATATTCTGATATATTTCCTGATGAATTACCTGGTTTACCACCCCCTCGTCAAGTAGAGTTCAAAATTGAATTGATACCAGGAACAACCCCTATTGCTAAGGCACCCTACCGTTTAGCACCTACTGAAATGAAGGAATTAATGAGCCAACTTCAGGAATTACTGGATAAGGGATTTATACGCCCTAGTGTATCACCCTGGGGAGCACCAGTTTTATTTGTTAAAAAGAAGGATGAACGTTTAGAATGTGTATAGACTATAGGGAACTCAATAAGGTAACTGTGAAGAATAGATATCCCTTACCTAGAATAGACGACCTATTTGATCAATTACAGGGATCTAGTTACTTTTCAAAAATAGACTTAAGATCGGGGTATCATCAGTTAAGAATACAGGATGAGGATATACCAAAGACAACATTCAGAACAAGGTATGGACATTATGAATTTCTGGTAATGCCATTTGGATTAACCAATGCTCCGGCCATATTTATGGATCTGATGAATAGGATATGTAAACCCTATTTAGATAAGTTTGTCATAGTTTTTATAGATGACATTTTAATCTATTCTAAGAATAAGGAGGATCATGAGCAACACTTAAGATTGACATTGGAGTTATTGAGAAAAGAAAAATTATATGCAAAATTCTCAAAATGTGAATTCTGGAAAAGAGAAGTGCAATTCCTTGGACACATAGTTAATCAAGAAGGAATACAGGTAGATCCAGCAAAAATAGAAGCTGTTAAGAAGTGGGAGGATCACAAGACACCGACAGAAGTACGCCAATTCTTAGGACTGGCAGGATATTATAGGAGATCCATAGAAAATTTCTCAAGGATAGCTCAACCCTTGACTGAATTAACTCAAAAGGACAAGCCATATGCCTGGGGAGAAAAACAAAAGGGTGCATTCGAACTCTTAAAAAGTAAATTATGTAGTGCACCTATTTTGTCATTACCAGAAGAGACTGATGATTTTGTGGTATATTGTGACGCGTCTCGTCAAGGATTTGGATGTGTGTTAATGCAATGAAATAGAGTCATTCCCTATGCCTCCAGACAACTTAGGGGAAGTGAAAAAATTACACTACTCATGATTTGGAATTAGGAGCAGTAGTATTTGCACTTAAGATCTGGAGACATTATCTGTATGGGACAAAATGTACAATATATACGGATCATAAGAGTTTACAGCACATATTTGATCAGAAAATGCTAAACATGAGACAAAGGAGATGGATAGAATTATTAAGTGATTATGATTGTGAAATCAAATATCATCCAGGTAAAGCAAACGTAGTAGCAGATGCTTTAAGTAGAAAGGATAGGGTTAAACCATTACGAGTACGGGCCATGAGAATGGAACTGCAATCAGACCTGTTAAGACAAATATGGGAAGCCCAACAAAAAGATAAATTAGTAATAAAATGACAAGTAAGAGATTTGCAGGAGGATACAAATGGAATTCTAAAGTTTAAAGGAAGGACCTGGATACCCGATGATGCTATACTTAGAAAAATCATACTACAAGAAGCACATAAGTCAAAATATTCAGTACATCCAGGAAATAACAAAATGTATAAGGATTTGAAAAGTCATTACTGGTGGCCTGGCATGAAGAGATCAGTTGGAGAATTTGTGGAAAAATGCAATACATGTTCAAGAGTTAAAGCAGAACATCAAAAACCTTCAGGATATCTACAACAACCTGAGATTCCAGAATGGAAATGGGATCAGATCACCATGGATTTTGTAACCAAGTTACCAAGGACCTCAAGTGGATATGACACAATCTGGGTTATAATAGATAGGTTAACCAAATCAGCACACTTCTTGCCAATCAGAGAAGATTATAAAATAGAGAAGTTAGCAAGAATTTACATACGAGAAATTGTATCCAGACATGGGATACCCATCTCAATTATATCAGACAGAGACAGTAGATTCATATCAAGGTTTTGGCAAACCCTACAAAAAGCTCTAGGAACCCAAATAAACCTTAGTACAGCCTTCCATCCACAAACAGATGGACAAAGTGAAAGGACAATTCAAACATTAGAAGATATGTTACGTGCTTGTGCATTGGACTTTGGTGGCAACTGGGATATACATCTACCTTTGATAGAGTTTTCTTATAATAATAGCTATCATTCCAGTATTAGGAGATAGACAACTTATAGGTCCTGACCTAATTCAAGAAACATCTGACAAAATCAAGGAAATCAAAAATAGACTAAAGACAGCACGGGATCGACAGAAAAGTTATGCTGATAAAAGAAGAAAGCCACTAGAGTTTCAAATTGGAGATAAGGTCTATCTAAAAATATCACCCACCAAAGGAATCTTTCGATTTGGAAAGAGAAATAAGTTAAACCCAAGATATGTTGGACCATTTGAAGTTATTGACAAAATTGGTCCTGTTGCGTATAAGCTAGAGTTACCCCAAGAATTAAGTGAAGTACACAACACGTTCCATGTGTACAATCTAAAGAAATGTTTAACAGATGAAACATTAAAAGTTCCAGTTCAAGAAATAAAGATAGACAAGAAGCTTCGTTTTACAGAAGAACCAATAGCCATATTAGACAAAGAAGTTAAAAAGCTAAAAGGAGCAAAATTCCCATAGTGAAGGTTAAGTGGAACGCTAGGAAAGGACCAGAATATACGTGGGAAAGAGAAGATGAAATCAGTAGAAGATACCCCCATCTATTTTAAGTCAATGGTCAGATAAGTTCATCTCAACCTTAGACTATTATTATCCAAATAAATTTCGGGACGAAATTATTTTTACGGGGGGAGAATGTAACAACCCTAAGTATAGGATTTTATACACTAGTACGTTTTAATTATTTAGCTACACCTAGATTAACTTATATATGTTATTATACATGTATATGTGTTATACGTATGCATGTTTTCATTTTACTTATACATGTGCTATCTCTATTAAAATACACATGTATATTATATGTCCATGTGAATATATATATGATGTACGTATGCATGCTTACATGCATGCACAATCTTTTACGTATGCATGTATCCATATTCATAACCTTATGATACCAAATGCTATATGATCAAGATACACCAACTATACAACATCAAACAAAACAAAAACACAACCCAACCAAACATCACAAACACAAGTTAACATCAAGTGAAACTTACATCAACACAAACTTAAACAAACCCCTTACACTTAAACCTCAAACCAAGCACCAATTAAGATCACAAAACCGGTTCATTAACCACCCGATTAGCAAACTAAACCATGCAATCATGACTTGATGAGTCATGAACCCTATTGAGATGCCACCTTGCACAACTAGGGACACCAACCTTCTTCCTTGCACCGCCACCTCCTCGGCTCTTCTAGATACACCCACAAAAACCGCCACCTAGCCGTGACTAACCAAGGCTATAATGAACACCTCATCACCTAAGACTAGTAGTAATCATGAGGACTCCCCTATATCTACCATCGGCCGAAGGCTCCCATATCCCCCACCTTTTAAACAAACACAACCATCACTACCACTCGGTTACTCACCATCACCTTAACCGTACACCACAACCACAACACCTCCATTCGGTCATCCACACTCGGACATCACCACAACATCATAACAAACCGTTATCATCATCATCTCCTACCTACATCTCTGTTACAAAGCAGCAACATCCAAGCCTCGTGGAAACACCATCTCCCGAAAGATTGTCAAGAACACCAAAACCAAGCACACTCTTAGGCCATCATCATCATCTCCTCATACTCTCCCTCTGTCAAAATCAAGATTCTAACCCCTAAAACCCTACTTGAATAAGGTTATGAAAAACAAACATGTGTTAAATAAACACATGTGGTTAACCCTTTTGATTAAACATTCAAGGTTTTTATGAAAACATATAAAAATCAAACTTTTTTTTCAGACAATAAGAAAGATTTTTAAGAATCTGAAATAAGTAAAACAAACCTTAAAAATCAAATTTATAACAAGAAATTATCAACAAAAGGGTTAAAAACCTAGTTATAGCTTGTTAAAATCGGTTCTGCATATTAACAACTATGATTGTGGGAACAAACATTAAAAATATATTTAGAATATTAGGAAATAAAGTTCTGTGAATTTTGGTACCATTCCTATAAATAAATTAATTTATATATAATATCTAAGAATTTAAAAGGAAAAATCATACTAGAAGAACCGACCCTGGCAAATATATAGAAAAATTATATATTGACTATTACAAATTATAGAATTTAATGAAAAAGTTTCGTGACCTAACTCAAAAATATGTCTAAATTATGAATTTTTAATTATTCTGTCAACTGAAAATCGGGAAAAATAATTAAATTATGAAATAAATTATGAGAAATTTATAGAAAATATAAAAATAGTGATGGAACAGTCTGTGTAAAAATAAGAATTTTTGAGCATGTTCTGATATTTTTAATAAATATGGATAAAATGAGAAAAATTATAAAAAATTACTCTTCTATGATTTAGAACATAAGAAAATTTTGAGAAACTGTAAAAATTATAAAAATTATTCTGATTAAATTTGACTAATTTTTGAGGCCCGAAGGTATATCTGAGAAATTGTTTAATTAATGTAAAAATAATAGAAAATAGGTTGAAAATAATAATAAAATAAAATTTTAGTATATTATGTCTGATATTAGAATATATCTACTGTAAACATTTCGTGATATATACATAAGCATAACTTCTAAAATAAATTTTATAACCTGAGGTGCTAAAAATGTTAAAGAAAATACATTTTTCTAAACTATAAGTATTTTCTTGTTAATAGGTTATCATTGGGAGTAAAATGTGAGATTCATATCCCATTTTTATTTTATAAGGTTTTGGGAAAAAGCATACAATTTTATGAATTGATGCATTATTTATGAGATTTATGTTACAACCATTAATTCGGATGTGGAACCGTTAGATAATATTGGTAGCGCTACTTAGGAAATATTTCCTGCATTAAGAATGAGTGTTGTGATGCTATATTATCTTATTTATGAATTATGATATGACAGATATGAAAGATCTGATTGCTAAGTAAGGTTTGGTTGTATCTAATGCATCAATGCTAAATGATTAATAAACCTATGAAACTCACCAACTTTATGTTGACTGTTTTGAGTATGCTTTTTCAGGAGTTCACCATGACTAACAGCTTAATGTTCTCCTTTGATGTTTATAATGGCTGGGGAGAGGTTGTGGGGAAAGTTTGTGTAAATCTGACAGTGAACTTGTATGACCTCAGTGTATTGGTGGATGCTCACTTCCATCGTCTCTGAAGATGTTGCTATTAGATCTTTAATGATGTAATAGGGTTATGTTATTTCAAATTTTGACTGTCATGAACTAATGTAATCCTAAGCCCTATGTTATGTACGAAATATGTTATGCTTTTATGGTAAAAACTGTTATGCTTTGCTATGAGATATGCTATGTTTATGTGATACTTGGTAAAATTTGTGAATCAATGAGTTCTGAGCAAACAAGTCACACCCTAAGCATTTCACGCTTCCGCCGGGATGTGACAAATTTTGTGTTGTTCGCGCGAGAACTTTGAGTTTGAGGAATTTCTGATTTCAAAGTGAGAAAACTGGCAAATTAGAATCACATCACTACCACTCTGAATCTCGACAATGAGATTGGTACTAGAACAAAGCCACCTCGCCTGTTTAATGAAGAAGATTACCTAGTCTGTGCATATCGGTTTGAGAACCATGACATTTACACTGAACCCAGGATGATGAGATCTATCAAGCAAGGTTCGTATATCCTGGTATACAAAAATGACAAAGGAGAACGGGTTCCTAAACCTAAACATCTTTGGGATGAGGAGGATTTGAAAAGAATGGAGCTTGATGATAAAGCGTATGCTACCATTACTATTGCACTTACCACTGAGATAACTCAGAAGTTCAAAGATTATACTAAGCCTAAGGATCTATGGAATGCTATGGAAGAGCAAATCATGGGAAATAAAGACATGAGAGAAAACCAAAAAGATATGCTCAACCAAGAGTTCAATATGTTTAATCATATTCTTGGAGAGACGTTGGTGGCTCAAATGTCTAGGTTTGTTAAGCTGATCACAAAAATAAGGAGTGCAGGAATTACTCTGGAGAATATATTAGGAAACAAAAAGCTGTTAAATTCTCTGCCATACAGCCGTAACAACAACTGCACTACCATTAAAAGAACTAAGGATATGTTTACCTTGTCTTTCAGTGATTTGATTTCAACCATCAAATCCTATGATATGGATGATAAGCAAAGAGCTGCAAACTACATCAACACAATGGAAGCTGAAGCATCATCATTGTATGCCAAATTGGCTAGTAATCCAAAGTACTATGTTAGCTACTCTCAGTTGTGTCAACAACAACAGTCAACCAACTTTTGCTCATCCAATTATCAAAGATCAATCCTTACCTCAATCCTTGCCTCATTATCAAACTACTCATCAAAACCCTTATGTTCAAACTCAAGTCCAACCACAACCTCAAACCTACCCACAAATTCAAGCTTCTCAACCTGCACAACAAGCTTTTATTGTAAACTCTCAACCCAACAAACAAACCATTCAAATAGTTGAAGGCCACCTGGTTCTATTCATACCTTCATGAATATGAAGCATTTTCTGCTGGAAGACTCAATGCACCAAATATCTTGGTTGATAAGTTGCAACAAGTTAATCCTGATGATGTTGAAGAAAATGATATTAAATATCAATTGGCTATGGTGGTGTATAGAGCAAAGAATTTTGCAAAGAGAACTGGACGAAAGGTGTTTGGTCTGAACAACTCAAGCAAAATAGGGTTTGATAAGTCCAGTTTGAGATGCTACAACTATGACAAGCCTGGTCACTTTTCCAGAGAATGCATTGAAGTCAGATCAAACCCGAATAAACATGGAAAGAAGATGGTAACAGTGGTGGTGGAAACTAAGAATGATCAAGCTAGTTCATTAAAAAACAAAGCCTTGGTGTCTCAAACCAATGAAGAGTATGATTGGTCAAATCATATGGAAATTCTTGATATCAAGTTGTCTATTTCTTTGTTATATGAGATCCAAACAGTTAAAGAGCATGTTGAAGATAATTTACTTGCTGAGTTTGTATTTGATGATAAGATAAATTGTGTCTTTGCTGAAGAAGATAGGGTTGAAGTTGAGAAAGTTGAAGGGGGACAAGTGGAAGAGGTGAATACTAAAGAAGTATAGGATTATGATGAAATAGCTGTTGAGATTACTCTAGCTCAATCTCAAACGAATAAAGGAAAAATGGCAAATACTGTTGAGTTTGCTCCATACCAAAAGGAAGAATCTGAAGGAAAAGCTGTTGAGTCAACTCTAGCTGAAGAAGAAAAGAAAGTCAAAGCTGTTGAGGAAACTCTAGCTTCTGCTCATGTTAACCAAGTCAATGCTGTTGAGATAACTCCGGCATCTAAAGAAGAAAAGTGTGTGGAGAAGGCCTTCATGGTAAATATTGTCCATGAAGAGACAAAGAAGCAAGCAGAAACTGATGAGGTATATACTACTCTTTGTTCAAGTAATTGTATTGAAAAGGTACAATGATACAGAGTTCACAACGAACGATTGATCTTAAAAGTTAAGAAACTTCAATATCAAGCTCGTAAATATAAAATTGATGAGAAAATTTTTTAAAGAAAAGATAGATGGCTTAAACAAATCAATTTACTAGCCAAAATTAGATATTTATGATAAAGATTGAAACATAAACAATTTGACAACTCGTAACAATGAACTATTTTTGGAAATTAATAAACTAAACAATAAACTCTTGTTTGCAAAATTGATTGTTGAGAAATTTGAATTATATTCAAATATGGTTGAAGGTATAATCAAGTCTTAAATGACATAGAAAAATTAATGATGGTAAAGGTGGAGTTAATTATTCTAACATTGCATCACCGATTAATTATGATTATACTTCATGGCCTTTATCAATCACTATTTGTGATGAAGAGACCTGTGGATTAGGTTTTCAACCAATGTCTGACTTAACACCTACAGTCAATGTTCCACTGACTGTTGACCCTTTCATAAAAACTGAAATTAAAATTAATCATGACAATATTTTTGCAGAAAGTGTGATGATGGACGGGTAGGTTGAAGAATGGGAAAGTGATGATGAATTAGATTTTAAGAAAAATAAAAATTGTAATGAAAAATCTTCACGTAATTCATCATTAGTGATTAATGAAAGTTCAAAAGTTTCTAGTACTACAAATGATTGTTCAAAATTGTCTAACAAAGAAAGAAACTGAAACCCAAAATAGATTTTAAGACCAATGAAAGAAAACAAGTCACAACATCTATATCTAACTTTCAAGAACAGATTTGTTTCAAAAGACAACATTGATAAAGAAGATTATATCTTTAAAGAAACAAATGCAAGTTTTTTTTAAAAATAAGTCTTCTATTATTGCTAACTCTGTGAAACAAGATGTGTGTAGATCAGGTACAAAAGAAACTGGTCCTACTCCAGTTCTTCCATTCACAAGGATAAAGCTACACTTAAAGCCTCGTTAATCTCAGAAGAGAATCATTCTGTTAGGACAATTCATAATGAAAAAGGAAAACGAGAGACTGTTAAAGAATCTATAGGCCAAAAAAATACTAAAGCCTGATTTTATGATAACAGTTGATGTTATCATCAACAGTTTGAGAAACCAACTCGAGAGCAAAACGTGTATCATAATAAATGTTTTTATTTGTGTGGAAAGCAAATTCACATGGTTAGAAATTGTCATCATCAACGTCAATTAACAAGTAAACTAAGATTTCAAAATTCTATTGCAAACAATAGAAAACAATTCTTCATAAATGCCAAATTTAAAAGAAAATTAAGTTATTCAAACTCTTTTACTGATAAAAGAAATGTTCAAACAAACACAAATTTGCAAAAAGAAAATACAAACAAGAAATCTTTACATGTCAATGATGACAATTCATTTTTCACACAAACTACTTTCAAGAAATTGGTTACAAATCTCATCAAACCAATTCAAAATTGGAAAATTAAAACAACTCAACTGGAACATGATATTGTTGAAGATTATATCTTTAGTGATAAGAGAGATATGATATTTAAATTTGTATCATATTTGGATGATAATAGTGTAATCAAGTCAATCATGGCTTGGGTTCCTAAAATTGATTAAACCATTCATTTGTGCAGGAATGTCCAAGACCCAATATTAAAAGTGTTTGGCATGTTGACAGTGGATGTTCAAGGCACATGACTGGTAATATATCTCTGTTACATAACATAAAACCTTACAACGGATGATATGTTATATTTGCTGGAGACAAAGGTGGTAAGATTACAAAGAAAGATATAGTGTCAAATGGTGTGTTAAGCTTTGAAGATGTCAATTTTATAGAGGAACTAAAACATAATTTGTTAAGTATCTCTCAAATTTGTGACAAACAGTATTCAACACACTTCACTGATAAAAAATGTCTTATTCTAAAACTTGGATTTGTAATTCCTGATGAATGGGTCATATTGAGAACTCCAAGAGACAAAGAAACATATTTGTTTGATATGAATGGATCTTATTCATTTGTAACTGCGTCTTGTTTATTCTCTAAAGCCTCGGAAAGTGATTCATTGTTATGGCATCGTCGTCTTGGTCATGTAAATGTTAAAAATAAGAACAAATTGGTTAGAGGAAATCATGTTATAGGTTTACCTTTAAAAGAATTTCAATTAACTGAACATTGTCTGTCATGTTTAAAAGGCAAACAACATAAACTTCCACATAAACCAGTTGCTCATACCAAAATTGACTCGATACTTCAACTGTTACACAAAGATTTATTTGGTCCAGTTAGTGTTTTAAGTTTAGAATGTCATCCATATTGCTAAGTCATTACTGATGATTTCTCTAGATTTACATGGGTTTTCTTCTTAGCAACTAAAGATGAGACACCTTATTTGCTGATAAAATTCATGACACTCGTGGAGAATCAAACTAACCAAACACTCAAGTGCATTCGAAGTGATAAGGGAACCGAATTTCGCAATCATACATTGAATGAGTTTTGTGATTCAAAGGGGATAACTAGATATTTTAGTTCTTCGGGAACTCGACAACAAAATGGAGTTGCTGAAAGATAAAACAGAACTTTAAATGAAGATGCCACAACAATGTTATTCGCAGCCAAACTACCATCATTCTTTTGGGCTGAAGCTGTTAACACTGCATGTTATGTTCAAAATCATGTGTTATTCAATAAACAACAAAACATGACTCTGATCGCGTGGCGATAATTTAGTGTTTAATTAACTTAAAAGCTTGATATTATATCATTTTTACGTTGGAACGAGTTCAAATTGGTTGTGTAAGGCCCTGTTCCCGGAAACCTCACAGTTGGTCAATCACAGCAGTTAAAACATTAATCATTATAATTATACAAACTTAAGCAGCGGAAATAATTTATCAAAAACCATTCATTTCATTTAAAACACTGTTTGAGCAATACATCATCGTTTAACTGATTACAAAAGAATTGTTTTACTGTATTACAAAACAACAGCACATAAAATACGAATGGATGTCAGTCTTTCCCTGCCGAGTAGCTTCACCTTCGTGCCATCCTTAGCAATAATTACCTGCGAACTGAAAATGTATAAAAGTTAGCGTTGCTGAGTGAGTTCTGCTTTTATATGTAATAAAATACTTTCGGTAAGATGTATAAGAAAATACTCTTTTCTGTAAAATACAACTCTTTACTGTATATGCGAGCACGTATTAACTATATGAAAAAATACTGTTCGTTCTCTTTACTGTATGCCTTGTTTACTATGTTTTCTTTTATCTTTATCTTTCACTGTCTGTATGGACTAATGAGCGAAACCCCAACTATATGCGCGATGGAAAACGGGTGATGGGCCATCTATATCCCTCGAAAGGGTCAACTATATCCCTCGAAAGGGTCAACTGTATCCCTCGAAAGGGTGCTGTGTACTGTATACAAGGCCGACCCAATCACCCAGGACACGCTGCAAAGGTCCTGCCAATCTCAATTGACTGGCCCTGTGTGCATAATAGGGTAGCTAACCCGCAACACAGTTGAGCTAACGACAACATGGTCGTGTACCTCCTGTAAGCTTGCAAGACTTGTTAACGTTTTATTAATGTTCCTCTTCTTTTCTTTATTGATCTTTCTCTTTATTATGACAATATACTTTATGTTACGATAATAAATATACCACGTAAAGTCACATACTATAAGTAATAATAATAATAATAGAAATAATAATAATAAGGAACAATCATAAGACAATCATAATCGTGCATGAAACCCATCATTAATAAGCCCTAGTCAATCTCGATCAAAAACCCTAAAAGCACAGACTCCCAAAAATTCTGTAATAAATTCTAAGTGTTAGGCGCTTTGACACTATTTAGGCGCATGAGCCCTGTTTGGGCGTTTCATCACTATGTAGGCGCATCAGCCAACACTTAACCATTTTAACACTTAGGCGCATGAACTATTCAGGCGCATGGGCACTATTTGGGCGTATGAACACTTAGGCGCATGGGTTATTCGGACGCATGAACACTTAGGCGCATGGGCCACTTGGGCGCATGCTAAGGCAATTTCAGGCGCATGGGCTACTGTTCAGACGTATGGTTTGCACTTAAACTTTTCTAGGCAATTTCAGGCGCATGAGCCTTATCTAGGCGCATGAACCTTCTGTTCAACCTGTTTCTAGTATGTTTTCAAACCCAATCATCAATCCCAACTGTTCTAAGCTTAACATGGCTATTCTAAACATGAACAACCTATAAGCATTCAAGAACCAACATTTAACATACATAATACATACGGGTAAACATACATAAACTTGTAAAACCATTTTAATACATTTTCAGCCCCAAAGATGTTTAAAACAAGTAGAAACCGGGGTCTAGAACTCACCTGGTGCAACTTTGGGTGTTTCTTCCTTCTAACCCGCTTGCAAAAGAGTTCAAACACCTAAGAATACACCAAAACACACACACACGGACACACACAAGCATATAAGCACATAAACATGTAACCGAGACAAAAACCCAACATGAACACTTAAAAACCTCAACTTCATACCTTGAATTCAATCATCTTCTTCTCTTCTTCTTCAAAATCGAGAGTGTTTTCTGCTCTCTTCCTTTCTCTCTCTAAAATGACCAAAGATTTGGGTGTAGAAAAGGTGATGGGCGGCCATGCCACCTTTACACTAACTTTTTCAAAGCTTTTGTCCTTTTGGACACTTTTAGTCCCTCTACTTGGGCTTTATTGCTTTTCTTTGTTTTATTCTTCATTTCTTGTCTTTGTTTTAAAATAACCGGGTATTACAAGTCCACCCCTCTTATATAGGTTTCGTCCTCGAAACCTGTTATTCCTCAAACAGACGAGGGTAATGCTGCCTCATCTCCTCCTCAGTCTCCCATGTAGATTCGGATCCCTTCCTGTGCTTCCATTGTACAAGCACAAGAGGAACCATCTTATTCCTCAGCCTCTTCTCTTTTCTATCGATGATTGCCACTGGTTGCTCCACATAATTGAGCTTTTCATCTACTTCGATATCCTCCAGTGGAACAATCATGTCTTCATCAACTAAACACTTTCTCAGATGAGATACATGGAATGTCGGGTGAATTCCACTTAACTCTTCTGGTAACTCCAATCTATAGGCCACCTCCCCAACTCGAGCAATGATTCGGAAATGGCCTATATATCTCGGGCTTAGCTTACCTCGTTTCTTGAATCGGATGATTCCCTCTCAATGTGAGAACTTCAACATAACCCAGTCACCCACCTGGAACTCGATCGGTCTGCGTCGTTTATCGGCATACGACTTCTGTCTATCTTTGGCTGCCTTCATGAAGGCTTTAATCTTCTCAAGCTTCTCGGTCCTAGCCTCAATGACCTCGACACCTCCTAATTCTTTCTGCCCAATGTCTCCCCAACATACGGGCGTCCTACATCTTCTACCGTATAGCATCTCGTATTGTGGCATGCCAATACTGGCATGATAACTGTTATTGTACGAGAATTCAGCTAACGGTAAGTGGCCATCCTAACTTCCCCCAAAATCAATCACACATGCCCGAAGCATGTCTTCCAGTGTCTGAATGGTCCTTTCTAACTGACCATCAGTTTGGGGATGATAAGCCGTGCTAATATGTAACCCGTGCCCATGGCATCGTGGAATTTCTTCCAGAATTTAGAGGTAAACCGGGTGTCACGATCAGACACAATGGACACCGGCACACCATGACGGGTTACAATCTCCTTGATGAATGGATCTGCCAACCTCTCAGCTGAATATGTCTCGCGGATCGGTATGAAGTGAGCACTCTTCGTCAAACGGTCTACAATCACCCATATGGCATCGTACCCTTTCGGCGTACGCGGCAGCTTCGTAATGAAATCCATGGTGATGTGCTCCCACTTCCATTCCAGTATATCTAAAGGTTGAATCTCCCATACGGCTTTTGGTGCTCGGCCTTCACTTGTAAACAAGTAAGGCACTTACTCACATACTCCACCACATCACGCTTCATACCCGATTGGATATGATAGCGAGTTGGTAACATGATTTGGAGGCACCATGATATAATGGATTATAATTGCGAAATCCATTACCATGATATAAGTGAGTTGGTAACATGATATAAGTGAGTTGGTAACATTGTGAATGAACGAGTCTTTAAAGATTGTTCCTTTGTTGTCACTTTAATCAAAAGCTAAGATCTTGAAGTATTGTTTCTTACAAACCTTAATTTAAAAGCACCAATTGTTAATCTTGCAGAATTAGAAACCCGGAAGTGATTGTTTCTTATTATTTAATTAAATTAGTTTTAAAGGTTGTTGCTTTATGTAATTGTGTTCTTTAATTTATTCAAAGTTCCAATTTTATATTATAAAGTTTGTGTCTTTTAGTTAATCGAGTCGTGTTAATTAAACACTTTCCACATATTCCCTGTGGAGACGACCTTACTTACCCTTACACAATAAAGGTAGCTAAGACCGACATAATAACTTGTTTTTGATTGAGTCTCGACAACTAGATCAAAATGACGCCGTTTCCGGGGAATTACTGCGCTTTATGTTTAATTGTTTTTACTTGTTTTCTAAAACATTTATAAAAAACCCAAAAAGATTTTATTTTTTTAGTTTTGCTTTTTAATTTGTTTTCTTGTTCAGTATTACACAGGGTATGTTTGTGTTTTCTTGTTTGTAGGTAACCATTACGTTAATGCACACAAGATTTTCAGGAACGACCTCACCACTGCAATTTGATCCAGAAATTGAGAAGACTTTAGAAAAGAACCGTGTGTTTCAAAAAGCATCAACTTCAAGGATTTCTTAAATTCGTGGTCAAACAAGATCTGAAGAAGGTACATCTTCAGCAACAGCTCAACGGATTTTCAATAGACTTTCAAGACACTTGAAAGTAACAACCCGAGAATGATGAATAATCCAGAAAATCAAGGAGAACCACAACCTAATCCAGCGGTAGGAGATATCCCACTCCCAGTATTCCCTCAACCTGATGATCCTCCACTTGAACCACAACATGTGCAACCTCAAGCTTAGGGGTCGATCCATGCAAATCAAGGGTTGCAACACCAACTTCCTATCGTAAATTTCCAACCAATGCCAATTGTTTGGATCCATAGTCCTAGTTTTCAGCATGATGGGGAAGGCAGTCATCACAGCAATAAAGATTGGTTTTCAGTCAAAGGAAGTCATCATACTAATTATGTGGAAGAGTGGATTGAAGATCAAGTCAACACGGACAGACCAAACCAACATGACTTTTGTGACTATGGCAATCAACCGGTTTATCGAAATCGACCAAATCAGGATCATGGTGGTTATGCTCAACCACCCATTCGCAACAACATTGGAGGTCAACCATTTAATGGCATACCTTCCAATCTAGGAGCACAAAATTATATACCAGCACATGGTGTGGATAGTCACTTTCGTCCCGCCATTGCTATCAATTCGTCTCTTATAGTTTCACCAACATAAAGGGGGTGAGCTTTTGAAGTCCGCTCACAATGTTTGGGAATTCTCCCTCACTTCCCTGGTATGGCAACTGAAAAACCCTACTTACACATATATGAGTTTGAGGCATCATGTAGCACCATTGGTGGCCAAGGCTTTTCACCGGATGAAGTTAAACTAGTGTTATTCCAATTCACACTTAAAGACAAGACCAAACAATGGTTCCTATCTCTATCATCCACAAGTATTCACACATGGGTACAAATGCAACAACAATTCTTGGATGAATACAATACTTCTCAAAAGACAAGTGATGCAAGGCGAGCCATTCGAGGATTTACACAACATCAGGTGAACAATTCCATGTAGCTTTTCACCGGCTTAAGGAAATGCTAAGAACTTTTCCACATCATGGCATAGCTAAGTGGGAGTTGATTTCAGCTTTCTATGATGGATTATCACCGGAGGATGCAAAAGATGTAAATTCCACAAGTGCAGGAACATTTAACTTGAACCATGAAGATGATGATTGGGATATTTTCAAAAGAATGAGTGTCATCTACAAGAAGCATGCACAATCAAACCGAAGGTCAAGGGGTCAAGTGTGAAGATGGTGAATGATTATGTGGCCATGGAAAGAATTGCAATCTTAGAACGAGAAATTGCGAGCCTTAAAGTTGGAAAGAGTGGTGTGGCGAACAAATCTAGTGAGTATAAAGTGTTTGACATGTGTAATGACATCAGCCATACATCGGTCACATGCTATTTGAACTTGGGGAAGAGTGAAAATGTACACCAAATACAAGGCCAAGGAGAAAGGAAGACATATGACATGAATTCTAACACTTATCATTCCAGTCTTATAAATCACCAAAATCTTAGATACTGTAACAATACTAACCAATTGAATCCTCCTTTTCAGGTTACCAAATCAAGGAAGCAACCAACATCAAGGCCGAAAAGAAAACTACAACCAAGGTTGCTACCAAAGGAATGATTTCAATCAAGGGAGTTACCAACAAGGAGGTCAATACCAACAAAGGAATCAACAATAGCAACAAGAGACTTCTACAAGTAATGGTAATGACCATGCAATCCTTGTAACAATTCAAGATATTGTTAAAGAGATGAAAGGGTTTAAACAATTTAGAGAGGTAAAAGAAAAGACCAATGAGGCCATTGCTAAACAACTGGGACAATTAGTGGAACAATTGTCCAGACGGGAACCGGGGAAGCTTCCAAATGACACAACCAAGAACCCTCAACATCAAGCCTCAAATTCAAAGAATGTGCAAATAAATTTGGTTAGTATCATCCCTAAATCTGAACGTATTGATTATGATTTAACCTCTACTCCTCAAGTAGTTGTAGTTAACAATAAAGAAGGTGATGAAGAAGATGGAAGTAACCTAGAAGAACCAATTATTCCCATTCAAGTTGGGAAATTTAAAATCAATCCGGTACTTTTGGATTATGGAGCCGGTGTGAGCATCCTCTCAGGGAGCTTGTATGACCAATATGACTATGGTCCATTGCATGAAACGGATAGCACAATGGTGCTTGCTGATTCAACATGGAAACAATAACGGGAAATGGTCAAGGAAGTCATCATCAAGTTAGGAGAGTTCTACTACCCGGTGGATTTTATGGTTCTTGATTATGCACTAGTAAGGACCAATGAACAACCAAAGGTAATCTTAGGTCGACCATTCTTGGCAACAGCCAAAACTCAAATCAACTGCCGAGATGGAGTCATCGATATGACATTTGAAAATCGTAAGTTGTCCTTTAATGTGGTTTCGAAAAGTGATTACATAGATGGTCAATAATGATTATCCTATAATAGATGCTACTAACGGGGGTGCTCCTTCTTAAATCTCACATGTAAGCAAGGACATCACCAAGGAGAATGATTTTGACCCTTATAGGTTTGAGCTTAGCAAAATGGAAAAGAAAGAGGGTGTGAAGGTGGAGACATTAAGGAATGGAAAACCAAGATGAAAGTTAAAGATGGGTAAACCACCGGATCAAGTGAATCCAAAGGTCAAAGAAGAGATATTTGACTAATACGGGAGCAAACAATAGAACCGATCAAGCCAAGAGAAGCATTTATTTAAAGAGAAATTTAGAGAAAAGCACTAAATGCGACCACCATAAGTGGTCTCAGGTAAGGTCTGGCTGAAGACCTAAAACTTAGCACTTGCGGTAGGAAACCCGATAACTTCGTGGGTGTGTTCACTAGAAACCCTCACGAGACTACAACTCGTCCACTCGGGTCTACAGAGGAGTTTAAAGGCTTGTTGCATACGCTAAATGCAACCGTCATTCCTACGAAAGTGAGTTTTATTTAATTTATTAGTTCGTATTTCTTTGTTTTGTCTTGTTTTATTTTGTTTTGTTAGTTCAATCATGTACCAGAAACAAGCACTCGAGTGTGGGGAGGCACAAGTCAATGAAGGCTCACTAATGAACAGCTCATGTACTCCTTCCTTTTCCTGTCTTTTGTATGAGTGTCTTTGAATGCTAAATAAGTTGGAATTTTAATTTCTTTCTTTTTTGTCATGAGATTAACCACCTTACATTGGGGATAATGTATCTCAAGTGTTGGGATAAGGGAAGAATTGAAAAAAAGAACCTTTTAAAAAAAGAAATCTTCAAATAAGATTAATTGTGCATGAGACCCAAAATTTTTCATGCATGGATAATTATCACGTCTTTGTCCATGTATAGATCCCTTGGCATGCTTGTTTTAAAATTATAATTAAGCACTCCTACCATGAGCTTTTATAAAATTAGGTCGATTTCTTAGGAGGCATAATGAACTGGTTGTAGATGACATGCGTGCTTCACATTTTTAACCCCTTCCTACCGTTTCGTGAGAGTTTTAGCCTAATTAAGCAATTCATAGCATATTGTGATCTGCTTTATATTTTTGCATAATGAAGGAAACCATAAAGTGCATCTAAGTTATAACTCATGTAATTGATGCGTGTCAAGATCATAAACCAATATGTGTATTAATATGATAGAGGCATTAGGAATAAACCAGCTGTTTGAACCTTTTTTTTGAATCCCATACCTTGATGAGTTTCTTTAGATACCATGTTCAGCCCCAACTTGTCATTTGAATAACTCGAAACAAGCCTACAAAGCCTAAGAAGTTTTATGAAACCTAGGGTGATGAAGTCCAATCCATGACATACCTAGAAGTGTCGTCGCAGTAGTAGTTCAATAATAGTATGATTGGTTATAAACATGTGAAAGAAAAAAAATGAAAAAAAGCTAAATACAAGGTCAAAATGACCAAAATATGAAGGAACAAAAATAGTTTGAGAATTCTATGATATGATTTCAATTAGAGGATATAAATTAATAAACATGACATCTAGCATGTTTAAATTGGATTTCATTCACTGTTAGCTCTCTAAAATCCCTTTCTATCCCACCTTAAACCTTAGCCTAACATTACAACTCATGAAAGACCTCTTGATTTATGTATTATATTGTGTTAATTGATGGTGACATGATTAATATACGAGCTTGTGATGGAGAGGTACATTCTTGGTTTGAGAGTTCTAGATATACTAGTATATAATCAATAGTCCACAAAACAAACTGAGAGGAGTGTTCATTGGAAGAAATATGAATGTATGAATGTTTGAAGCAAAAGGTGAACTTATGCCAACTAAGGTGATTCTAAGTTTAAAACATGAATGATATTAGATGGTAGGTTGTGAATCTTACATGATGAAAGTTTAAAAATAAGTATGCCTTTTGACCTTAACTTATACAAAGTTTTGATAATTTAACATGTTTGACTAAGTAAGGGGAATTTTTCAAATAAGTTTGTTTGAGGACAAACAAAAGGCTAAGTGTGGGGATCTGATCGCGTGGAGATAATTCAATGTTTAATTAACTTAAAAGCTTGATTTTACATCATGATTATGGTGGAATGAGTTCAAGTTGTTTGTGTTTTGAGTTATAGGTGTTTGGAGCTAGAGGAGGATTACATTAGAGGAAAAGAAGTAAAACACAAAACTACAAGGACAGAAGATGTAAATATCAAAAGTTACAAGAAAAGACACAAATTTAGGTGTATCGGCGTATAATACGCCGGTTATGGGCGTACAATATGTCAGGCGACGTATCTGTGGGCGTATTTGGACAAAATAACATAAAGTTGGGCATATGGACACTGATTTGGGTGTATGATACGCCCAGGCCATCGTACCATACTCCGGTTGTTGACCAACTTACCGAATTGTATGGATTTTCAAGTTTATTTAAGCCAAATCAACCCTAATTCGATGGAGAATATTGATGAAGTTTAGGTGATTTGTGGTGTTCCAAGACTCCCAAATCATTCATAAACATTCTCCAAATCAAGATTGAAGATTTAATGAAGATGATACGTGGCTAGGCTTTTCGTGATTGCTTTCGGGAGTACAATTCTTGTCAAGTGAGATGTTTGGTATGCCTGATTAGGTTTTTGTAATGAAAATTGATCTATTCAATGAGAAATTATGTTTTGGTTGATTTAAACGATTTGCTTGTAAATAAAGTTGTTTGCTTGATTATCAGTGTTCGGTTTCCTTGCATCGTGAGCTCATTAAGAAAAGTAGGCAATGTGATATAAGTGAATTGGTAACATTGTTAATGAACGAGTCTTAAACGATTGTTCCTTTGTTGTCACTTTAATCAAAAGCTAAGTTCTTGAAGTATTGTTTCTTACAAAACCTTAATTTAAAAGCACCAATTGTTGATCTTGTAGAATTTGAAACCCGGAAGTGATCATTTCTTATTATTTGATTAAATTAGTTTTAAAGTTTGTTGCTTATGCAATTGTGTTCTTTAATTCATTCAAAGTTCCAATTTTTAATTATAAAGTTTATGACTTTTAGTTAATCGAGTCACGTTAATTAAACATTTCCCACATATGCCCTGTGGAGACGACCTTACTTTTCCTTACACAATAAAGGTAGCTAAGACTGACATAATAACTTGTTTTTGATCGAGTCTCGACAACCAGATTAGACTCTTTATGAAATCTTTTTCAAACATAAACCCAAAGCCAAATACTTCAAAACTTTTGGATGTTGTTGTACTTTGTTAAACACATCTGA
This sequence comes from Flaveria ramosissima, assembly GCA_025215565.1. Lineage (NCBI taxonomy): Eukaryota > Viridiplantae > Streptophyta > Magnoliopsida > Asterales > Asteraceae > Flaveria > Flaveria ramosissima. Next base: position 67,503,840 of record CM046046.1, read on the forward strand.
TTCAAAGTCAAAATTTGACGAAAAAGCTAATGAATGTTATTTTGTTGGATATTGAGCCAACAAGGTAGCATATCGGTTTATAATAAAAGATCTAAACAAATAATTGAGTCGTTCGAGATTGATTGGCATGAATCTAACAAAACATATGCAGGTGCTGCACCTTCATGGGTATATGATTATGCTTCGTTATTTGAAATATTTAATCGATCGCATGTTGTTTCTGTTAGGGCCTGGTATTTGAACGAAATACCTAGTGATTAGCGTGTAAACCAGATCAAATAGTGCGGAATCCTATTTGATTGGCGATCCAATCAGTGAGAACACACGAAGAATCAATCAAGAATTGAATCTAACGTTAGAAGTCGATTAGGAATCGATCTAATGTGTTCTGTGAACTTGGAGAACGATTTGGGAGGCTTCTGGACGGCTAGGGTACGTCTGGAGTCGTAATGGTATGAATGCTTACGTTATACCACGAATTGGGTCTATTTATAGGTTAGTATTGTTCAATCGTGCGACTGACCATAAGTATGGTTTAGTCGTGCGATTGAACCATGCGGTTGATTCATCCGCACGACTGAGTGTTCAGTCGTGCGACTGAGCCAATCTTATGTGTCAATCATACGACTGATCCAGTCTCCTGGTTCAGTCGTGCGACTGAGTCAATCGTATGAAGTTATTCATGCGTATGGTCCATTCGCATGGGCCATTCGCATGAGAACTTCATTAAGTTAAGTTTGAATGTTTTAATTTATATAACTTGATGTGTAACCATTCAAACAATCATAAACCCAATCTATTCAATAACGACTCATTAATGAAATATTAGACATTACAAATCACAAACAATCCATATCATTTCATTAATCAATTCATATTACATCATAGTCAGACAAACAAGATCTATTACATTACAAATCATGATCTAGGGACATACATGCATCAACAAACTCCCCCTTGGACCTAGATCTCTCTAATCTCTTGTCTTCTGCATAACCTCCTTGTACTTCTTGTACTTCTCCTCTTTTGTGACTCCTGCGTGAATTTCAAACGCAAAGCAGAGTCGTATAACATTTTGGAACTGGAGGGCTTGTACAATATCTTGCGTGTCATAGAACAGTGGCCACTTGTATAGCGTATAGACATTAGTTGCCGACAAGTTGGTAAGCCACATCAGGTCGAATACCCTGATCGTATCCATTTGTCCCTCTTTACTTAGGACTATGACCGCTTCAGCTGTTCTCCAATCATAGTACCACCACTTAAAGTGTGGAGTGAAGTCCTGTGGCATTTCCCTGAGTGGGATTCTCGACATTGTGCACGGAGGACTCCACTTCAACACAATCTTGGGCTTGCCAGTAATGGCATCAACCTCAGACCTTCTGATATACCTAGTAGGCTGTTGGGGTTTGAAGTTAATCCATCTGGTGTGGTACTCCTTCTTAAGGGCAGCCTCGAACCAGCCTGACATCTTCCTCGGGTCAGCATACAAAAGCTTTAGCTTAGCCAGCTGGTTGAGCTCAAAACCTGGTAGAGTCTTCAGATCATGTGGGAATCTGAAGTACTCTATGCCCTGTTCTCTCTTAACTGCATATGCATTAAGATCATCAAAATAAGCCCATGCTATAATCCTGCCTGACACCTTGTGATGTTTCTTGACTCTGTAGAGCTTGGTGTAGGCGTCTTTCTTCGGTGCAGCACGTTGGGCTCTAATTTCTTCAAAACATGCAGCCCACTCAACCTTTCAAATGTCAACATCATCATTTGAGGCTTGGGCTGTTTCTTCTGCCTTCTCAGTTTCCTGCTCCATCTTGTTCAACACCTCAAAAGTATCACTGACGAGGGACTCACCCAAATTGGGGACCACATTTCCCTCATTGTCAGCGTACTGAGGGTACTCCTCTGCGGTGATATCTTCGACCTCGACTTCATCAACATCGTTGAGCTCTTCATCACTAGTCGAATCAACTGTTGGAGCATCTTTAACTATTTTATCCGGATTGAGCTTGAAGATCTCTGCGAGTTGCTCGTTAGATAGGTCATGAATTATTTCCCCTTCTTCAGGGGTATAACTCACAGACCTTCTTACGATCCCTTGCAGATCAAGAATCGTGGTTAGTTGAGTCTTGACCTGTTGAAGGGGAGCAACATCAAACTCATCTCTTTGATAATTTGGATCTGTTTGATTTAAACATTCAACACATACATCATTAGTAAGTAATCAAACAGAAATATATTAACTTAATATATGAACGTTCAATACATTGTTTTTCAATACAGAATTCAAACACAAAAGTAAATAAATACATAAAAACATCTAGTCTTTACTTTTATCTTGAATCAAAGTCTCATCACTCGGAGGAGCAGAGGTGGTAGCTGACTGGTCCTGTCTGTTCTTCGACCTTCTTTCTTGACCTGAAGCAGAGGCCGATGCAGCCGCATCCCCTCCTTCTGCTTCGTCATCATCGTCCTTCCCTCTGTCCTCTCTCCGCCTGTTTCCTCCTCATCCTCAGTATCATCCTCTTCATCTTCATCATCATCTTCATCATCATCATCACCATCATCTCCATCATCTCCATCCCCTTCCTTGATCTTTAAGGGCTCATCCTTTGATCCCTTTAACCGCAGCATGATGGTCTTGTTGGTGGTCTCCAACTCCTCTATCCTTTTAGCTGATTGAGCATGCTGCTCCTGGAGTTAGGACATCTCTACTCTCTGTGCATCCATTAGCTGGGTCTGCTGCTCTATAACACGAGCCTGCTCTGCCATCTGTTGAGATTGGGCAGCAGTCAGGTCGGTAAGCTGGCGTATCTGTGCAGCTTTCTCCTCATCAGCAACTAGTAGGCGCATCACCATCCGGTTGAGCGCCGACAGCTGTTCCACTACCCCGATTGGAGGTAGAGGTGATCCATACGTGTGTGAGGACTGGGCTGACGGTCCTGCATGGTGTGAGGTGGTGGTGGTGGTGGCTGTAGTGAAGATGGGTCGGAAAATGGTGGAGGTGATGTGGGTGTAAATGGTATGGTGGTGGATGGGATATGTACAGTGGTGGTAGGTATGGTGGTGGTTGTGGTAGCTGTGGTGGATGTGGTGGCTGTGGTGGTGGATGGTATATCTGGGAGGTGGTAGTGGTGGCTGTGGTGGTGGATGTAGAGGCTACGGTAGTAACGAAGGTCAACCGACGCTTCTTCTTCTTCAGACCATGGGGCTGAGCCATCCTCTTCCTCCCCGTCCTTGTGGAGGTGGATGCTCCCCCTACAACCCTGCCTGCTGAACCCGGAGCATAACTCGGGTCAGTCTCAGTCTCTCTAGAGTCTCTCGGGTGTTCACCAACCACCCGTAGCCCGTGTTCCGTGGGAACAACCTTGCTTCCCACAGTTCGCGTGAGGGGCTCCTCATCAGACTCCTCCTCCTCCTCAGCACCAACAACAAACTCCTGATGAAATCCGACTGTCTCAGCAATATCTCCAGCTGGGGCAGACACCGGGGAATAACATCAGACACAGTGCCTCTCGGTGGAGCAGGCAAATCGTCCCCGGCGTCTCCACTATCATCATCATCCGAGTCTATCTCTGGAAGTATCAGCCTCTCATCATCAGAGTCACTGTCCTCATGACGCCATTTGCGTCTGCCTGGTGCTACATACCTCTCGTTGGCCAGGTGGCCAATCAATCTCTTAACTTGGGGCTTCACCTGCTTCCCCCAATAAACCCTCATCCGACCCAGAGTCGTATCATCCATGATCTCTAGAGCCACTGCATCATGACTCTCTTTGGGCAGATGTGGCAGCTTCTCGTTGAAGATGAGCTGTAAGAACCTGGGGTACATACAAAACCCCTCCTTTCCCTTTGCCTCCAAGTTCTCCACCAGATAGGAGAATATCATGCTAGAAAAGCTAAAGGGGTGGTTCAGCACCAGTGCACGTAGGCATTTTGGATCTGGTCTGAGAGGTCGTCGAACCCACCCCTCCTCGACGCAACACACTTAAGGATCACGTGTGCTAAGTACTTGTACTGGGGGCACAAGTTGCTCTTGTTGAGCACACCTGAGTTTATGTCCCCAGCATACTTTATCCTCAGAAAGCATCCTCTCACGGTCAGTGGATGTAATCTAGTAGGGTGATCAGTATCATCCCCAAACTCTAGGACCCTCTGGATGTCAGCAGCAGTGATCTCAATATCATGACCCAGTATAGAGCTCCTAATGCTGTAGGGCTCACGAGAGCGGTCCACAGAGGCATTCTCCCAGAATGCCTGATGTAGTGATCTGTAGGGCGTGCAAGGAGTGGAGATAGCCTTATGGATCCGGGACCGTCTGAGGAAGGCTATAATATAGGTGAACTCGGCCCCGTTCCTGGTAGTGTGATCCAAATGAGCACAGATGTTGTGCTTTGGATTTATGGACCATCTCTCAGCCATTAACCTGAAAAACACATGACATAGAACCATTAGTACATAATACATGAAAATTCTGTTCTAAGTGTAATGTTGAAATTGATTCTGATTCATTCGTGCGAATGAATCATGCGACTGAAGTCAGTCGGCTGTCCTTTCATGCGACTGAGCTCATTCTGATCAAGGTGACATGCGATTGGGTTCAGTCTGCTGACTGAGTCTGCGAATGGTTCAGTCGGCCGACTGAGCTCAATCGTATGGTTCATTCGGGCGATTTACCCAATCGCAAGTTTCAATCGTGCGATTGGAGTTCATCCGGGCGACCAGTCGCCTGTCCTGTAGTTCAGTCGCCAATCGTTCGAATCTTAAACAAAACAAGTGTTTTAACATAGATAACCGGTTCAATAGACTCGCATTCTTGTTACTAATAACCTATTAAACTTAATTTTAACGTTTTGCATAGTTTTTGGTAGGTTATTAGGTCTTTTAAGTCTCGGTTCTTGTTATACAGTCGAATAACCCAAATTAGGGTTAAATCCTTCAGGTTTTGGGAAGATGGAACTTTAAACTACCTGTATAATCAATAGCGAGAGTCAGTGAATCAAGATCAAGACGAAAACAATGTCTAATGAAAATTTGGCACCGTAACGATAGGGTGTGCGATTTGAGAGCGATTGGGGTGTGGTGAATGAAATGCGATCGACTGTGCCCTTTAAATACTAAAGCTGAGTTCAATCGGCCGACTGGCCTCAGTCGCTCAGTTCATTCGGGCGACTGAGGCTCAATCGCGCGATTGGCCCAGTCAGTCGCATGTTGTTGACCGACTGAGGTTTAGTCGGTCGACTGACTCAATCGTGCCTTTCATTCGCCTGTTCAGTAGACCGAATGAGTCTCAGTCGGTCGACTGACTCATTCGCCCCCTTCCAATCGGTCGAATGGGTCATTCTGATAAGCCATTCGTGTGAAAGGCTCAATCTCATGTCCATTCGTGCGACTGGGAGACATTCGCATGGTTGGTCCATTCTCATGGTCCAATCGTGCGAATGGGTCACACTTAGTTAATTTTTCTGCCATTTTTACCAATTCACATTTAAAACCCTTTTAACTTTGAAATTAACGTTATGAGCTTTTGATCATCTCAGACATGATCATGTTAACTTGAAAACCTTTTGATCATCTCAGACGTGATCCTTTTAAACAATTTAGTCACCTCAGACGTGACCTTTTTTAAACACTTTATCACCTCAGACGTGACTGTTTTAAACCTTTAAAAGCACATGTGGTCATCTCAGACATGATCCTTTTTAGTGAGTTGATTCCTTATTGATTTTCCTGATGTAGTCCGACACACTAACAAACTAAACAACTAACTAACTTAGAAAATTTAAACTAAATACTAAAAACAAGACTTGTTTTTGGCTTTTTGTGAGAGATAAATCCTAAGATGGACATCTACGGGATTTGGTTCTGGAATAGACAGCTTCAACTTGGATTGACCACACCTGGACCAATTCAATTTTGGAATCATACAGGCAAGTCAAATCATTTGGGACTTGTTATAAAAATCTTTGATGCTCAATTCTAGGTGTTCATCCAGAGTCATTAGCAAATTTAGGGAATCATACTGGAACTCTTAGTTTTTCACATTGATTTGAACTTTCAAGAATTACAGCCATAATGATTGTCAATATATTTGTCCACTTAAATCCATACACAGACTTTTGACACAGACTGGTGATTGATTTAGGTTTAATTATTTCAACTAACATTGTGAATCCCACACTTATATGGTAATCAACATTCCTCAGGAGCCTTTGAGCGGTCTACGGGTATTATTACAAGAAGAGACTATTCTTAGAGCTTTCAAAGAGAAGCCAGTCCTCAGGTCAGTACCATCGCACAACAAAGAGGCGGCAAATAACAATGAATTCTAGAATATCTAGGTTATGCTTATCCTCAGGTCAGTGCCATCGCACAGCAGAGAGGCACACAACCTATCTCCTTGTTAGAGCAGCTTATTTTTTTTTCCACAAAATGCACCAACAACATAAGTCATTAGCTTTATAGAATTTGTCTTTCATTTTTTTCTTGCTTTGCTCTAATTATGTTCATCCGTACACATTTGTGGCGTTTACATGCTCATTACCCCTTATTGGAATATTGTTGATTGTGTTAACCAGTGATAAGATGGAAGCCCACAGTCAGTTGAACAACTTAGTTTGATCTTGAGATCACCAGTCAGGTCTAATCATCTATTGTGTTGAATCTACCGACATATCATTTGTGGTCTAGCAACCTCTAAGTCTACTTTCTTTGTGTTACCTTAGGAGTTACCAGTTTTCTATCATCTTCCCTTTATATTGCTTAGACTACACAGACTTATACTTTGAATTTGTGCATCTTTTCTAAACTTAAATTTTTGAAGTCCCTCTTGATTTGTTCCTGTGTACTATCATTTTCCAAAGGTTTTGAATCGGTATCACTGATACGATCTACCTTATATCAGCTATCCACTCCTTCTCCCTCATTTTTTTTAATGTTAACTTGCTGACATATTCTCCCCCTAAAATACTAAAATCATTACTGGTTTAATTATTTTAGGATTTTAATAAACAGCAAGATAACATGAGTTTAAATTAAACAGACGAAAATAAACAGATAAAATAAAATAAAATAAAATAAAAGGAAAACTTTAACTAAACTACATCGGACTACACATTATCATCATCAGGAATAACCTCACTTTTCTTTTTAACGCCGTTGACCTCTAGCAAATATTGAAAACGTGGTTTATCAAAGGCTTTAGTATAGAGGTCAGCGCGTTGAAAATCAGTATTAATTTTAACCACATTGTTGGAGCTGTAAAAGATAGTCTATATTATCAACACAGTGAAAGTCAACCAAAGTCAACGTCACGGTCAAAGTCAACAAAAGTCAAACCGGACACGTTCGAGACGAGTAACCGAGACGAGACGTTGAAGACTTAGATGACTAGGAGTTTTATTGTAATAAATATATTTTGTGTGAACAAAATATATTTTACTTTCTTTGAGTCATGTTTTAGTCTAAATATATAGTCTAGGGGGCTATGTGTAAATATGGAAACTTAAAGTAGACTATAAATAGCCTAATTGTAATTAGAATTAGGTTAATGGTTGCATGACCAATTGATTGAGGGTTTTACTTGTAAACAAAATTATTAGCAATCAATAGAGATCAAAGGGGTTTTGATTGTGATATCATATTTTGATCTAATTCTTCATGATTTGATTCAAGTTTGTTATCCTGGAGTTACAATATGGTATCAGAGCCATTTTGGATCAAATTCACTGAAGATTCGAAGATTTTAGAGAGAGAAGTTGAGGTTTTGGTTGTTTTTGTTCATATCATGTTTTCATCAATTTTGGATCAAATTTGAGTGTTATTGATATGGAAATTGATTGAAGTTTGCTTGTTATTGTTTGGGAAAGCTCTGTTAATCATCAGGTTTCAACTCCATTAAGATTTGGGCGTTTTCAGATTGATTTCGTGTTGAAAAAGTTTTTCAGCTTCGTTCAGCGAAATTACCAGTTCATCCAGCGAAACTACGAGTTCTTCCAGCGAAACTACATCAGTTATCCTCATTAAAGTTGTTTTCTGTTGTCCTGCAAAACTAGTTTCATTGAACGAAAGTTCAACAGTGCTTGTGGTTGATTTACAAGCGAAATTGCTGCCGAAAGTATCATTGAACGAAAGTTCAAGCTTGTTTCGTGCGAACGTATCAGCGAAACTAAGCCATTTATGACATTCGGCTAGCGAAACTACTGCCGAAATTTCACAGCGAAACTAGCTCTGCGAAACTATAATTTCGGCGAAACTATCATTTATGAGTTCACAGCGAAACTAGCCAGTTGCTAAGATTTTTTAGCGTGACATTTACAAATAATATTTTTCCCGGGGGAGAATTTTTCTAATTTTTTTTGGGAAAAATATTTTTGGGGCGTTTAATTTTTTAAACAAAATAAAAATAAAAATGGCTTTTGCAGAACTAATTAAATCCTTCGAATCTGATGATCTCACAATTGCACAATGTCGGTTTGATAATTTTGCAGCTTTAAAGAATGAAACGATGACTGATTTTGTTGATCGTTTTCTGTTGGTGGCAAGTAATCTGAAGAAGTTTGATGCCCAACTGGGAAATCATGAACAAGTTCTAAGATTGCTTGATTCCCTCTCATCAGAATGGAGCTCACACGGCAAGTCGATTCAACGAGATAGAGGCTTTCGGGATAACAAACTGATGGAGGTGATCATCAAACTGAAAGATATTGAGTTGGATATCAAACGTCGTGAGTACTATGAAGCAACATATCTAACTCCAAAGATCACTTCAAACTCCAAAGAGAAACTAGAAGAGAGATCAGATTTTGACACCAATTCCGACGGTTTACCGAAACCTGAAACTGAAGAGGTACAAGAAGAGCTTAAGCAGACATCAATGGATAAAGGTGGAGCTGAGTTGAAAGCTGAAGTTTGTGATGCTGAGAAGGAAGAGGAATGGAAGCGAAATACTAGAGTTTGCAACTGCGAGAAGGTTCTTACTGCTGAAAGAGTCATCTTGGATCTTCCATACGAGACAATTCAGGATATGTGTTCTTCTGCTTGTAAAATTCGTTTATTTGGTGTGTATAAAGCTAATAGGTTACTTTTAGATAACCAAAAGGAATTAACCACCATAAACGCAGAACTTAAAAAGAATGAAACCAAGTATTTTATAAAATTAAATGAAGCTTTAAAAGAAAATGATCATTTAAAACGAACTCTTCTTGAAAGAAATGTTGAAATTAATCTTTTAAATAAAAGAGTCACCTTGGCTGAATTTGAAACAAGCAAGCTTAAAACAAAGCTTGATAAATGGACCATATCCGGAATGAAACAGGAAGAGCTACTGGGTAAACAGAGGGGAGCTAGGATTAAAACGGGAGTGGGTTGTGGTGAAAATCCATACGTCTATCCTCCTCCTAGCACCCATTGTTACTCTCCTATGCCTCAACCTCATCCATCTAATGATTTGATTGAAGTTGCAGAAACTAATAGTTTAAATGCAGGTTTAAGCAACGTTAATCTTAAAGAGGTTAGAGATGTGCAGGATTCTCCTGTAGGTTTGGGATTTCTCAGGCAGGGGTCTGATAAGAAGATTAATGATGATTCTACCTCTGATGCTCCAAAATCAATATCAGTTGCTTCTCCAACTTTCTTTAACAAATTCAAAACAGGTAACATTCCTTCATTTGTTCCTATCAGATTTGTCAAAGAAGGAACATTTGTTGAATCGTCAGGCAATCAAAATCCTATAACCGAAGCCGACACAATAGGAGGTGTCAATCAAGATCCTTTGAAAGCAGATTTTTGTATACGAGACTGGATAAGCTCAGATGATGAATCAAACACAGAGGAGCGTGTTGGTTCCTCACAGATCAAGATATCTCCTGATATTGTCAAGTCTCAAAAGCTTCCAAAAGCTGAATCAAGACCAATACGGATCTCTACTCCAACAGCAAAACCATCTAGTGAATCAGTGAAGATCTCATTCACTGTTCAACACAGCAAACACCAAAACAAGCAAGAATCTGCTACAAGCTCAAAGCAATCTCCAATTCCAAATGCTTCACACAGGACTTCAAAGCATCAAAAGCCTTTCAAGGCTTGTTTTGAGTGTGGAAAAGAAGGGCATGTGGTAAAGAAATGTTCTCAAAGACTTGCTACGAATGGTAAAGGCAAAACAAATTGCTTCTCCGAATGTAAGTATAAAAAGAATGTTCCAGAAGGTAAAGGCAACACAGGTTGCTTCTCTGGATCAAGAGGTAAAAAGCACACATCTTTGAATAGTTGGATGAAAAACCCTCCATTCAAACCTTTTCATGTGAAGCCGGTTTCACATGATTCAAAGATGAAAATGACCAAAGGTTTAAAACCAAATTCTTTTCCTTCCGGTCTTAAACAGAAAATGATTTCCAAATTTAATTCATTCAAATCCAAGTTAATTGAACCGAAACAAATTTGGCAAATTAAAAAGAAGGATACAACAATCTCCGATTGTTTAAACGGTTGTGTGTAGAAGCTTGTTACTTATCTTGATGAAAAAGGAACTTCCAGGACTACGATGGCCTGGGTTTCCCTTTCTAACTAATTTGTTAATGAGTGCAAGAACAATTCAGGAGGACTGTTAGTAATACGGTTTACTCACAGAGATTGTTCTTGATTCAAATTTGAGGCGGAACAAACAGGTTAAGGTCATGGTATTTTATCCACAATCTGGATATTTATATGCACAATCACCGTTCTCACTTCACAATCACTGCATATTTTTTGAGAATTCATTTCTTATTTTCATATCAGTGTAGTTTGGAAGACCTTTTTTGATAAATTTTTATTTTTGTACAATTTAAAAACAATTAAAAAAATAAATAAACAAAAAAAAATAAAAAAATAATACAAAAAAATAAAAAATAAAAAAATAAATAAAAAAATTAAAAAAATAAAAAAAAATAAAAAAATAATAAATAAAAAAAAAGTTTGCAACAATAAAAATTTAGGCGGAGAGTATAAGTAAATAAAAATGAAAAGTGTACTGAGAACTTGATTCGAGATGACTGAGAAATGATTGTATATCATCTTGAAATGCTTGTTTTTGCATGACTTGCGTTTTAAAATGAGAAATAATAGTAACTAATGCTGTTATCTGATTTACATCTTCTATTTAAATGCAAATAATAGAAAAACAAACAGATGCTTTAATGATATACTTGGTAGACTCAGCCTGAAGAATAAAGTAGACAGCAGCATCATGATTTCAATTAAAATATATGCTTAAGGATGTCTGGATTTACGCAATCATTTTGGCCTGCACAAAAACTGAGTCCCGACAAAAATTGGATTGAGAATTGATCTTTCACCCACCATGATACAAATCATATAAGCCATATCTTTGAGCCGTGATTGGTGTATTTATGTGTCTTGTGTTTGTGCTAATCTCCTCTGCTGTACGGAAGTACTGACCTGGAGTGATGATCTCCTCTGCTGTACGATAGTACTGACCTGGAGCTCTCATCAGCACATGATTAAATGGTCATCTCCTTTGTTATACGTGAGTATAGACCTGGAGCTCTCACCATTTTGGTCTAAGTAGTGTCAAATCATCTAATTCACAGAATGCTATATTTTGTTGATAATCACTTGCACACTAATGCACACTCCTTGCTCTATAAAGATCGTAACAAAATTCAATAAATCCTAAGGTTGGGTGAGGGTTTTTGCCAAATGATTGTGGGGTCCTAGCATTCTAAAGTATTTAATCGAACCTTAACGAATCATCTTCTGCTTGTTGAAAAAGATAGGGCATGAGTTTAAGTGGACAAACATACCAGCAATCGTTATTGATCTGTTTGACAATTTCAAAAATCATTCAAAGACTGTTATTAGATTTAGTTATCAGTGTGATCTCATTGCTTGTCGATGATTAAATTTATCTTTGTGCTAAAGTATATCTTGAGGATATGATCTCATGATCGATTCAGTTCTTGTTTTTAAAAAAAAAAACAAAACAAAACAAAAAAAATATATATGTTATAATACATGTATATAATAAAAATAGAAAAATATAATAACATTTCTTTTCAAATTTTTTTTAGGTCTTCCACATTATGCTGTTACATTTTATTATTTTTCATGCATTTCATAGAAATTACGCACAAACGAACACGGGTTCGCTTGTTTTTTAACACACAGATAAACACGGGTTTATTTTGTTAAAATGAAATGATCTAATTAGAAATGTCGAGATTGTGTTTGTGAATGTGTTTCAGATTTTTGCTTTAAGTGATGGCCGATCATCAGTTGAGCAGTGTACCTGATCAGAGAACCTGTTCCTCAAGTTTGCAGAAGATACCGAGCTAGGAATCCTCCTCATACATCTTCTGAAGCACTCAAGATTAGAGATTTGGGAAACCTGTTCCAATATCTTTGTAAAGCTTGCACTCGAAAAGGGGGAGCATATAAATAGGGGGAGCTTATGAGATGAAAAATCTTTCCCAGCAGATTCAGAAAGATTCAAATTGAAGATCTTTCTATTGTTGACTTCTCGATGCTGATTTCGTTTGAAGACGTTGATAATGATAGACTAAGGGGGAGTATTGTTGGAGCTGTAAAAGATAGTATACATTATCAACACAGTGAAAGTCAACCAAAGTCAACGTCACGGTCAAAGTCAACAAAAGTCAAACCGGACACGTTCGAGACGAGTAACCGAGACGAGACGTTGAAGACTTAGATGACTTGGAGTTTTATTGTAATAAATATATTTTGTGTGAAAAAAATATATTTTACTTTCTTTGAGTCATGTTTTAGTCTAAATATATAGTCTAGGGGGCTATGTGTAAATATGGAAATTTAAAGTAGACTATAAATAGCCTAATTGTAATTAGAATTAGGTTAATGGTTGCATGACCAATTGATTGAGGGTTTTACTTGTAAACAATATTATTACCAATCAATAGAGATCAAAGGGGTTTTGATTGTGATATCATATTTTGATCTAATTCTTCATGATTTGATTCAAGTTTGTTTATCCTGGAGTTACACACATCAATTAAGTTCTTTTCAAAACAGTCTCTTATGAAATGGTATTTAATACCGATATATTTGGTCTTAGGATGTTGGACCGTATTTTTAGTTACTGCAATTGCAGCAGAGTTATCAACAAAAATAGGAGTAGAAGAAAACTTTAAACCGTAATCCCGCATTTGCTGTTGAATCCAGATGACTTGTGAACAGCAACTTGCAGCAGCAATATACTCAGCTTCACAGGTTGACAATGCAACCGATGTCTCCTTCTTACACTGCCAGGTAACTAATCTTCTTCCAAAGAATTGACACCCTGCTGATGTAGACTTGTAGTTCATCTTGCAGCCCCCGTAATCCGAGTCACTATACGCGGTAAGCTCAAAGTCATCATCATGAGGATACCACAACCCAAGTGTGGGTGTACCCTTCAGATAACGAAAAATCCTCTTGACCCCAATCAGATGGTTGACCTTAGGTTTAGCCTGATATCTAGAATATAAACATGTAGCATACATGATATCAGGTCTTGAGGCAGTGAGATACATGAGGGATCCAATCATTCCTCGGTACATCGTGGCATCTACAAGATCTCCATTTTCATCAGGTGCTATATCGTGATTCGTAGCAAGTGGAGTCCCAGCAGCAGAAGCATTCTCCATGTCAAAGCGACTGAGAATGTCTCCTACATACTTGGTCTGATGTAGAAAGATCCCATTTGGTGTCTGATCCACCTGTAACCCGAGAAAGAACTTCATCTCCCCCATAGCACTCATCTCAAATTCTTTCTTCATAACTGCTTCAAATTCTTAGCATAACTCTTCGTTCTTTGAACCGAAGATTATGTCATCAACATAGATCTGTACGAGCAGTAGATCGCCATCTTTTTCTTTAATAAACAGCGTGCAGTCAATGACTCCCCTGCGAAAGCTGTGTTTCACAAGATGAGTCAAGAGTTTCTCATACCAAGCTCTTGGAGCTTGATGAAGCCCGTATAAAGCCTTGTCGAGCTTGTAAACTCTATCCCGATGATAAGGATCTTCAAATCCCTCGGGTTGACTGACATAAACTGTTTCTCTGATTTCCCCATGAAGGAATGCACTCTTCACATCTAATTGGTAGACTTTAATCTTCATGTACGATGCATAGGCAAGGAAGATACGAATGGCTTCCATCCTTGCCACGGGTGCAAACACCTCATTGTAGTCAATCCCCTCGACTTGGCGAAAACCCTGAACTACCAATCGAGCTTTGTTCCTAATAATGACCCCTTGGTCATCCTTCTTGCATTTCAGTACCCATTTGGTGCCAATGACTTTAGCACCTTTAGGTCTATCAACCAGAGTCCATACACCTAACTTCTTGAACTGAAGAAGTTCTTCTTGCATGGCACTCACCCACGCCTCATCATTTAGTGCATCACTGACATATTTTGGCTCAAACTGCGAGACAAAACACCGATAAGCACCATCATGAATATAACCTTTCTCTATAACCGAGGCATAATCAGCTGAGTATAGCTGATTTCGGGTTTGTACTCCTGATCTGACATCCCCAATGACATTGTCAACGGGATGATAGACGTTTAGTCGTGATCCTGGAGTAGTGGGAACAGCTACCTCAGAGCCAAGATTATGAACATTTGGTTCTGCATCTGAGGTAGTTGGAGTTTGAGGTTCCGAAGTCGAAGGTGCATCACTGGTAGATGCTTGTGGACTTTCAGGAACTGGAACCTGTTCCTCCTGACTGTTCTGGTCATCTGCTTCAGCTTCATCTTCAGAGGAGGAGTCACTGTCATCGACTACTCCCCCTGACTAAGTAGATGATTCTCCCTGTGAGCTAGATGGTGTATTCAGGATATCATACATCATCCTCGTAGCTAATTCATCATCCGAGGGAGAGAGAGGGATGTTGAAGGACTTGAAGAATCCATCATAGTCGAAGAAGTAAACGGGTCCTTTGCCAGTAGGTGGTGTGGTATATCGCTGAACGTCAACATTACACCACACTTCTACAAGACCCGTTGAGTTATTGTAAACTCGCTTGTTCGGTATGTTGTATCCTAGAAAGATTCCTTCATCCGCCTTCTCGCTGAATTTGCCTTCTTGTGTCTTCTTCAGAAGTGTGCACCGCGCGCCAAAAGGTTCAAGATACTCCAAATTTGGTTTGCGTCTTTGTAGTAGCTCGTAACATGTCTTTCCGTGGCGCTTGACTATCAGGACTCGATTCAGTGTATAACATGCATTCGCCACTGCCTCATTCCAGAATTGGATAGGCAGTTTTGAGTCTGCCAGCATAGTCCGTGCTGTCTCTATCAAGCTTCTGTTCTTTCTCTCAGCAACGCCATTCATCTGAGGCGTGTAGGCAGAAGTGAATTGATGCACAATTCCTTTTTCCTTGCAGTATGCCTCCATCCACTGGTTCTTGAATTCTGTCCCGTTGTCTGAGCGTACTTGTCTAACCTTCAGCTTGTAGAGAGATTCCAGTGTGGTTACTAACTCCTTGAATGACTCAAATGTTTTTGATTTGGATTTCAGAAACATTACCCAAGTGAACCTTGAGTAGTCATCAGTGACCACAAAACAGTACAAGTCGCCTGCAATGCTCTTTGTACTGACTGGACCAAACAGATCCATGTGAAGAAGTTCAAGAGGAAGTTCTATTGAATGAACTTTCTTTTCCTTATGAGACTTCTTCGTCTGTTTGCCTTTCTTGCAAGCTACACAAAAGTCAGGAAGCTGGAAGTTCTTGACATTAACTCCTCTCACCAAATCCTTCTGAATCAAATGATTCATCTTCCTTTGACTAATGTGTCCCATTCTCCTATGCCAGGAGATGGAATCCTTCTCAGTAGCTTTAGATAGAAAGCACTGAACCTCATGATCCGTTGTAGCAGCTGTTGACAGATCCAAGACATAAAGGTCTTTATATCTTGAAGCAGTCATCAGAACTTGGTCCTCTGGGATCATGTAGTCTTTCTTCAGCACGTAACACTTCTTGTTGTCGAAGATGACTTTAAATCCTTTATCACAGATTTGGGAAACAGAAAGTAAGTTATTTTGAAGTTGTTGAACGTAGTTCACCTTATCAAACTTAACTTTCTGATTTCCCACTTCTCCCTGAGCTGTGATATAGCCTCCCTTGTTTCCAGCAAAGGAAACATGCCCTCCTTTTATTTGCTTGACGTTTGATAAAAGGGCTCTATTTCCTGTCATGTGCCTGGATGCTCCGCTGTCTACAATCCACGTGTTAGTCTCAGCACTGTATCGAACACCCTGCACATACAAAGTAAAGAATTAGTTTAGGTTAGGAACCCAAGCCTTTACTGGCTTGGGTTTCCCAGAGGCATCACACATCATAAACTCCACCCATTGACCCTTAGAAGGTGAGGGTAGCTCAGGTTCCTTCTTGTCATCAGTATCAGACACGCAGGATGACTTCTCTTTCCATAAGCCAGATTTGTGCAAGCCTGTTTATGATAAACAGTCGACTGGCTTACAGGTTGAACTTTAGGTTCACTAGTTCTTCTAGGTGGAGTCAGAGAGCTCCTCTTAGAAGACCTAGGCTTAGAGTCCTGAAGTTCAATCTTCTTCCTAGGTGTCTGATAGAAAGGACAATAGGAAGCAATGTGTCCACATTCTCCACAGTTGTAGCACAACCTGCTATCAACTTTATGATTAAACTTTCTCTGTGGAGAAGTGTGTGACACTCTAGTAACATCAATCACTTTAGGTTTTGACTCTGGTTCTTATGATGTTTTCTCTGGTTTAACAAATTTAACTGTTTTAACCTGTTTAACATCTTTCTCTTTTTGGTTAACTGGTTTTTGACTTGAAGCATGTGAAAAATTAACATTAGAAGTCTTTTTAGGTCTGATTTGACTCTGTTTGACCCTGACTTTAAGTTAACTTTTTCAAATTCCTTTTCCAGATTAACACAAGGCAATTTACCCTTTGCCTTTGAAGTGGCCTCCTTTTGCTTGTTTCCAGATTCAATAGATGAACATGAGGTATCTGGATCACTAACAAGAGGAGTAGACACCACGTGATCCTTGATGGGTTATTGTTTACTGGTCTAGTCTTAGTGTTCATCAAGGTCTCAGGTGGTGGTGGAACCACTTTGTAACCCAATCCCTCCCCGTTATTCCTTTCTCTCACTAAGTGTTGAACTATGTGTGAAGAACTAGTCCAACTATGCAGTTTCTGTTTTAATGAGTTTACTTCTACTTCTAGAACTGCCTTTTGCTTCTTAGTGTCTTCTAGGGAGTTTAGATAGTACCTAATGTCATTAGCTTGGTTAAAGGCAACTACTTCGGTTTCCCTAAGCTGTTTAGTCAATAGGTCTATCTTTTCTTTATAACTATGCTCATTTTGTTTTAATACTCTATTAGCCTCAGTGCACAGTTGCAAATCTTTTACTAAGTTATCATTATGATCTAATAACCTAGCAAATTTTTCATCTATGCTATTCCTAAAAGTATCACAAGCAGAACAAGCATGATTATCAAACATTTGGTCAGTAGTACTTACCTGAGTTGGTTCAGAAGAGTTAGCCATCAACGCAGCATCAGATGTCTCTGGTTCTGGTGATTCTGTCTTTCTGTCTCTGACGTGGAAGTCTCCTCTTTAGGCTTGTAACTGACCTCGGCTGCAGTTGCTTCTTCACTATGTGACATCGCTATCTCAACTGCTAGATCACCTTCACTCGCAGAATCATCATCAATATCTTCTACATTGCAATGTTTGATTCCCCTGGTGAGACAAACCTAAAGCTCCAATCCTGTCCTTCATCATCATGAGCAGTCAAGGCTTTTGGATCCTTGCTTGATGAAGTAGAACTGGAAGCTTGCTTGTCTTGGCGAGTAAAGGACGAGAATGGGTTCCCGTTACCCGTCTTCTTTGGCTTGACACATTCTCTCTTGAAGTGCCCCTTCTCTCCACAGTTGAAGCAGGTCACTTTGCTCTTGTCAAAGCCAAATGTGGTATCCTTAGTAGCTACCAAGTTCTGTCCGGTCTTTTTAACAAACTTCTTCGCCCTCCGGACAGCACTAGCTAAGGCCCACATTATATCCATCCTCTCAAGCTCCATTTCGTCCACCTGCTCGTAGTCCTCGTCTGCAAGATGGCAGTTTCCAATCTTCCCGGCAACAAGTCCATCATATGAATGAACCACTGCAGCCAAAAGATCCATATGCTCTCGAGCTACTTCCACAGTCACATTACCGAGGTTCTCGGTCTTCAGTTTAGTAGCACTTGCTTCAGATCCAATATAGTGGGTACAAGAAGACCCTGACGTGTCTGATCCTGAAGGAGAAGCATGTGAAGGACCCGACGAGCTAGACACAAATGCAGTCTGGAGAGGTGCTCCAGATGTCTTAGCTTGCGGCGTGGCGTTGTACAAAGCTGGATTTTGAGTGTACGAAGACTTCTGAGCTCTGTACTTCATCCTTAGTGCTTCTTCTCGCAACTTAAGAATGAAGTCATTAATATCCAGCTTTGCAAGCATTCCATTCTGTCTCAGGTTAGACACGAATGAAGCCCACTTTTCAGGCAATCCGTCTGCAAAGTTACTAACTTTCTCTTCCATGGTCGTTTCCACCCCATGTGTATGCAGTTCGCTCATCAAATGGTAGAATCTATCGATGACGTCGTCTAAACTCTCGTTACCAATCGATGAGAAGTTATCGAATTCCTTCTTTAACTCCTTAGCCTTGATTGCCTTCAACGAAGCATTCCCATCATACCTCTTCTCTAGCTCATCCCACAGTTTCTTGGACTGCTTATTCTCTGAGTACTGGTGGAATATGTCTTTGGGGATAGACTGTGTAATCAATGCATAAACCCTTTTCTCTGCATTGTACTTAACTTTCTGCGCGTCCGTCATCCCACCTAACGTTAGCTTAACTCCATCAGCTCCCACCGGTGTACTGTATCCAATCTCGATGGCTTCCCACAGATTAGGATCCACTCCATTGAGATAGATCTCAAAACGTTGTTTCCAGTGGGGAAACTCATCTAAAGTCAAGAGCTTTGGTGGTTTATTATGATTACCCACCTCACTCTCAAGCAACAGCAGGTTCTGTATCCTAGAGTCCTTCCCAGCAGTAAAGGCTGACATCTGATCTTCCATGGCGAATAACTTTAAGTCTAATCAAACAAACTTTCACTGATGCGACTGAAGGATGCGAATGGTCTAATCGTGCGTATGAACTCTGCGACTGGTTCAATCGTGCGGCTGAACTGGGCGATTGGTTCAGTCGTGCGAATGAATCTGGTGCGTATGAGCTATGCGAACGAACGGTTCAGTCGGCCGAATGAAGGTGCGACTAGGTCCAATCGTGCGAATGAGCAATGCGAATGGAGTCCAGTCGTGCGAATGGGTCACTCGTGCGACTGAAGCTGCTGTTTTGCGAAATTTTCTAGGTTTAACGTGTTTTAGCCGTAAAAATTCGAAATTTCGCAAGTTCTAATCGTCTAAGTCCGTAGAAACCAAACTTTGATGAGCAGGGAACGTCCAAGATCACTTTTGACACCAAAGATTGCGTTTTTAGTGCAAAAACACAAACTTTTAGGCAATCTTGATTGAATCAACACGTAATCAAGAGCCAAAGCTCTGATACCACTTGTTAGGACCTGGTATTTGAACGAAATACCTAGTGATTAGCGTGTAAACCAGATCAAATAGTGCGGAATCCTATTTGATTGGCGATCCAATCAGTGAGAACACACGAAGAATCAATCAAGA
Source organism: Flaveria ramosissima (assembly GCA_025215565.1). Lineage (NCBI taxonomy): Eukaryota > Viridiplantae > Streptophyta > Magnoliopsida > Asterales > Asteraceae > Flaveria > Flaveria ramosissima. Next base: position 67,523,576 of record CM046046.1, read on the forward strand.
ATTGAATCTAACGTTAGAAGTCGATTAGGAATCGATCTAATGTGTTCTGTGAACTTGGAGAATGATTTGGGAGGCTTCTGGACGGCTAGGGTACGTCTGGAGTCGTAATGGTATGAATGCTTACGTTTTACCACGAATTGGGTCTATTTATAGGTTAGTATTGTTCAATCGTGCGACTGGACCATAAGTATGGTTCAGTCGTGCGATTGAACCATGCGGTTGATTCATCCGCACGACTGAGTGTTCAGTCGTGCAACTGAGCCAATCTTATGTGTCAATCATACGACTGATCCAGTCTCCTGGTTCAGTCGTGCGACTGAGTCAATCGTATGAAGTTATTCATGCATATGGTCCATTCGCATGGGCCATTCGCATGAGAACTTCATTAAGTTAAGTTTGAATGTTTTAATTATATAACTTGATGTGTAACCATTCAAACAATCATTAACCCAATCAATTCAATAACGACTCATTAATGAAATATTAGACATTACAAATCACAAACAATCCATATCATTTCATTAATCAATTCATATTACATCATAGTCAGACAAACAAGATCTATTACATTACAAATCATGTTCTAGGGACATACATGCATAAACAGTTTCCACAGCTACTCTGCCTTTGAAATCCTTTATTCAAGATATTTTTGCTCATGATATTGGATCTATTTATCCTCAAGAAAAAGGAATATCTTTAGATATACCTTCTTCTTCAACTAGTTTAGCTGCTCCACAAGTTTTTGAATCTGGCATGTCTTATTCTGAGCCAATTGTTAAGCAAGCTCCACAAGATTCTGATCAGAGTTCTCTTCTACTCAATTTGATCCAATTGATATCATTCAAGTTTTCTTTGATGATATATCTATTGATAATGATAATCATCAAGAGGAAGACATTGCTTATCAATCGAAAGGAGGGAACACAGTTGAAGAACCAGTGGGCCATATGTCTAATCTAGACGAAGTTATCTCTAAAGATGCTATTCCTCACCTGAGAATTCATAAAGACCATCCAACTGAAGCAATCATTGGTCCATTGTCACAGGGAGTTCAAACTCGAAGCAGATCTAGAGTAATAAATACATGGTTGTAGTCATGTTTTATTTTTCAAATAGTGTCGAAGAACATTGAGATGGCATTGAAAGAAAATAGTTGGGTAGAGACTATGCAAGACAAGCTGATGCAATTCAAGATGCAAAATGTACGGCATCTGCGTGAACTACCAAAGGGTAAGTTGCCGATTGGAACAAAATGGATATTCAAAAATAAAACAGATGAAAAAGATGTGATTGTTCGCAACAAGGCCAGACTTGTTGTTGAAGAATTCTATCAGATAGAAGGGCTTGATTATGAAGAAGTATATGCTCTTGTTGCTGTGACATCCGTAATTTTCCGTTACCAAACTCCGTGAGTTCCGTTAAGTCTTGCATACACATGTTGTGAGCACACACTAGTTGTCGTTGAACGTTGGTGACTTAATAACAATTACTTATGATAAGCAAATAATAATCTAATTAAAAATGTCAATTATTAGTTTATGGTTATGTGATTTGTGAATTTTAAGTATTATTTGTGAATCTTACTTGATAATGTGACTACGTGCAATATATATTTCATGAGTTTGTTATTAGTTGAAAAATGTTTATGATTATTATTATTGATTAATAATACTTGTAACTTGTAGTTGAAATTATATAAAAAGTGCTAAAAAGGTTAATTCTTATAAAATATAATTAAGGAGGGTTTAAAAGGGGAAATCTATTTATGTTAAGTTGAAAAAATCCCAACCTATCCTCCCACAACCCCATTCGGCCGAAACCATTCCCCAAACATCCTCACCATTCGATTTTGATCAATAACATCAAGAACAAGTCGATTTGATTAGTTCCAAGTGATTGCAAGGTGTTAGCAAGTCCAATTCTTGATTTATACATGTTTAAAGGTAAGTTTTATCAAGTTTTTCATGGTTTTGATTCTTGATGAACCCTAATTCGAAAATTATGAATGAAAATTGAAATTGATGATTGTTTGATGATGATATGTTGTTAATTAGGTTGTATGAATGTTGGGTTATGTTGATTATTCAAGAAATCCATGAATTGATCATGTAGTTCATACATTGCCTAAGGTAGAAACTTTTTCTTCTTGGAATCCATGATTTGATGATTGTATGATGTTAGTTGTATTGTTTTGATGATATTTACATGGATTATGCAAGAAATTCATGGAATTGATGTGATGTTCATACCTTACTATAAGTAGTAACTTTTGTGTTTGAGATTTGATAATTATGATGAATGGATGATGTTTGTCATGTTTAGATGAAATGTTATGAACTTGATTAGGTATAAAAATTGATAAATTCATGAATGAATTGGCTGTTAGATTGAGTTTGGGTGTTAGTTTCCCAAAAGGGAAACTTTATTTATGTAGATCTTTGGATATGGTGATTTGGGCATGCTTATGATGTTAGGATCATGTTATAATGCTCGTTGATGATGACTAATGTGGTGGAATGTGTTAATTGTGTTCTATGGATGCTTGATTGATCATTTAGGGAATTTAGGTTCTTGATGACTATACATGATGATGGATTATGTTAAGTGATTAGGGAATCATGTTTGGGATTGTAATTGATCATTGTTACGTATGTTGATTGGCATGAATCTTGTGAATAATGTGGTTATGATTGTCATACACGCGTGCGAATCTGAGGCCCCTACTTAGTAGGATTGGCAGGGTTTAAGGTGTGGAGTCATCAGTGGCTTCACATGGCATGTAGTGCATGATTAGACTTCATGTATGATTTATTAGTTATGATGTGATCATAATTGTGTTGATCATCTTGATTACTTGAGATTCGCATGGGTTGTATGATAAACTAAGATGGTATGATGATCTTGGTTGAACAAGAGGTTGATGATGTGACATACGTGGATACCTTGTATGTTAATCATGTGTGATAAGTTGCTATGCTTGATTAAACAGGTGTTCAATTAACATGTGACCGACGGGTCAGACGGGTCAACTAGGTCAAATGAGTCTTGTTTTTCAAAACCTTGGGTCAATGTGTTTATTGAGCACCTAGGTTTGTTAGGCTTTCTGTGTACACGTACTTATCTACTTGCGTGATCTTGGTAACCTTTGAAGGGTTGTCTTTCCATCCGTCGTTAGCTCTTTTATCATTGTTCGTTTGCGCATCACGTGAGTTCATGCCCCACTTTTTATACACTCACTTTTGGGGGAGATAGCATGCTTATTTACAAACATTTTATTATTATTATAAGTTGTGTATTGTGTAACATAGTGTAATATACCTTGAAACCCCTCACACTTTCGAATCGTTAATAATGGTAACTAGCAGGAAATCTTGGGTAGTACTACTGGGTTTGACAAGCCCCACCTGTGCGACTCGAGGTCAAACGGGTGCAACATTATCCTAAACACAAACATCATCACGACCTGGTAAGTAGTGACAGGAGGCGACAAACGCAACACAGTCAGCTTTGATCGCGAAAGTTATGGTTATTACTTATGAATATGGACTAGCTATCTATGTTTTACAACTGTTATGGATTATGTTTAACGCAAACTCTTGAACTCACCAACCATTGTGTTGACTCTTTTAGTATGATATTCTCACGTTGTTAACTCTGGTTGCCAGTAGGAGCACATCACAAGTCCAGCATGCATTTTAAGGCTTCGTATTATGTCATGACATTTGGTTTTCTATTTATAAGATTTTAAACAATGGTTTGGTGCGTGTTTTGCCAATGTCACACTTTACATACTTTGGGTTTGTCATACTTACAAAACGCTTCCGTATAGTTTTAAAGTTTTAAACTCTGGTTGGTTTTATTTTAAATGTTGCATATAGTGTCGTTCTGAGTAACTAGTGTCTATGATCCTAGTTTGTTCACTCGCCTCGCGGTAAAACTCCGCACATGGATTTTGAGGGTGTGATAGTTGCAAGACTAGAAGCTATACGAATCTTTCTAGCTTATGCTGCTTACAAGAACTTCACAGTATATCAGATGGATGTCAAAACTACATTCTTGTATGGTGAAATGAAAGAATAAACCTATCTTTGAGAGAATCAGAATTTGTTGCGACAAGTTGAAGTGCCTGGTCCAAAGTTCCCCTTGGCAGATCAAGGAATGCCTCTCTTGTGAGGGAATAGGAAGAGCCATCAATGAGTGTTAATTTGATAGACTCCTCCTCACAAGAGATTTCGCTCAGAGTGGTGTAGTTGATGAGCTTCCTCTTGATCTCCTTAAATTCCTCCAAGGTTAGAGGCTTTGATGGTTCAGAGGATGGCTTGGGTGATGGATGGGTGGTTGATGGTTGAGTTTTGTGTAGTGTTTTAGGTTTGAGGATGGGTAGTGGTGGAGGTTGTTGTGAGACAGTGGGTGAGGATGAGGTTAAGGTTGATGGTGTAGGTTTAGGGGTGAATAGTACAATGGTTGGTTCAGTTTTGATGGGGAAAGGAAAGGGTGAGGGTTCAGGTTGAGATTGTTGTTTGGAAACAAGTGTGGGTAGCATCCTCTGCACAATTGGTGTTTGAAACACCTCCTTCCTTCTTCCTAAGCGAATGTCAGCTTTGATGTCACTAACATGTCGCTGCAGGGTCTTCTCAGTCATTAGACCAACTTGTCTGCCAGAGAAGCCATGGGCCCTGAGATATGCCTTCATCCAGGCTGCGTATCCCATCTTCTTGGCAGCCGCAAGCTTGGCCTCCTTCTCCTTCTTCTTCTTTTCTTTCACCTTCTCCCTTGAAGCCTTCTTCCTCTCCTTGGCAATCTGATCTTGTTCTTTATGGAAAAGACACAAGATCGTGTCATTATCATGAGGACTCAACTCCTCCTGAGAATAGCCTTTAGAGCACAAGAAGGCTATCCTCTCAGTTCTCAAATATTGCTCAGCTTCTTCCTTCTTTCTTCTCTTCTCTTCCTCCTTGGCCAACCTAGCTGCTTCATCCTTTTCCTTTTGCAGCAAGGTTGCCTTTTCTAACTTCACCAGCTCTTCCAGTGGGAGTAGTAGCATTTCTTCATTTTCTACTCCCATATTAACAAGTCTGTCAAAACCTCAATTCTTCTTTTGTTGTTGATAGCCTCTTGGGCTGCTGCTACCTTGCTACTTACAGCCAGCATCTTCCCAGTTCCGAGTCTACCTTTCTTCTTTAATTTCTCCAACCTTTCTTCCTCTAAGAGTTCTTCTGCAGTCATCTTCCTCTTTCCTTTGGGATCTTTGGAAGATTCATCCTTAGGAGACCTTAGTTTAGAGGGTTCTAGTTGGGAGAGAGGTTGTTCTTGTGGTGCTGATGGTGTTTGAAGGAGAGGGGTTTTGAGAAAGTCCTCACTGTTTATCTCAGAGGCTAGATCAAGTATGGCCTCTATGATAATCAGATAATCGGATAGGGATGACAATCCAATAGTTCCTTCCGCAGCTTGGATCTCTGCTTCGGAAGAGAATGGAGTTGCAATACCTGTCCCAACTAAGTCAGTTGATGGGCCATTAGTCCTCATTTCCCCTTCGAAGTCAATCTCAGGTTCAACAAGGGCCTTAGGTTGACCAACTTCCTCCTTGGTGGTAGGTGGTGCATTCAACCTTTGAAGTCTTCAACTCCAAAGTTAGCTTTAGCAACATCCGGTGAGGGTTGTTTAAGTGAGGAACTTATTAGGAACTTGGTTAAGAACCTATTGACGTCAATAAGCATCCTTGGTTCCACTTGAAATGTGATTGGAGGTGGCTGAGGGAAGATGGTTGAAGATTGTTGTTGAGTGGGGTAAAATAAAGATAGGGTAGAGATGGCCAAAATTGGTTCCTCTTGAGCTTGACTCTGTACATTTTCCCCCTTTTTGGTAGCATCATCTTGAGAAGTAGATTAGCTAGAGGAAGAACTTAAAGATACTTGAATAGGTACGTGTCTGACAGACTTCTCAATCTGTGTCTCAGCTAGTTTGGCATTGATATTGTCAATCTCAAGTTGCTGAGTGGCAGACCTATCCTCTAAAGTCTTATCCTTGGATTCAAGATTTGAGACTTTAGAAAGTAAGTCTTTGATGGTGAGTTGTAGACTTCCCTCATATTCTTTAGAAGAATCATGGGGAGATGAGACAACATACCTAGTATGTTCATCCTCATCACAAGATATGGTTATTGGCACCCTAGTTTCCCTTGCAGAGTGATGTCTCTTTCAGAGGCATGAACAAGCAAGGTTGTCGTAGGCTCAGTCTCGGAAATGTTACCACTATCCTAAGAGCCCAATGAGACACTCTCAGTAGTGGCAGCTGAGTCTACAATAGTCTCCTCCACATCTGTGGGACTCACCTCAGTTTGGGTTTCTGATGGGGGTTAGAAGTCAGTGGTTCCCTAGGGCTTAGTTAATCCAAAGATTGGAGAGGAAGATCAACATCATGGCCTTGATGGAACATGAAATCTTCATCAGTTCGGGTTAATAGGTCTGTAAAGGATAGAGAAGTTATACCTAGTGACTTGGGACCTTGATCAATATCTAATGGCTTAGAGTCAATGATTTGGCTGTCCCTTTTTGGCTGCTCAGGAGAGTATTAGGACTCTCCCTGAGGGCTAATGGTTTTAGTTTCAGGCTCATCAGATTTAGACTGAGGTTACTCAACATTAATATTGAACTTAATGGTGGAAGATGGTTGGACCTCAGGCTGAGTGGGAGCCCATCTTTCAACTCTAGCCTTTTTTGTTTGAATAGAGGGAGCTTGTTCAATCAAAGTGGATTGAACAAGGGTTTGTTTGGAACGTCTCTGGTAAATGAATTTGATAGGGTGGGGAGTGACAATTGGCATTGATGTCTAGTGTGGGTTCACCATCTGTTGGGTTCATAGGAATGTCACCAGGAGTCGTAGGATTAATCATACGTGGAAAAAGGTTAGTGAATCTTCCAGAGAAGTTTAGGGACACCCTTTTTAGAATTTTGAAGATGCCCGGCCTCATGTGAGGGATAGGAAGACTGTCTTCAAGTTGAAGATTGTCTTGATCCAGCTCACAGTTGATGATGTGCTGAATATACCTCGGATACATGTAGAATGGTTCCCTATGAAGGTTAGCCCTGAGGTTATTCAGCACAAACCTTGAATAGTTGAATCTGAGGCCTCTGACCAATCCATGAACCAGGAAACCCAGATGATAGGGAATTTGATCCCATCCTCCTGACTTGTTGGATAGACAGTGGAGAATGATGTGAAGTAGGAACTCCCAGTTGTAAGAGAGGTTGAACTTATATACTGTTGACCTGCTTACATTTCCACCATATCCTATTTGGGTATATGTATCTTCAAGATCAGATTTGGCAAATTCCGTGGGAGCGCCTTCACCATGATGCTCCAGACGCTCCCTGATGGTTTTCTCAGATATGATCAAGTCTTGTCCGCAGATGCTTGACCATATACCCCTTACTCCGTTCAGTATATCACTTTGACCATGTGCCCAAAATTCGGCCATATGGTTGGAGTAAACAACGGGGTTTACGGTAAGAGCTGTAAAGTAGGTGGATTGAGTGAGACACTGGATGTTGGGGGAAAAGTCGGCATCTTTTGAAGAATCAAGGAGTGCGACCTAGTTCTGGAGCATTAAGAGCCATTGTTTCGAAAGTTCAGAGAAATTGAAGTAAGTTGAGAGGTTGAGTTGCGGAGAAGATGTTGGAAAACTAGGGCTTGTGAGCGGGTAAAAGATTAATGAAGGAAAGTCGGAAGATTTAAATGGGGGTAAAATGGCAGATGGATAAGGTGAAAAGACATTTTGGGTTCTGATGTGACAGGGGCGGTAAGGATAAACCATTTCAAATATTCCGACATCATTAATGAAATCTTACCTTTTTATAGAGTGGGGCGGAAAGATTTCCGTTACACAGTAAAGCTTTCTTCCGAGAGTAAAAGTATTCCGAAGGAAATTTCTTCCGAAGCCAAATTACATCCGAAGACAAATTTTGCTTCCGAGAGTACAATTGTCTTCCGAGAGAAGAAGTTTTAAAGTTTTGGAAGTCTATTTGATATAGATCAAATGTTCTTCCGAGACCAAAAATTCTTTGGAAGGAAGTTCCTTTGCAAGGAATTTGCCTTTGGAAGATAGATAAAGATAACTTACGAGCGTAAATTTCTCTTCGGAAGATTAGAAATTTTGAGAAAGACCTTTTGTAATCGGGCTTAGATTGTAAAGAGACAACAAAAACAAGACACATTTTAAAAAGGTTTTTTTTTCAAAGGAGATAAACTAGTCAATGTTTATCATCCCAATAGCTGTAATTAGATACTTAAATCTTTGTTCAACAAAAGGTTTGGTGAACACGTCAGCATATTGTTCGTTTGAGTCAACATTAACTAGTTTAATTATGTTTTTCTCATGAATATTTCTAATGAAATGAAACCTGATGTCAATGTGCTTTGTCTTGGAGTGCTTGACAGGATTCTCTGTGATAGAGATGGCACTCTTGTTGTCAATGTGGATAGGGGTCTCCATGAAGTTGAAGTCGTAGTCTATCATCTGATTTTGAATCCAGAGAAGCTGAGCACAGCAACTTACAACAGCAATGTATTCAGCTTCAGCTGTTGATATAGAGACACACAATTGCTTCTTACATTGCCAGGAGATGATCTTCCACCAAGAAATTGACATCCTCCAGATGTGGATTTCTTGTTGATATTGCAGCCACCATAGTCACTATCAGTGTAGCCATAGAGGTTTAAATTTTGATTACTAGGATACCAAAGGCCCAACTTGGGAGCTCCTTTAGGTATCTAAGAATTCTTTTTGCAGCAACTAGGTGAGACACCTTTGGAGCAGCCTAATATCTTGCATAGATGCAAGTTGCAAACATGATATTTGTCTACTTGCTATAACATATATTAGAGATCCGATTATTGCCTATACTGATGTTGATAAGTATCCTTCCCCTTAAAGTCTAGATAAAGGTTGTGATTTCTGGGTATAGGTGTCTTGGCTGGCTTACAATCCTTCATTCGAATCATTCTAAAATGTTTAACATACTTAGATTGATTGATAAAGAGGCCCATCTTTCATCTGCGTCACCTGAATTCCAAGGAAAAAGTTTATTTTTCCCATGAACTCATCTCAAACTTCTTCTTCATAATGCTTTCAAGTTCTTGCACATTTGGTTATTTGAAGAACCAAATATGATGTCATCAACATAGACTTGTACAAGCAAAATGTCTTTTCCAGACTTCTTGATAAACAGAGTTTTGTCTATTATGCCTCTGGTGTAGCCATGCTTCAGCAGAAATTAAGAAACTGTCTCATACGCACAGCCTAGATGTCTGGTGCAACACATAGAGAGCTTTATCCAGTTTTGCATACATAGTTTGGGATGTTGTGGGTCTTTCAAATCCTGGAGGCTGACACAGATAGACTTCTCTATCTATATCTCTATACAAAAGGCACATTGACATCACGTTGGTAGACAGTAAAGTTCTTGGAAGCTGCATAAGCAAGAAAGATTCTCACAGCTTCAAGTCTTGCAACTAGTGCAAAGACATCACTGTAATAAATTCCTTCCTCTTGGTGTATCCTTGAACTACGAGTCTTGCCTTGTTTTTGATAATTAGACCTCTATCTCCCTCTTGTTTCTAAACACCCACTTCATGACATGGGTACTTGACCAGGAGGTAGAGGACATAGGTTCTAACCTTTTAACGCTTGAATTGAAGCAATTCCTATTGTATTGATTCAACCCAACTACTGTCCTTGAAAGCCTCCTCCACTTCTTTGGTTCATTTGGAAGAGAAAGCATATATGAATACAGACAACCATTCGCATTGAGGGTTTTTCCTCTTGTTCTCACGCCAATCAGAGACATTTCCAATGATTTTTTCCGCTGGATGTGTGTTATGAATTCTGAGCCTAGGAATAACATCTAAGTGCATAGACAACTCCAAGTTAGAAAAGTTTTGCTCAGAATTAGGAACATCATTTCCAGCTGATGTCTCATGCTCATTCAATGAGGACTGATTGAATGAATTTGAGACAACATCAATAGTGTGGTGCTGTGAAGCAGCATTGACCTTTGCCTGTCTCTCCAGAATGCTTTCTTTATTAGCTTGGTGTTGTGAGCTGGAGTTGCCATCCAATGAGTTTTGAGACTCATTTTGTTGACAACTTGTTGAAGCCTCACTAGTTCCTGAGATGTTTATGCTTTCAGGGCTTTCGTCAGTAGGAGCTTGATCTTCATTGATTCTTTGAGAACTTGGAATTGGTCTGGGTAACTCAAATAGTTGATCATCATCAGAATCACTTTGAGTTCCTGTTCCATCTGAAACATTCTTACAAGAAGGTTTAGAATAGTTTGGAAACAATTTTAAATCAAAAATATGGTCATGTCCTTTCCCCTTAACACAAGGAGTGTGTTCATTTACAACAATGTTGGATGATTCCTCAAATTATTGATTTTAATGTTATAAACTCTATAAGCAATAGCATTGGAGGAATATCCAACAAAGATAGCATCATCCGACTTTTCAGCAAATTTTGCTAGATTGTCCTTTGTGTTAAGTATGGTACACCTCCTGCTAAAGGACCTAAGAAAGCCAATGAACAGTGGCCTCTTGTTCCATAGCTCATAAGGGGGGCTTAACAATAAGAACCCTTTTCAGCACATAGCATGTAGTCTGGACTGCCTCTCTACCCAGAAAGTTGGAGCCAGCTTTGAATCAGCCAACATAGTTCTAGCAGCCTCAATAAGTGTCCTATTTCTCTCCTCTCAGAGTATTATATTATCTGGCAATCCCTTTTGAGTTACATAATGAGTCAATAACTTGATTCTTAAACTTAGTCCCTTGATCAGTTCTTATGATCTTTACCTTGTGATCAATTTGATTTTCTATTAAGAATAAATGATTTTAAAGTTTCAGCAGTTTCATCTTTAGTTCTTAAAAGGAATACCCATGTAAATCTAGTGATATCATCAAAAATCACAAGGTAACATGATTTCCTTCCAATGCTCATTATACTTGTGGGACCAAATAGATCCATGTGCAATAAGTGTAATGGAGTAGTGATAGAGTAACTTCTGTAGATTTATGAGATGATTTGGTGTTGCTTCCCTTTAGACAAGCAACACAGTTATCTTTGTAGAAAAATTCCTTTTTAGGCATACCATGTACCAAATTATTTTTAACCAAATCATTCATGGTTTTAAAATTAACATGACATATTTGTTTATGCCACATAGCTGACTCATCACTAGTTGCTGTGGAAAGAAAGCATGATACTTCACCCAGTGGGAAGCATTGTTCCTATCCAGCTTGTACATATCCCCTCTCCTCGGAGATCAAAGAAGCACCAATTCCTAGGAATTGTCATCCCAGGTTTGAGGATAATGCACACATGTTCTGTTAAGAGTATTTGATGCTTTTGATCAAAGAATTGAGAAACACATAGAAGAGTGTGTTCTCAAGTTTGCTTGACAAAGTTTACTTTGTCAACTTTTAACTTACCATTGGATACACTACCTCTGCCCGAAATGTATCCTTCAGCTTCACCTCCAAACTGAACAAGACCTCCATCAAAATGTTAAAATTGTTGAAGAAGAGATCTGTTCCCTGTCATGTGTTTGGAGCATCCACTATCCACAATCCACACATTTCTATGTTTATCATGTGGATGTCCCTATACATAAGGTTAAATAGTTAGATACAACGGAAACCTAAGCCTGTTGGGCTTGGGATCTTCCAATGTAGATGAAATAATTAAACCAAAGTGTATGCTGAGGGTTCAATTTTGTTTTGTGAAGAAGAGGTTTGGGCTGCAGCATCTTCTCTCTGATCTTCCATTCCATCCTTTGGTTGATCGAAGTAGATGAGTGTATTAAGACTTCAGCAGCAAGACATAGTTCGAGGCTTCTTTTCTTTTCAGAAGTATTTATAACCCACCTTTTCTTCCAAAGCAGTCTTCTTCTTGGAAGGTTTGTTTTTGTTTCTTCTCTTTTGCTTTGACTTGTCTTCCGAAGCGATTTTCCTTTTGGATGAATGAGTTCTTCCGAAAGCAACTTAGCTTTGGAGCAAGTTTTCTCTTCTTTAACACTTGAATCGTGTGATAAGGTCCACATGTGAAACCCTCCTTGACTCCTTCTTTCTAAACATTGTTTGCATATATATGATTGCTAGATTGTAGTATTAATCTTTAGCCATGTGATTATACAGACCACACATTATGCACTCAATGTTACTCTTTTTGGGGCCTGAGGACTGTTGCTTCTGGCACTTCGTTTCTTCTACAACAACCTTTGCCTTTGACTTTTGGTCTTTCAGCTGGGTAGAAATGCTGGTACTACATTTCTTTCCCATATCAGAGCTTCCAACCACTTGGAATCCTGCTGAGATAAGCACACCCTTTGCTTAGGGTCTATTTTCAGCTTTGACTCAGCCACCTTTTGGCAGTTTTTCTTGTTGCCTTGATTTTGTTTCTTTTGGCTTTGGTGGTCAAAGGTTGATCATCAGCGGTGTGGATAAGGTTTTCTACCTGATCCTTTCTATGGTGGTAACCATTGCTACATCATTCTTCTGCTCAATAGGCAGTGGGTTAGCAGTTGGAACCTCTTGCTCTTTAGTACCATATCTAGGTTGTCTCACAGACATGGAAGAGTGTGGTGGAGCAATTTCATTAGTTCCCAACCCACTTTTGTTTTGATAGCATAGCTTTGAGTGGAAAGATGATGCAATAATGGTTTTGAAGTTATGCTCTTCAATATCATACTTCTTTGCTTTAGCCTCAGCTATTACTAGGTGGGCTTGAGCCTCAGTCAACTTGGAAATCAAATCCTTTATTGAGCCCTGTAATTAGAGTGTTCATGTTTTATAGAAGGCATAATTTTCTCTAACTCTTTAATTTTTAATTTGTAGGTAGATTCTTTCTAAAATCAGATTTTAGTATATCTAAAGGCTCAATATCAGATCTAATCTCCATGTTGTAGTCCTGATAAAGTTTAACATTAGCTATACACACTGGGGTACATAGATTTTCATATACCGGATTATCTTCCGTTCCTACCATGAGAGCTTGAGCTGGGGTTACATCCTCCACCATGAAGCTCCAGTCAACTTTTTTTGAGCAAATACAACTGTATGTTGTTCAGTTGGCTTTGTAGCAGCTTTTGGAGTAGCAGGATGATGTTGAGAGGCATAAGTGGCTCTAGGGTTGGACTTTGGAGCTTTGCATTCCTTTGCAAAATGATTAACTTGATTGCAGTTGTAGCACTTGGCTTTGATTTTTCAAACCTAAATTTCTTGTTGCTGGGTTCTAAGCGAACTGCCTTCCAATTTTAAAAAAAACTTCTTCGCTCTATAGGTTAAAAGAGCCATTTGTTGGACAATATCCATGTATTCAACATCATCTGGGCTGAAGCATTCTAGATCTCAAAGCAAAACTGAAAGTCACTAGATTACCCATTTCCTGAAACAAAGGCACAATTATCCTAGAAGGGACTTTGTTGAGCCTGTTGAGACCTAGGTGTCTTAGAAAAAGTGATGTATGGCCCAGAGGAGAATGATGGCTATTAGGGGTAGCTCAGGTACTGTTGGGACTAAGGAGTTCTTGAGCCTTCAACAACAAGTAAAGCATTGCTAGTAGGAAGGCTAGAAGTTCTGCTCATCTGGTGGCCTCTCTGAGTCTCCATCTCTACACGGTATCCATCAAGGATGCCATATATTTCGATCATGGTGAGAGTGTTTAGACTCTTACTCCTCTCTGATAGAGACATAATAAAATTTATTCATGAGGAAGTGCACTCATGAACTTTCTAAAAGATCTGTCTTCTCAAGAGTTACTCCCACAGACTGAAGTGATGAGATTAAGTCCATATACCTGAAGTATTGCTGGCTCGAGGTTTCTCCAGTAATGTGAGTGAAGTTCTCGAACTACTGCTTCAGGATATCTCTCTTGGACTCTTTGGACTCGATTGAACTAGAGTACATCAATGTCAAAGCATCAAAGAGTTCTTTGGAAGAGTGACAGTGCTCAAATCCTAACATTACAGAGTTTGGTAGGATGTAAGCATGTTAGGATCTGGTATTTGAACGAAACACCAACTGATTAACGTGTAAAACCAAACCAAATAGTGCGGAATCCTATTTGATTGGCGATCCAATCAGTGAGAACGCACGTAGAATCAATAAAGTATTAAATCAAACGTTAATCGATTAGGAATCGATCTACAGCTTCTATGAACTTGGAGTATGAACTTGGAGGCTTCTGGATAGCTAGGGTACGTCTGGAGTCGAAATAGAATGAATGCTTTTTTTTTCACGAATTGGGTGGTATTTATAGGTTAGTGTTGTTCATTCGGGCAACTGAACCATTAGTATGGTTCAGTCGTGTGATTGAACCATGCGGTTGATCCATCCGCACGATTGAGTGTTCAGTCGTGCGACTGAGCCAATCTCATGTTACAATCATACGACTGATCCAGTCTCCTGGTTCAGTCGTGCGACTGAGTCATTCGCCTGAAGTCATTCATGCATATGGTCCATTCGCATGGGCCATTCGCATGAGAACTTCATTATGTTAAGTTTGAATGTATTAATTTATATAACATTATGTGTATCAATTCAAACAATTACAAACCTATTTAACCAATTCAATATCAACTCATTAATGAAATATTAAACATTATAAATCACAAACAACCAATCTCATTTCATTAATATTCCAAACATTACATCAGTGTAAGACAAACAAGACCTATTACATTCATATCATGATCTAGGTACATATGTATCAACAAAACTCCCCCTTGGACCTAGATCTATCTAATGTCTTGTTTTCTGCATCACCACCTCATACTTCTTGTGCTTTTCCTCTCTTGTGAATCCTGCGTGAATCTCAAACGCAAAACAGAGTCTTATGATGTTCTGGAATTGGAGGGCTTTACTATATCTATATCCTGCGTGTCATAGAACAGTGGCCACTTGTATAGAGTGTAGACATCATTAGCTGACAAGTTGGTGAGCCACATTGGGTCAAACACCCTAATGGTATCCATTTGTCCCTCTTTATTCAGAACTATGACCGCTTCCCCGGTTCTCCAATTCATCATAGTACCACCACTTAAAGTGTGGAGTGAAGTCCTGTGGCATTTCCCTGAGAGGGATTCTTGACATCGTTCTTGGAGGACTCCACTTCAGCATAATTTTTGGCTTACCAGTGATGGGATCACCAACTTCTGATCATCTGATATACCTCGTAGGTTGTTGAGGTTTGAAGTTGACCCACCTGGTGTGGTACTCTTTCCTCAGGGCAGCCTCAAACCAGCCTGACATCTTCCTTGGATCAGCATATAGAAGCTTCAATTTTGCCAGCTGATTGAGCTCAAACCTGGTAGAGTCTTTAGATCATGTGGAAATCTAAAGTACTCTATGCCCTTCTCTCTCTTAACGGCATAAACGTTTAGATCCTCAAAATGTGCCCACGCTATAATCCTGCCCGACACCTTATGATGTTTCTTCACTCTGTAGAGTTTGGTGTAGACGTTCTATTTAGGAGCAGCGCGTTGGGCTCGGATTTCCTCAAAACAAGCAGCCCATTCAGCCTTTCGGATATCAACATCGTCGTTTAAGGCTTGGGCCTTTCCTTCTGTCTTCTCAGACTCCTGCTCCATCTTATCTAACACCTCAAATTTCTCACTGACAAGGGATTCACCCAGATTGGGGACCATATTTCCCTCGTTGTCAGCATACTGAGGATAGTGCTCTGTTGTGACATCTTCTATCTCTATCTCATCAATGTCATTTAGCTCTTCGTCACTGGTAGAGTCACACGTTGAGCATCCTTTACGATCTCACCGGGATTTAGCTTGAAGATCTCAGCTAGTTGCTCATTTGAAAGATCGTGAATTATTTCTTCTCCTTCTTCAGGGCTATAACTCACAGATCTCCTGACGATCCCTTGCAGATCAAGAATCATAGTTAATTGAGTCTTGACTGCTGAAGGGAAGCAACATCAAATTCATCCCTTTGATAGTTTGGATCTGTTTGATTTAAACAAGTAACACATCAACCATTAATTAATAATCAAGACAGGAATCCATTAATCTTAATATAAACATCAAATACATAAGTTTAAATACATGATTCAAATACAAAAGTTATCAAATACATAGACATCTAATCATTACTTTTGTCTTGAATCGCTGGGTCATCACTTGGTGAGGCAGAGGAGGAAGCTCGTGGTCTTGATTTCTTTCTCTTTGATCTTCTTTCTTGACCCTGAGCTGAGGCAGATGCAGCTGCATCTCCTCCTTCATCATCATCATCCTCATGCCTGTCCTCTGTCCTTTCTTCTTCTTCTCAACCCCTTCATCATCATCAGTCTCTTCATCATCGTTCTCATCCTCATCCTCATCATCACCATCATCACCATCTCCTTCCTTAATCTTCAGAGGCTCATCTTTAGATCCCTTAAGCTTGAGCATGATGGTCTTTTTAGCATCCTCCAACTCCTCAATCTTCTTAGCTGATGTGACTCTATGCTCTTGGAGTTGGGCAATCTTGTGGCTCTGAGCAGCCATTTGCTGGGCCTGCTCCTCGATCAGCTAAGCCTGCTGCGAGATCTACTGGGACTGTGCAACTGTGAGATCTGCCAGCTGACGGATCTGCGCAGTCTTCTCTTCATCAGCCGCTAACAGACGCATCACCATACGGTTCAGCGCTGAAAGCTGTTCCTCTACCCCAATTGGAGGTAGAGGTGATCCGTATATATGTGAGGGATGTGATGATGGTCTTGCTTGGTGGCTAGTGGAGGTGGTGGAAGCTGTTGTGAAGATGGGGTTTGGTCTGGATGATAGTGGAGGTGATGTAGGTGTGAATGATATGGTGGTGGTTGGCATATATGTAGTAGTGGGAGGTGTGGTTGGTAGTGGTAGCTGTGTGGTGGCAGTGGTGGTGGATGGTGTGGCTGTAGAGGTGGTAGTGGTGGTGGCTGAGGTGGTGGCTGTGGTGGTGATGTATGTGAGTCTTCTCTTCTTCTTCTTCATGCCGTGGGGCTGAGCCATCCTTTTCTTCCTCGATCCTGTCGAGGAGGATGCTCCCCCTAGAACACGGCTAGATGGCTCTGGAGCATAAGTCGGGTCAGTAGCAGTCTCTCTCCGATCCACTAGGGCGTTCACAAACCGCCCGGAGTCCATGTTCCGTGGGAACAACTTTGCTTCCCACAGTCCTGGTCAGTGGCCTCCTCATCAGACTCTTCTTCTTCCTCACCAGGTATAAAGTCCTGGTGGAACCTGGCCGACTCAGCTATATCTCCAGTGGGGTAGATACTGGAGGTGTGCTATCAGTAGTTGTGCCCCTCGGTGGAATGGGCATGTCATCTCCAGCATCCCCACTGTCATCATCATCAGAATCATCGGTGGGTAGAGAATCTGCTCAACTCAGAATCACTGTCGTCGTGGCGCCACTTCTTCCCTAGCTGGCACCACATAGTCCTCACGGGCCAGATGCCCAAACAATCTCCTGACAGGGGGTTTCACCTGCTTCCCCCTGTATACCTTCATCCTGCCCAAGGTGGTATCATCCATCACCTCAAGCACTACAACATCATCCTTCTCCTTTGGCAGGGAGGGGAGCTTCTGGTCTATAATCATCTCATGAATCGGGGATACATACAGAAGCCCTCCTTCCCTTTCCCCTTAATGTTCTCCACCAGTAGGTGAATATCATTCTGGAGAAGCTGAACGGGTGGTTCAACACCAACGCAACATAGGCGTTCTGGATCTGGTCGGATAACTCATCAAAACCTCCCTTCCTGGAAGCTATGCACTTTAGCAGCACGTGAGCAAGGTACTTAAACTGGGGACAGAGGTTGCTCTTGTTAAGCACCCCAGCATTGATGTCCCCAGAGTACTTGGCTCGAAGAAAACATCCTCTGACTGTGAGGGGGTGTAGTCTAGTAGGACAGTCAGGATCGTCCCCCAACTGTAACACGATCCTAATCCTCCTCTGTGATAGCTATAGCCTCTCCAAAGATAGTACTTCTGCTGATGCAGTGAGGCTCAGAGGATCGATCAACTGTCGCACCTTCCCAGAAGGCCTGCTGAATAGAACGATAAGGAGTACATGGAGCAGATATCGCGTGTGCAATCCTCGACCTCCTCAGAAGGTGATAATGCCAGAGAAGTCTGAAGCATTTCTGGATGTCAGATCCAAATGAGCACAATATTGTGCTTCGTACTCATAGTCCATCGACTCGCCATCTGTTACACAAACAAAGTAAACATTAGTACCCATTGGCTAAGAATGTCATGAAACACTTAGACTTGAAGAGAATTCTTTCTGTCATGCGAATGAGGTTTTGCGACTGAGATCAGTCGTGCGACTGAGCAGTGCGACTAGGATTCAGTCGTACGAATGACCCCATGCGTACGACTGAGTGTGCGACTGGACACATGCGTATGTAACCTCATGCGGTTACCCTAGTCGTGCGACTGAACTCATACGCATGTTTCAGTCGTGCGATTAAGCTATTCGCACCCTTCAGTCGTGCGACTGAAGTTCATCAATCTGTCCATTCGCATGTTGTTCTGTCTGTTCAATTCAAATTCAATTTTTCACCAATTTTAAGTTTTAGACTTCGTGTTCTGGTTCATTAGACTCGCAATCCATTCGTTTAAAACCTAACACCTTTATTTCATTTGTTTTTGTCATTTAGTTAGGTTATTTTGCCAAATATGTCAACGGTTTCTTCTAACAGGTCCGATGTCCGCTGTCCAGATTTAGTGTAAAATTGAATGATTGGTAAGTTTCTGCCACCGCAAATTACCTGTAGAGTCAATGCAAATGGTCAGTATGTGAGAATCGAGGGTTTATAGTGATCAAACGAAATTTGGGGCAGAGTAACTTTAGTCGTGCGATTTAGGGTAATTTGAGAATGGTGAGTCTCTGCGCGACCGACTCTCTCTCTATTTATACTAAAACTAAATTCAATCGTGTGACTGGGCTCATACGCACCTTTCATTCGGGCGAATGGGCCTCTGTCGTGCGATTGGTTCAGTCGCCCCCCTTCAGTCGTCCGACTGGAGCTCACTCGTGCGACTTACTCATTCGTTCGCTCTTAAATATCCGACTGGGACATTCGTATGGGCCATTCGGTTGAATGGTCCATACTCATGGTCCATTCGTACGAATGGCTCCCAATCGTATGATAAGTCCATACTAATGGTCCATTCGTGCGAATGGGTCATACTTATGAAATTTTCTGCCATTTTGACCATTTAACATTTAAACCTTTTTAACTGTTGAAATAACATTATGAGCATATGATCATCTCAGACATGACCATTTTATTTGAAAACTTTTGATCACCTCAGACGTGATCCTTTTAAACAATTTGTCACCGCAGACGTGACCCATTATCCTTTGAAAACACATGTGGTCATCTCAGACATGACCCTTTTTGGTGAGTTAATTCCATACTGAAATTTCATGATGTAGTCCGACAAACAAACAAACTGAAATTGCTAAACAACTTAGAATATTAAACATAATACTACAAATTAAACTTGTTTTTGACTTTTTGTGAGAGATAAATCCTAAGATAAAATCTACTTGATTCGGTTCAAGAATAGGCAGCTTCTATTTAGTTTGACCCACACCTGGACCAATTAAATTTAGAATCATACAGGCAAGTCAAATCATTTGGGACTTGTTATCAAAACCTTTTGATGTTCAATTCTTGGTTTCATCATCCAAGTCATTAGCAAATTTAGGAAATCATACTGGTACTATTAGATTCCCAAATTGATTTGAACTTTCAAGAATTGCAGCCACGATGATTGTTAGTATATTTGTCCTCTTAAATCCATACACAGACTTTTGACACAGATTGGTGATAGTTTAAGGTTTAATTATTTCAACCAACATTTGTGGATCCCACACTTATATGGTAATCAACATTCCTAAGGAGCTTTTGAGCGGTCTACGAGTATTTTGGCAAGAGAGACTATTCTTATAGAGCTTTCAATGAGAAGCCAATCCTCAGGTCAGTGCCATCGCACAGCAGAAAGGCGGCAAACAACAATGAATTCTAGAATATCTAGGTTATGCTTATCCTCAGGTCAGTGCCATCGCCACAGCAGAGAGGCACACAACCTATCTTCTTGTTAGAGCATCTTAATTTTCTTTTGCACAAAATGCACCAACAACATAAGTTATTAGCTTGATAGCATTTGCCTTTCATTTTTTTTCGTGCTTTGCTCTATTATGGTCATCCGCACACATTTGTGGCGTTTACATGCTCATTACCCCTTATTGGAATATTGTTGATTGTGTTAACCAGTGACAAGATGGGAGCCCACAGTCATTGAACAAACTTAGTTTGATCTTGAGATCACCAGTCAGGTCTAATCACTATTGTGTTGAATCTACCGACATATCATCTGTGGTCTAGCAACCTCTGGGTCTACTTTCGTTGTGTTAACTTAGTAGTTACCAGTTTTTCTATCATCTTTTCTTTTATATTGCTCAGACTACACAGACTTATACTTTGAATTTTGCATCTTTTCTAATTAAATTTAAAGCCCCTCTTGATTTGTTCCTGTGTACTATCATTTTCCAAAGAGTTTGAATCGGTATCACAGATACGATCTACCTTATATCAGCTATCCACTCCTTCTTCCTCGTTTTATTTTAATGTTACTGGCACTGATCCCTATTCTCTCCTCTAAAATTCTAAAATCATAACGGATTTAATTTATTTTAGAGATTTTAATAGACAGCTAAATAACATGAATTTAATTAAAAGAAAATAGACTAAATAAAGAAAATGAAAAAAGAAAAATTTAACTACACTGCATCGGACTACACAAGATCATCATCAGGAATACATCACTTTTCTTTTTAAACGCCGTTGATCTCTAATAGATATAGAAAACGTGGTTTGTCAAAATCTTTTGTATAGAGGTCAGCGCGTTGAAAATCAGTATTAATCTTTACCACATCAATTAAGTTCTTTTCAAAACAATCTTTTATAAAATGGTATTTAATACCGATGTGTTTTGGTCTTTGGATGTGTACTGGATTTTAGTTATACTGCAATTGCAGCAGAGTTATCAACAAAGATAGGAGTAGAAGAGAATTTAAACCGTATCCCACATTTGTTGTTGAATTCAAATGATTTGTGAACACCTTGCAGCAGCAGCAACGTATTCGGCTTCAAAGGTTCACAATGCAACCGGGTCGCTTCTTACACTGCCAGGTCACTAATCGCCCTCCCAAAGAATTGACACCCTGCTGATGTAGACTTGTAGTTCATCTTGCAGCCCCCGTAATCCGAGTCACTATACGCCGTGAGCTCAAGTCATCATCATGAGGATACCACAACCCAAGTGTGGGTGTACCCCTTCAGATAACGAAATATCCTCTTGACCCGATCAGAAAGTAAGTTGTTTTGAAGTTGTTGAACGTAGTTCATTTTATCAACTTAACTTTCTGATTTCCAACCTCTCCTTGAGCTGTGATATAACCTCCTTTGTTACCAGCAAACGAAAATGCCCTCCTTTTATTTGTTTGACGTTTGATAAAAGAGCTATGTTTCCTATCATGTGCCTGGATGCTCCGCTGTCTACAATCCACGTGTTGGTTTCGGCACTGTAGCGAACCACCCTGCACATACAATGTAAAGCATTGTTTAGGTTAGGAACCCAAGCCTTTACTGGCTTGGGTTTTCCAGAGGCATCAGACATCATGAATTCAACCCATTGACCCTTAGAAGGTGAGGGTAGCTCAGGTGCCTTCTTGTCATCATTATTAGACACAGAGGATGACTTTTCTTTCCATAAGCTAGATTTGTGCAAGGCCTGTTTGTGATAAACAGTCGACTGGCTAATGGGTTAACTTTGGGTTCACTAGTTCTTCTAGGTGGAAAGTTAAAGAACTCCTCTTAGAAGACCTAGGCTTTGAATCCTGAAGTTCAATCTTCTTCCTAGGTTGATCTGAATAGTAAGGACAAAAGGAGCATGTGTCCACACTCTCCACAGTTGTAGCATGACCTGCTATCAACTTTATGATTAAAATTTGCTGTGGAGATGTGTGACACTCTAGTGACATCACTTAGTTTGGGTTTGACTCTTTCTTTTGATGTTTTCTCTTGTTTAAAAAAATTAATGTTTTAACACTTTTAACATCTTTCCTTTTGGTTAACTGGTTTTTGACATGAGACTTGTGAAATATTAATATAGGAGTCTTTTTAGGTTCAGATTTGACTTTGTTTGACCCTGACTTATATAACCTTTTCAAGTCTTTTTCCAGTTTAACACAAGGCATTTTACCATTTGCCTTTGAAGTGGCCTCCTTTTGTTTTGTTCCAGATTCAATTGAAGAACATGAGGAATCTGGATCACTAACAAGAGGAGTGGACACCACATGATCCTTGATGGGATTGTTATTAATTGGTCTACTCTTAGTGTTCATCAAGGTCTCAGGTGGTGTTGGAACCACTTTATAACCCAAACCCTCCCCGTTGTTACGTTCTCTCACTAAGTGTTGGACAATATGTGATGAATTGTCCAACTGTGCAGTTTTTGTTTTAAAGAGTTGATTCTACTTCTAAAACTGCCTTTTGCTTCTTAGTGTCTTCTAGGGAGTTAAGATAGTACCTAATGTCATTAGCTTGGTTAAATGCTACTACTTCAGTTTCCCTAAGTTGTTTAGTCAAAAGATCTATCTTTTCTTTGTAACTATGCTCATTTGTTTTAATACTCTATTAGCCTCAGTGCACAGTTGCAAATCCTTTACTAAGTTATCATTATGATCTAATAACCTAGCAAATTATCTATGCTTCTCCTAAATGTATTACAATCAGAACAAGCATGATTTTTAAACAGGTGGTCAGTGGTACTTACCTGAGGAGATTCTGAAGAAGAATAGCCATCAACGCAGCATCAGATGTCTCTAGTTCTGGTGATTCTGTCTTTGCTCTGGACGTCCCTTCTTCAGGTTGTAGCTGACCTCGGTTGCAGTCGTCTCTTCACTATTTGACATCGCTATCTCAACTGCAATATCTCCTTCACTCACGGAATCATCATCTAAGTCTTCCACACTTGCAATATTGGATTCTCCCAGAGAGACAAACCGAAAGCTCCAGTCCTGTCCTCTTATCACATCATGAGCAGTCAAGGCTTTTGGATCCTTGCTTGATGAAGTAGAACTGCTAGCTTGCTTGTTTTGACGAGTGAAGGACGAGAATGGATTCCCGTTCCCAGTCTTCTTTGGCTTCCACATTCTCTTTTGAAGTGCCCCTTTTCTCCACAGTTGTTGAAGCAGGTCACCTTGCTCTTGTCAAAGCCACTGCTGCCAAGACAAACCAAGTTCTGTCCGGTCTTTTCACAAACTTCTTCGCCCTCCGGACAGCACTTGCTAAGGGCCCACATAATGTCCATCCTCTCCAGTTCCATTTCATCTACCTGCTCGTAGTCCTCATCTGCCAGATGGCAGTTTCCAATTTTCCCAGCATCAAGTCCATCATAGGAATGAACCACTGCTGCCAAGAGATCCATGTGCTCTCAGGCTACTTCCACGGTCACGTTTTCGAGATTCTCGGTCTTCAGTCTTGTAGCGTTTGCTTCAGATCCAATGTAATGGGTACTAGAAGACCCTGACGTTTCAGATCCTGAAGGAGAGACTTGTGAAGGGACCAGACGAGCTGCTAGACACAAATGCAGTCTGAAGAGGTGCTCCAGACGTCTTAGCTTAGGGAGTGGCATTTGTACAAAGCTGGATTCTGAGTGTATGAAGACTTCTGAGCTCGGTACTATCATCCTAAGTGCTTCTTCTCGCAGCTTTAGAATGAAATCATTAATATCCAACTTTGCCAACATTTCATTCTGTCTAGATTTGACACAAAAGAAGAAGCCCATTTTTCTGCCAATCTGTCTGCAAAATTGACACTTTATCTTCTATGGTAGTAGCAACACCATGTGTATGCAGTTCGTCATCAGATAGTAAAATCTATCAATGACATCGTCTAAAATCTCATTTCCCATCGATGAGAAGTTGTAAATTCTTTTCTTCAACTCTTTCTCTTTAGCTTTAATTGCCTTCAGCGAAGCATTCCCGTCATATCTCTTCTCCAGCTCATCCCACAATTTCTTGGCTTGCTTATTCTCCGAGATACTGGTGGAAAATATCCTTAGGAATGGACTGTGTTAGCAATGCATAGACTCTCTTTTCTGCATTATACTCAACTTTTTGAGCGTCAGCCATTCCTCTTAAAGTAAGCTTTACCCCATCAGCTCCCACCGGCATACTGTAACCTGTCTCAATAGCTTCCCACATATTTGGATCCACCCATTGAGGTAGATCTCAAAACGTTGTTTCCAGTGGGGAAACTCATCTAACGTTAAGAGCTTTGGGGTTTATTATGATTCCCCACCTCACTCTCAGTAACAGTAAGTTCTGGATCCGTGAGTCCTTCCCGGCTGTAAACACTGACATCTGATCTTCCATCTTGATTAACTTTAAATCTCCTAAACAATCTGTCAACTGGTGCGACTGGAATGATGCGAATGGACTATCCGAGATTCGAATGAACTATGGACTGGTTCAATCGTGTGGCTGAACTTAGCGATTGGTCCAGTCGTGCGAATGAAGCTGATGCGTATGAACACTGCGAACGGTAGGCTGTCGTACGAATGAAGATGCGACTCAGTCCAATCGTGCATCTGGAGTATGCAAATGAAGTCGAGTCGTGCGATTGGGTCTATCGTGCGACTGAAGCTGCTGTTTTGCGAAAATTTCTAGGTTAAACGTGTTTTGGCCGTAGTTAAAAATCCGAATTTTCACCAACCCTAATCGCCTAATGCCGTAGAAACCAAAACTTGATGAGCAGGGAACGTCCAAGACAACTTTTGACACAAAAAGATTGCCTTTTTAGTGAAAAAACACAAACTTTGTATCAAAATTGATTGATTGAATCACACGTAATCAAGAGCCAAAAGCTCTGATACCACTTTTTTAGGATCTGGTATTTGAACGAAACACCAACTGTAACGTGTAGACCAAACCAAATAGTGCGGAATCCTATTTGATTGGCGATCCAATCAGTGAGAACGCACGTAGAATCAATAAAGTATTGAATCAAACGTTAAGAATCGATTAGGAATCGATCTACAGCGTTCTGATGAACTTGGAGTATGAACTTGGAGGCTTCTGGACGGCTAGGGTACGTCTGGAGTCAAAATAGAAGGAATGCTTTTTTTTCACGAATTGGGTGGTATTTATAGGGTAGTGTTGTTCATTCGGGCGACTAAACCATTAGTATGGTTCAGTCGTGCGATTGAACCATGCGGTTGATCCATCCGCACGACTGAGTGTTCAGTCGTGCGACTGAGCCAATCTCATGTTACAATCATACGACTGATCCAGTCTCCTGGTTCAGTCGTGCGACTGAGTCATTCGCCTGAAGTCATTCATGCGTATGGTCCATTTGCATGGGCCATTCACATGCGAACTTTATTATGTTAAGTTTGAATGTATTCATTTATATAACATTATGTGTATCAATCAAACAATTACAAACCTATTTAACCAATTCAATATCAACTCATTAATGAAATATTAAACATATAAATCACAAAAACCAATCTCACTTCATTAATATTCCAAACATTACATCAGTGTAAGACAAACAAGACCTATTACATTCATATCATGATCTAGGTACATATGTATCAACAAAGCAGTACTGTCAGGGCTTTGCTATCGATGTCCATCTTCTTGAAGTCTTCATCGGAGTAATCTTCAACAGCTTTCTCTATCATGGCACCGTTCCCATCCAAGGACTCCACCTTTGGCTTGTATGGTCCATGAGTGATAGATCTCCACATTTTTGCCGTCTTGATACTTGTTGAAACCTTCGATAAGTTTACACCAAGATATGAAGTTATCAGGGGTGATGATAGGAGCCTTAGTCATCGTTCCCATTTCCGTTTCAGAAGATTTGTGGTTGAGGGCTATTTTGAGTCTAGTGAGTGAAGAAACAAGGTGATTTGGGATGGTTAGATCTCACAATCAAGAGCCTAAAAAGCTCTGATACCAATTGCAGGATAGGTACGTTTAATCAACACAGGATTATCTTACAAACTCACTCAGACACACTCTAATGATGATGCAGAATCTTCAAATGAGTTGATAATAATATACTAAGTTAAAGAACACAACAAATGGTTTTCAAGATACTTGTATATAATACTTCTCAACTCAAAGTTTACAAGACTCTTACAAGCATATTAACAAAGTTTACAAGACTCTTACAAGCATATTAACTGAGTTACAAGGAGAAACTATATATACTACTATCTACAGTCGGTTATACTTAGATTACCAACTAGAACTTACTACTAACCAAATACTACATTGCTAGAAGTAAGGTATCTAAGATAAAATAGTCTCCTAGATTAGGTAGTCATGGCAGGTCATGACTTACCTTTTGTCACCAACTAAACGTGGTAACTGTACTAACTGATTAAAGGTGAACAGTGGAATAAAGTATGGTCAACTACATGGCGTGGGAAAGCACCATGCAGTATATCAAAGATTCCAGCGGTTTGTCAGATGGACCATTCTTATGTCCACTGGTTCATAGTTGGTTCTTCCGAAGGAAAACTGGCTTCGAAAGAAGAAGTTCTTCCGAAGCCAATTACACTTTGGAAGAATCAACTTCTTCCGAGACTTCTGTTGGTCTTCTAGAATTTGTTCTTCGGAAGTCTTTGTCTTGAACCTTCTAAGTATTTAGATTCGGAAGAGGATTAACTCAGACTTCTGAACACTTAGTTTCTCTTCGGAAGTTCTTCTTACATAGGCTTCGGAAGTTCTTCAACTTGACTTTGGAAGTGCAGATCAGCTTCAGAAGACTTTCTTCAGTTGCATCAAATATCTTCTAAGTGTTGTTTTGGTTCCACCAGCCTTATCTGACCTAATACTGGGTCAGGATGTTCCTGCATGAATAATAGATTTATTCAGTTTTAGAAACCCAAGCCATGGTAGACTTGAGTACACCATTTTCATCCAAATATGATACGGATTTCAATATCATATCTCTTTTATCATTGAAGATATAATCTTCAACAATATTAGGTTCTGATGGAATTGTTTTCACTTTCTATTATTAAATTGGTTTAATCAGTTTCTTGAAAGTATTTTGTGTGGAAGATGAATTGTCATCATTGACATGTAAAGATTTCTTGATGAAATTATCTTTTTGCAAATTTGTGTTCTTTTGAATGTTTCTATTGTTAGTAAATGAGTTTGACTGACTTAAATTCCTTTTAAATTTAGCATTTATATTGAATTGTTTTCTATTATTTGCAATAGAATTGTGAAATCTCTGTTTACTTGTCAATGAACGTTGACGATGGCAATTTCTAGCCATGTGATTTGGCTTTCCACACATATAACAACATTTATTATGATACACGTTTTATGCTCGAGTCTGTTTCTCAAACTGTTGATGATAACATCCAATGTTATCATAGAATCTATCTTAGTATTTCTTTGGTCTCTAGATTTTTAATATTCTCTCATTGTCCTTTTTCATTGTAATACACTTTATAGACAAACGAGGCTTGAAATGTTCCTTTATTCTTGTGAATTGAATGTACTAGATGAGGACCAGGTTCTTTTGTACCTGATCTACACACATTTTGTTTCATATGATTAGCAATAATAGAAGACTTATTTTAAAGAAACTTGAATTTGTTTTTTTCGAAAATATACTCTTCTTTTCCATGTTGCCTTTAGAAAACAATTCAGTTTTCAAGTCAGATAAAGATGGTGAATTTCTTTTCTTTTCATTTGTCTTGAAATCTATTTTGGATTTCAATTTCTTTTCTTTATTTGACATTTTTGAACAATAATTTGAAACAATCAAAAGATCCGACTTTTCATTAATCAATGATGATGAATTACATGGAGATTTGTCATTATAACTTTTATTATTCATAAAATCTATTTCATCATCACTACCCCAATCTTCAACCAACCCGTCCTTCTTCACACTTTCTCCAAAGAATTGTCATGATTAATTTTAATTTCAGCTTTTATGACAGGATCTACAGTCCATGAAACACTGACTGAAGGTTTTAAGTCGGACTTTCGTTGAAAACCTAAACCGTAGGTTTCTTTATCACAGATGTTAATTGATGAAGGTAATGAGGTATAATCATGGTTAATTGGTGGTGCAATGTTAGAGTAACCAACATCTCCTTTACCACCATTGTTTTTCGTGTCATTTGAGACTTGATTATACCTTCAACCATATTTGAAGATAATTCATACTTTTCAACAATTAGTTTTGAAGATAAAAGTTCACTGCTTAATTTGTTAATTTCCAAAGAAAGTTTATTATTACGATTTGTCAAATCCTTTATGTTAGATTGATTTGTTTAGTCCATCTATCTTTTCCTTAAAAACTTTCTCATTAGTTTTATATTTACTTGCTTGATATTGAAGTTTTTCAACTTCCAAAATCAAACGTTCATTATGAACTCTATATCTTTGAACTTTTTCAATACAATCGTTAGAACAAAGATTAAAATGTACCTCATCTGTTTCATCTTTCTTCTCTGTCTCTTCATGGACCACATTTACCATGAAGGCCTTTTCACTGGCCTTGACTGCTTTATAAACTGGAGTAATCTCAATAGCATTGTCTTGATATCACGGAGCAATAGCTGGAGTAGTCTCAACAGCTTTGATCTTTTCTTCAATTAAAGCTGGAGTTGACTCAACAACTTTGACATTTTCTTTTTTTTAGCTGGAGTATACTCAACAGCTTTTCCATCAAACACAACTTTTTGTGGTGGAGTAATTTCAACAGCTATCTTTTCAAATTTTGGGCACATCTTCAGCAATCACTTCTTCCCCCTTTCTTTCTTTATCTTTACCATTCTCAACCACTGACACTTGTTTTTTCAGCAAAAACTCCACTAATCATATCTTCTAAAACAAACTCGTCAAATAGATTTTCCTCTATATTCTCTTCATCAGTCTGTATCTCAGCCAACAAAGCAGTGAACAACTTGATATCCAAAGCTTCCATTTGGTCTCACCAATCATAGTCCTCATTTGTTTGAGACATAAGAGCTTTGGTCTTTAATGAACTTGCTTGATCATTCTTTGTTTCAACCTCCATAGTCACAATCCTTTTACCATAATCACTTTGATTAGTTCTAGCTTCAGTACACTCTCTTGCAAAATAACCTGGTTTGTCATAGTTATAACACCTCAGGCTTGACTAGTCAAAACCTATCTTACTGGAGTTGTTTAAACCAAAAACCTTCCTTCTTGTTCTTCTAGCAAAATTCTTTGCCCTGTACACCACCGTAGCCATCTGATAATTTATATCATTCTCTTCAACATCATCGGGATTAACTTGTTGCAAGTCATCAACCAAGATGTTAGGTTGATTGATTCTTCCAGCAGAAAAAGCTTCATAACTGTTCATGAATGATGTAAAAAGAGCCAGATGCTCTTCAGCTATCTGAATAGTTTGCTTGTTGGGTTGAGAGTCTACAACAAAGGCTTATTGTATTGGTTGAGTGTTTTGGATTAGTGAGTAGGTTTGAGATTGAGATTGGGCTTGAGTTTGGACCTAAGGATTTTGGTGAGTAGTTGGGTATTGAGGCAAGGGTTGTGGCACAACTTGATCATTCACATTTGGATGAGCAGAAGGTGATGATTATTGTAGCTGACAAAGCTGAGAGTAGCTAACATAGTAATTCGCGTTACTTCCCATTTTAGCATAGAATGCAGATGCTTCTGCTCCCATAGTGTTAATGTAATTTGCAGCCCTTTGTTTATCATCCATGTCATAGGATTTGATTGTAGAAATAAGATCACTTAAAGATAAGTTAAATAGATCCTTGGTTCTTTTAAAGTAGTAGTGCAGATGTTGTTCCATCTGTATGATAGATAATTTAACAACTTTTTGTTAACTGCTATATTCTCCAGAGTTATCCCAGCACTCTTCATTTTGGTGATCAGTTTACAAACCTAGACATCTGAGCCTCCAATATTTCACCAAGAACATGATTAAACATGTTGAATTCCTGGTTCAACATATCCTTCCTGTTCTCTCTCACATCCTTGTTTCTCATAATTTGGTCTTCCATTGCATCCCACAAATCTTTAGCCTTGGTGTAATCTTTAAACTTTGTGCAATTTCAGTGGTGAGTGCCATTGTGATAGCAGCATAAGCTTTATCATCAAGTTCCATTCTCTTCAAATCATCTGCATCCTATAAATGCTCAGGCTTGAGAACCAATTCATCCTTTCATTCTTATACACCGGGACGTATGGGCCTTGTTTGATTGACGTCATCATCTTGGGTTCAGTATAAGTGACATGACTCTGAAAACGATAAGCCTAATCTGGATAATCTTCTTCATTCAGTAGACGGGGAGGCTTTGTGCTTGTGCCAATCTCATTGTTGAGATTCAAAGTAGCAGTGATGTGCTTCATATTTTCCATTGACTTTTCTTGAAAAATCAGAAAAATTATTCAAAGTTCAAAGTTCTCGCATGAAATAACAACTTATTGCGCGGTAAGTTCAGTAACTGAAACTTGCAAAAGGTTCAATTTATCGCGCGAAAGGAATCTTTCTGTAACAAACTCTTAACTGTCTCGTGTGAAACCTTGTCTTTTCACGCGAATAGTAACTTTTCGCACAAAACAAGCAACTTTTCGCCTGTTTCAATTTGTCCACTTCGAATATTTTCAGGTTCAATTTGACACCAAATTGATTAGATTTAGTTTAATCAAGTGTTCAGTTAGTGAATTAAGTTCAAATTAGATACTAATTGTCTCTAATTGATTCAAAACAACGTTTTAAGCCCAAAACCATCATCAATTCACCAATGATCGAACAAATCAGCTTCATAGTCTTCCAAATTGATTCAATATAGTAGAAATCAACTCGAACTTCAAGTATCAAAGGTAATGAACTCATGAATTCTTCAATAAGCTTCTTCTAAATTGATCTAGAGCAACAAGGATCTGATACCAATTGTAAGGATTGTTACACTATTCAGATCGATCTCGTAATGGGAATGCGGAATGTAAACAATTACAGATAAGAAGTAGAAGAATAGAATGATTCAATACAATGTAAATAAACTTCTCTTCTCTATTTCTCTCTAAATTCAAACGTTTACAATTAAGTACAAATTCAGGAAAGTGAAATAAAGCTTTTTAGTTACAAAACAAGTTAACTATTTATACTAAACTGTATGTTCTTGCGTGAACACAACACCTTTTGCGAGAACCTAGATCTCTCCGCTACAAAATTTGTCGCACAACTAGTCTAACTAATCGTTTGAATCTTGAACTTCATCTTCATCTTGATTTGATTTCACGATCCTCTAGGTTCAACCCCTACAGATGCACTGAAAGTAACATTCTATGATTGAAGTGGGTAACTCATCATGGTTTTGTGAATACACTGATTCCATGCTAACACATACTGAGAGTTGCAATCTAGTCATAGCTAGTTACTTTCTGAATCAGCTTATTTCAGATAATATATATATATATATATATATACATATAAACATCAAAATATAAAGTTGTATACAAAAGCACAACAAAATTCAAAAGAGAAAAACAAACAAAAGGAGCAGAAAGAAGCCAAAAGGCCATATAAGAATAAAAGATGTCAATGAGCACAATACATTGACAATAATAAGAGATATATCATAGACATACACACTATATGATAATATTTCTAATTTGAGATATATGTATTGACACTTGAGGCAAAATCAAAAGATGGGCCATGTAAGTCCGACTTGGCATATAAGTCCTAAACGTTTTGCAAGGGCAAAACATAAGTCCGACTGGTAGTTAATAAGTCCTACAACTTGTTAATATCATGTTATCAGAAACATTTCTCATGCTAGTTGTGATTTAATCAGATATTATCTAAGACAATAATTGATTCTAAGAAAGCTAATCAGAAATGAAAGGTTTAAGTCAAAATAGGATGACTTGAAATCTCGAAAGTGTTTTGAAGCTGGATAAGGGTTTTGCAAGATTTATGATTGTGGGATCCACTGAATTAATATAACTTAACCAAAACAAGATAATTATCACAGCTTATGTGTCTAAGTAAAACTTGAAGTCTAAGTTTAACGTGGATACAATATATTGACAATCAACGTAATTAGTCTTATTTATAATAATGTCGGATGATTTAATGATCAATTTCTAAGAAATATGATCCTATACTTGAAATTTATCAGTTATTAGAAGAGTTATGTGTCAAATTGATTTTTGTTAAAAGTGTATTTTGTTTACTTGTTTTAGTTTTACAAAATGTTAAAAATTAAGGGTGTTTAAATAATTGTAGGCACATATTTAAACATAACCATTTTTATAACAAATCAAAAGGCTCAATAAGATGATTAAAAAATTAAAAGGTTAATAATTCAAAGAAAAATAGAACTTTTCGCGTACGAAAGGTTCAAACGGTGCGAAACGTTTAAGGGAACGAGAACTCGACAAGTTAGAGACTATAAATTCAAAGTGAGCAAAAAGAATCTATTCGCACACAACTTCTTCTGAAATTTTCACTTTAAAATTCTAAGTGTTAAACCTCTGTCAAACTAATTAATATTGTTCACTGTGGTGGCGCATTGATTCCCAATCACTTGTTAAGGTAGATCGATATTAAAAACTTCAATTTGTATGTGTTTGATTCTTGACCGAAAGATAAAAGGACTAATACATATTAAATTGAACAAATTAAACTTAATAAACCATAATAACGACTTAAACGACACTTAATGAACTTGTTCTATTAGTTAGAGAGTCTGATAGATTCAAATTTGAATTAAAACAGACTTATTGAGGGCGAAAGGTTTATTAAACATGAACAGACGTGACAACTTTCAAATTTACCTGGAACTACCCGTGTGATTTGACTTATCGCGAGAGAAGTTGACTTCTGGTCAAATTCAAATTCATGCGACAACATTACTGTTTGTGTGAGAAGTCCAAATTTTCTAAGTGTTGAAATTTTTCTAAGTCTGAATTTTTTTTTTGTAGTTTTGTACTTAACAAGTTTGTTTAGTGTTTCAGATGGCGAGGCCTACAAATTTTAATAAAAACCACAAGCTATAGCATATCTTGGAGATGTTCTAGATGACAAGGCATTGTTCAGATCGCTGATTGAGGGTCTTAAGACGTCCTAGAGTCATCATGTTATCTCAGCTAATCCAACTATATATGCTGATGTTATAGATCAATTTTGGCACACAAATGCTAATGAGATTGATGAAGATGGAGAACCATGCATTACTACCACTGTTAAAGGCAAGTAAGTTGTCATTACAGCTGAGGTTATCAACAGCGTGTTATTATTAAAGGATCAGCCTCATGCTCCAGTTAAGATTGATGACGATGTTGCTAAGGACTATTTAGTCCGAATGGGATATAGCCATAGATATCCATCACTGGAGAAGAAGTACTTGCCTCCATTTTGGAAGTACTTGTTTCATGTGGTGATCCATTGCCTTAGCAATTTAAAGGCTGGCATGGAAAGTCTTAGTGCTATTTTGCAAATCCCTGTTGGTA
The DNA here is from genome assembly GCA_025215565.1 of Flaveria ramosissima. NCBI lineage: Eukaryota > Viridiplantae > Streptophyta > Magnoliopsida > Asterales > Asteraceae > Flaveria > Flaveria ramosissima. The sequence continues at coordinate 67,557,176 of CM046046.1, forward strand.
TCTCATGTTGATGATGTTCCATACGGCATATCAAGGCGATCGTTTCTAAGATGCAAAAGAACGTCATATCTATCTGCTACGGGAAAGAAGTTTACCATGTACCCCAGATTTCTACAGATGATAGTGAATGCTGCTCATCCTGAGTTGTTGTGTCTGATTTATCTACCTATGCTATAACAGTGATGAAGAAAGACATGTTCACTTGTCTTATGGGAAATCATGGGAATGCTTGGGATGGATCTTATTTTTTAAGCTTGGAAGGTTTGTTAAATGATTCCAAATTGAGGCTGAGCACAAGAGATCAGACTCCATATGTTCCTAGAGATGATAGAACTGCTACATCTACTAGTGTTCATAAAAGCACCTGAGATTTTCAGGGTGTTGAAGGTCTGATATGGATGAAGTGAATACTTAGTTTCACTGAAGTGGGATTGAAACCAACAGTGATCATATCGGGAACGTACCATAGTATTACAAGAGTGTCATAAGAGTATAGAAAACTCCTGCAAACGCACGTGCTGAGGACGTGTGCGATTTTGTTCTTGAAGATATCCCTACTACAATAGGAAGGAGGAGAGGATGGCCAGGGGGGCGGTGATAGTCCACGTAGGAGGGGTGGAGGACGAGGTGTTGTTGATACATGTATGTCCCTAGATCATGATTTGTAATGTAATGAACTTGTCTGTCTGATTTTGATGTAATTGTAATTGATTAATGAAATGATATGAATTGGTTGTTACTTGTAATGTTTAATATTTCATTAATGAGTTGTGATTGAATTGATTGGGTTTATGAATGTTTGAATGAGTGCACATTAAGTTATATTAAATAGAACATTCAAACTTAACTTAATGAAGTTCTCATGCGGATGGCCCATGCGAATGGACCACACGCATGAATAACTTCATACGATTGACTCAATCGCACGACTGAACCAGGAGACTGGATCAGTCGTATGATTGACACATAAGATTGACTCAATCGCACGACTGAACACTCAGTCGTGCGGATGAATCAACCGCATGGTTCAATCGCACGACTGAACCATACTTATGGCCCAGTCGCACGATTGACCAATACTAACCTATAAATAGACCCAATTCGTGGGAAAACGTAAGCATTCATCCCATTACGACTCCAGACGTACCCTAGCCGTCCAGAAGCCTCCCAAATCGTTCTCCAAGTTCATAGAACACATCAGATCGGTTCCTAATCGATTTCTGACGTTGAAATCAATTCTTGATTGATTCATCGTGTGTTCTCACTGATTGGATCGCCAATCAAATAGGATTCCGCACTATTTGAGTTGGTTTAACACGCAATCACTCGGTATTTCGTTCAAATACCAGGTCCTAACAAGTGGTATCAGAGCTTTGGCTCTTGATTTCGTGTTGATTCAATCAAGATTGCATAAAAGTTTGTGTTTTTGCACGAAAAACGCAATCTTTTGCATCAAAAGTGATCTTGGACGTTCCCTGCTCATTGAAGTTCAGTTTCTACGAACTTAGACGATTTGGACTTGCAAAATTTCGAATTTTTACGGCTGAAACCCGTCAAACCTAGAAATTTTCGCAAAACAGCAGCTTCAGTCGCACGAGTGACTCATTCGCACGACTAGACTCATTCGCAGTGTTCATTCGCACGACTGGACCTAGTCGCACCCTCATTCGCACGACTGAACCCTTTCGTTCGCATAGCTCACACGAACCAGATTCATTCGCACGACTGAACCAATCGCCCTGTTCAGTCGCACGGTTGAACCAATCGCAGAGTTCATTCGCACGAGAGGACCATTCGCATTCTTCAGTCGCACCAGTTAAAGTTGATTTGATTAGACTCTAAGTTTAGTAACCATGGAAGATCAGATGTCAGCCTTTACTGCGGGGAAGGACTCAAGAATACAGAACCTGCTGCTGCTTGAGAGTGAGGTGGGTATTCACAATAAACCACCAAAGCTCTTGACTTTAGATGAGTTTCCTCACTGGAAGCAACGTTTTGAGATCTACCTCAATGGAGTAGATCCTAATCTGTGGGAAGCTATCGAAGTAGGGTATAGTACACCGGTGGGAGCAGATGGAGTGAAACTAACGTTGAGTGGGATGACTGATGCTCAGAAAGTAAAGTATAATGCTGAGAAAAGAGTTTATGCTATGATAACTCAGTCGATCCCCAAAGATATATTCCACCAGTACTCAGAGAACAAGCAGTCCAAGAAACTGTGGGATGAGCTAGAGAAAAGGTATGATGGGAATGCATCGTTAAAGGCAATCAAAGCAAAGGAGTTAAAGAAGGAATTCGATAACTTCTCATCAATTGGTAACGAGGGTTTAGATGAAGTCATAGACAGATTCTACCATTTGATGAGCGAGTTGCATACACATGGAGTGGAACAACTATGGAAGAAAAAGTAAGCAACTTCGCTGATGGATTGCCTGATAAGTGGGCCTCATTCGTGTCTAATCTTAGACAGAATGGTATACTTATAAAGCTGGATATAAATGACTTTATTCTTAGACTGCGTGAAGAAGCACTAAGGATGAAGTATAGAGCACAGAAGTCATCATATACACAAAACCCAGCTTTATACAATGCCACGCCTCAAGCTAAGACTTCTGGAGCACCTCTCCAGACAGCATTTGTGTCTAGCTCGTCAGGTCCTTCACATGCTTCTACTTCTGGATCAGACACGTCAGGGTCATCATGTACCCATTATATTGGATCAGAAGCAAGTGCTACAAATTGAAGACCGAGAATCTCGGTAATGTGACCGTAGAAGTAGCACGAGAGCATATGGATCTTCTCCGCAGTAGTTCATTCATATGATGGACTTGTGGCTGGGAAGATTGGAAACTGTCATTTGGCAGATGAAGACTACGAGCAGGTAGATGAAATGGAGCTGGAAAGGATGGATATAATGTGGGCCTTAGCTAGCGCTGTCCGAAGGGCGAAGAAGTTTGTTAAGAAGACTGGACAGAACTTGATAGCTACTAAGGATACCACATTTGGTTTTGACAAGAGCAAGGTGACTTGCTTCAACTGTGGAGAGAAAGGGCACTTCAAGAGGGAATGTGTCAAACCAAAGAAGACGGGTAATGGGAACCCGTTCTCATCCTTTACTCACCAAGACAAGCAAGCCTCTAGTTCTACTTCATCAAACAAGGACCCAAAAGCCTTGACTGCTCATGATGATGAAGGACAGGACTGGAGTTTTAGATTTGTCAACCCAGAATCCAACATTGCCAGTGTTGAAGATCTTGATGATGATTCTGCGAGTGAAGGTGATATAGCAGTTGATATAGCAATGTCACACAGTGAAGAAACAACTGCAGCTGAAGTCAGTTACACACCAAAGGAGGAAACTTCCAAGTCAGATTCAGAAAAGTCAGAATCACCAGAACCAGAGACGTCTGATGCTGCGTTGATGGCTAACTCCTCTGAAACAACACAGGTAAGTACAACTGACCAATTGTTTAATAATCATGCTTGTTCTAACTGTGATAAATTTAGGAATAGCATTGATGAAAAATTTGCTAGGTTATTAGATCACAATGATAACTTAGTAAAGGACTTACAACTATGCACTGAGGCCAATAGAGTTCTAAAACAAAATGAGCATAGTTATAAAGAAAAGATAGACCTATTGACTAAGCAACTTAGGGAAACCGAAGTAGTTGCCTTTAATCAATCAAATGACATTAGGTACTATCTAAACTCCCTAGAGGACACTAAGAAACAAAAGGCAGTTCTAGAAGTAGAAGTTAATTCCTTAAAACAGAAACTGCATAGTTGGACTAGTTCTTCACACATAGTTCAACACTTAGTGAGAGAAAGAAATAATGGGGAGGGATTAGGATACAAAGTGGTTCCACCACCACCTGAGACCTTGATGAACACCAAGTCTAGACCAGTAAACAACAACCCAATCAAGGATCATGTGGTGACCACTCCTCTTGTTACTGATCCAGACACATCATGTTCATCTACTGAATCTGGACAGAAACAAAAGGAGGCCACTTCAAAGGCAAAGGGTAAATTGCCTTGTGTTAATCTGGAAAATGAATTTGAAAAAGTTAACTTAAAGTCAGGGTCAAACAGAGTCAAATCAGAACCCAAAAAGACTTCAAATGTTAATTTTTCACATGCTACAAGTCAAAACCAGTTAACCAAAAGTTGAACAAGTTAAACAAGTTAAATCAGTTAAATTTGTTAAACCAGAGAAAACATCAAACATGCAAGAGTCAAAACCTAAAGTGATTGATGTTACTAAAGTGTCACGCATTTCTCCACAAAGAAAGTCAAACTATAAGGTTGATAGCAGATTGTGCTACAACTGTGGAGAATGTGGACATATTGCTTCCTATTGTCCTTTCTATCAGACACCTAGGAAGAAGATTGATCTTCAGGACTCTAGACCTAGGTCTTCTAAGAGGAGTTCTCTAACTCCACCTAGAAGATCTAGTGAACCTAAAGTTCAACCTGTAAGCCAGACGACTGTTTATCATAAACAGGCATTGCACAAATCTGGCTTATGGAAAGAGAAGACTACCTGTGTGACTGATACTGATGACAAGAAGGAATCTGAGTTACCCTCACCTTCTAAAGGTCAATGGGTAGAGTTTATGATGTGTGATGCCTCTGGGAAACCCAAGACAGTAAAGGCTTGGGTTCCTAACCTAAACTAATACATTTACTTGATATGTGCAGGGTGTTCGGTATAGCGCTGAGACTAACACGTGGATTATAGACAGCGGAGCATCCAGGCACATGACAGGAAATAGAGCCCTTTTATCAAATGTCAAACAAATAAAAGGAGGGCATGTTTCCTTTGCAGGAAACAAGGGAGGATACATCACAGCACAGGGAGAAGTGGGAAATCAGAAAGTTAAGTTTGATAAGGTGAACTACGTTCAACAACTTCAAAATAACTTGCTTTCTGTTTCCCAAATCTGCGATAAAGGATTTAAAGTCATCTTCGACAACAACAAGTGTTACGTGCTGAAGAAAGACTATATGATTCCAGAGGATCAAGTTCTGATGACTGCTTCAAGATATAAGGATCTATATGTCTTGGATCTGTCAACAGCTGCTCCAACGGATCAAGAAGTGCAGTGCTTTCTATCTAAAGCTACTGAGAAGGACTCAATCTCCTGGCATAGGAGAATGGGACACATTAGTCAAAGGAAGATGAATCACTTGATTCAGAAGGACTTAGTGAGAGGAGTAAATGTCAAGAACTTCCAACTTCCTGACTTTTGTGTAGCTTGCAAGAAAGGCAAACAGACAAAGAAGTCTCATAAGGAAAAGAAAGTTCATTCAATAGAACTTCCTCTTGAACTTCTTCACATGGATCTGTTTGGTCCAGTCAGTACAAGGAGCATTGCAGGCGATCTGTACTGTTTTGTGGTCACTGATGACTACTCAAGGTTCACTTGGGTAATGTTTCTGAAATCCAAATCAGAAACATTTGAGTCATTCAAGGAATTAGTCACCACTCTGGAATCTCTCTACAAGCTAAAGGTTAGACAAGTACGCTCAGACAACGGGACCGAATTCAAGAATCAATGGATGGAGGCATACTGCAAGGAAAAGGGGATTGTTCATCAATTCACTTCAGCATACACGCCTCAGATGAATGGAGTTGCTGAGAGGAAAAATAGGAGCTTGATAGAGACTGCACGGACTATGCTAGCGGACTCGAAACTGCCTATCCAATTCTGGAATGAGGCAGTAGCAAATGCATGTTATACACTAATCGAGTCCTAATAGTCAAGCGCCACGGAAAGACATGTTATGAGCTACTCCAAAGACGCAAACCGAATTTGGAGTATCTTGAACCTTTTGGCGCGCCATGTACACTTCTGAAGAAGACGCAAGAAGGAAAATTCAGCGAGAAGGCAGATGAAGGAATCTTTCTAGGATACAACATACCGAATAAGCGAGTTTACAATAACTCAACGGGTCTTGTAGAAGTGTGGTGTAATGTCGACGTTCAGAGATATACCACACCACCTACAGGAAAAGGACCCGCCTACTTCTTCGATTATGATGGATTCTTCAAATCCTTCAACATACCTCTCTCTCCCTCGGATGATGAGCTAGCAACTAGGATGATGTATGATATTCTGAATACACCATCTAGCACACAGGGAGAATCATCTACTCAGTCAGGGGGAGTAGTCAACGACAGTGACTCCTCCTCTGAAGATGAAGCTGAAGAAGATGACCAGAACAGTCAGGAGGAACAGGTTCCAGTTCCAGCAAGTCCACAAGCATCTACGAGTGATGCACCTTCGACTTCAGAACCTCAAACTCCAACTACCTCAGATGCAGAACCAAATGTTCATAATCTTGGCTCTGAGGTAGCTGTTCCTACTACTCCAGGATCACGACTAAATGTTTATCATCCCCTTGACAATGTCATTGGAGATGTCAGATCAGGAGTACAAACCCGAAATCAGTTGTACTCAGCTGATTACGCCTCGGTTATGGAGAAAGGTTACATTCATGATGGTGCCTATCGATGTTTTGTCTCGCAGGTTGAGCCAAAATATGTCAGTGAAGCACTCAATGATGAGGCGTGGGTGAGTGCCATGCAAGAAGAACTTCTGCAGTTTAAGAAGTTAGGTGTATGGACACTAGTTGATAAACCTAAAGGTGCTAAAGTCATTGGCACTAAATGGGTACTAAAATGCAAGAAGGATGACCAAGGGGTCATTATCAGGAACAAAGCTCGACTGGTGGTTCAAGGTTTTCGCCAAGTCGAGGGAATTGACTACAATGAGGTGTTTGCACCCGTGGCAAGGATGGAAGCGATTCGTATCTTCCTTGCCTATGCATCGTACATGAAGATCAAAGTCTACCAATTAGATGTAAAGAGTGCATTCCTTCATGGGGAAATCAGAGAAACAGTCTACGTGAGTCAACCAGAGGGTTTTGAAGATCCCTATCATCGGGATAGAGTCTACAAGCTTGACAAAGCTTTATATGGGCTTCATCAAGCTCCTCGAGCTTGGTATGAGAAACTCTCAACTCATCTTGTGAAACACGGCTTTCGCAGGGGAGTAATTGACTGTACACTGTTTATTAAGGAAAAGGATGGCGACCTACTGCTTGTACAGATATACGTTGATGACATAATCTTCGGGTCAAAGAACGAAGAGTTATGTAAAGAGTTTGAAGCAGTAATGAAGAAAGAATTTGAGATGAGTGCCATGGGGGAGATGAAGTTCTTTCTCGGGTTACAGGTGGATCAAACACCTAATGGGATCTTTCTACATCAGACCAAGTATGTAGGAGACATTCTCAGTCGCTTTGACATGGAGAATGCTTCTGCTGCTGGGACTCCACTTGCTACTAATCATGATATAGCACCGGATGATAATGGAGATCTAGTAGATGCCACTATGTACCGAGGAATGATCGGATCCCTCATGTATCTCACTGCCTCAAGACCTGATATTATGTATGCTACATGTCTATGCTCAAGATATCAGGCTAAACCAAAGGTCAACCATCTGATCGGGGTCAAGAGGATCTTTCGTTATCTGAAGGGTACACCTACACTTGGACTGTGGTACCCTCATGATGATGACTTTGAGCTTACCGCGTATAGTGACTCGGATTACGGGGGCTGCAAGATGAACTACAAGTCTACATCAGCAGGGTGTCAATTCTTTGGGAGAAGATTAGTTACCTGGCAGTGTAAGAAGCAGACATCGGTTGCCTTGTCAACCTGTGAAGCCGAATATGTTGCTGCTGCAAGTTGCTGTTCTCAAATCATCTGGATTCAACAGCAAATGCGGGATTACGGTTTAAAATTCTCATCTACTCCTATTTTTGTTGATAACTCTGCTGCAATTGCAGTAACTAAAAATCCGGTCCAACATCCTAAGACCAAACACATCGGTATTAAATACCATTTCATAAGGGATTGTTTTGAAAAGAACTTAATTGATGTGGTTAAAATTAATACTGATTTTCAACGCGCTGACCTCTATACTAAAGCTTTTGATAAACCACGTTTTCAATATTTATTAGAGGTCAACGGTGTTAAAAAGAAAAGTGAGGTAATTCCTGATGATGAAAATGTGTAGTCCGATGTCGTGTACTTAAATTTTATTTTATTTATTTTGATTTGTCTATTTGATTTTAATTTTATTTAAACTCATGTTCTCTTGCTGTTTATTAAAATCCTAAAATAATTAAACCAGAAATGATTTTAGTATTTTAGGGGGAGAATATGTCAGCAAGTTAACATTAAAAAAAAAAAAAAAAAAAAAAAAAATGAGGGAGAAGGAGTAGCGAGCTGAAATAAGGTAGATTGTATCTGTGATACCGATTCAATACCTTTGGAAAATGATAGTACACAGGAACAAATCAAGAGGGACTTTAAAATTTAAGTTTAGTAATATGCAAAAGTTCAAAGTAATAAATCTGTGTAGTCTAAGCAATACTAAAAGGAAAGATGATAGAAAACTGGCAACTCCTAAGGTGACACAAAGAAAGTAGACTTAGAGGCTGCTAGACCATATATGATATGTTGGTAGATTCAACACAATAGACAACTAGACCTGATTGGTGATTTCAAGATAAAACTAAAGTGTTCAACTGACTGTGGGCGTCCATCTTATCACTGGTTAACACAATCAACAATATTCCAATAAGGGGTAATGAGCAATTAAACGCCACAAATGTGTGCGGATGACCATAACTAGAGCAAAGCAAAGAAAAAAATGAAAGACAAATGCAATAAAGCTAATGACTTATGTTGTTGGTGCATTTTGTGCAAAATAAAATAAGCTGCTCTAACAAGGAGATAGGTTATGTGCCTCTCTGCTGTGCGATGGCACTGACCTGAGGATAAGCATAACCTAGATATTCTAGAATTCATTGTTGTTTGCCGCCTCTCTGCTGTGCGATGGCACTGACCTGAGGACAGGCTTCTCTTTGAAAGCTCTAAGAATAGTCTCTTCTTGTAATAATACCCGTAGACCGCTCAAAAGCTCCTGAGGGATGTTGATTACCATATAAGTGTGGGATCCACAAGTGTTAGTTGAAATAATTACACCTAAATAAGTCACCAGTCTGTGTCAAAAGTCTGTGTATGGATTTAAGTGGACAAACATACTGACAATCATTGTGGCTACTTTCTCAAAGGTCCAAATCAATGTGAAAACCTAAGAGTTTCAGTATGATTTCCTTATGTTGCTAACGACTCTGGATGAACACCGAGAACTTGAGCATCAAAAGGTTTTATAACAAGTCTCAAATGATTTGAATTGCCTGTATGATTCCAAAAATTGAATTGGTCCAGATGTGATCAACCTAAGTTGAAGCTATCTACTCCCGATCCAAATCCCGTAGATATCAATCTCTGGATTTATCTCTCACAAAAAGCCAAAAATATGTCTGATTATGTAATTAGTTTAACTTCTTAAATTAGTTCGTTTGTTTTAAGTTTTAACTTGAGTCAGTGTCGGACTACATCAGGAAAATCAGAAGGAATAAACTCACTAAAAGGGTCATGTCTGAGATGACCATATGTTCTTTGAAAAGTTATATCAGTCACGTCTGAGGTGACAAAGTATTTTTAAAAGGGTCACGTCTGAGGTGACCAAAGTGGTTAAAAGGATCACGTCTGAGGTGATCAAGTGTTTTCTAGATTAAAAGGATCATGTCTGAGATGATCAATAGTTCATAACGTTAATTAAACTAATATAAAAGAGTTAAAGGTAAATTGGGAAAATAGCAGAAAAATTAACTAAGTATGACCCATTCGCACGAATGGACCATACGTATGGTCTAACCATACGAATGAAGTCCATTCGCACGAATGGAACATACGATTAGTCCAATCGGATGCTTAAATGCGAACGAGTGAGTCAGTCGCACGACTGAACTTCAGTCGGACGACTGGAGAAGGGCGACTGACCCAATCGCACGACTGAGTCCCACTCGCACGACTGAAAGGTGCGAATGAACTCAGTCGCACGATTGGAACTGAGTGGATATAAATAGAGGGGAGTCGGTCGCAGAGACTCCTCATTCGCAAAATCGCCCCTAAATCGCATATAGTACCGTTACTCTGCCCAAATTTTCTCTGTTTGATTTTTCTTGCTGATTCTGTGATTCTAACGTTCGCTCATCATCTTACAGGTATATTGAAGTCTATTCCATCGAAATCAGAGAATGAAACCCTAATTGATGAATACGACTGTAACAGGCGAACCGAGAACTTCAAACCCTAATAACCTATTAAAACTAAGTAATATGTTAAAATTGGTTAAAATAGGTTATTAGGGAAGAGTAGGCGACACTAAAGAACCGGTTAATTGAATGTTAAAACTTGTTCTGCGTAGATTTGATCTTGGGACGACTGAACAAATGAGACAGACGACTGGTCGTCCTGATGAACTTCAGTCGCACGACTGAAGGGTGCGAATCACTTAATCGCACGACTGAACCATGCGAATGAGACTCAGTCGCACGACTGGTGTAACCGCACAAGAGTTCATGCGCATGAGTCCAGTCGCACACTCAGTCGTGCGTATGAGGTCAATCGCACGTCTGAACCTCAATCGCATGATTCAGTCGCACGACTGTCTTCAGTCGTACATCCCCAATCGCATGACAGATAATGTTTATTCAAAGTTTAAGTGTTGCTTTATACTCTTAGCCAATGAAACTAACGTTTATGTTATTATGTGTTACAGATGGCGGGTAGTTGGAATATGAGCACTAAGCACAACATTTGTGCTCACCTGGACTTGACTTCCAGGAATGCAGCCGACTTTGCTGGCATTATTACTTTCCTTCAGAGATCCAGGATCGCGTATGCTATATCTACTCCCTGCACACCGTACAGATCAGTGCAGCAGGCCTTTTGGGCTGGCGCATCAGTAGACAGATCCACCGAGCCTCACTGCATCAGGAGCTCGATCTTCGGTGAGGCTATCACCGTTTCTGAGGAGGATCTGAGGATAGTACTTCAGTTTGGGGACGATGCTGAGTGTCCCACACGTTACACCCCCTCACTGTCCGTGGATGCTTCATGAGAGCCAAGTACTCTGGGGACATCAATGCCGGGGTACTCAACAAGAGTAACCTCTGTCCCCAGTTTAAGTACTTGGCCCACGTGCTGCTGAAGTGTATAGCATCACGGAAGGGTGGATTTGATGAGCTCTCGGACCAGATCCAGAACGCTTACGCAGCGTTGGTGCTGAACCATCCGTTCAGCTTCTCCAGGATGATATTCAGTTATCTGGTGGAGAACCTCGAGGGGAAGGGGAAGGAAGGCTTCTGTATGTACCCTAGATTCTTACAGATGATCATTGATCAGAAGCTTCCTTCCCTACCGAAGGAGAAGGAGGATGCTGTTATCCTCGAGGTCATGGACGACACGACTCTTGGACGGATGAAGGTCTACAGGGGGAAGCAGGTGAAGCCCCCTGTCAGGAGGTTGTTTGGGCATCTGGCCCGGGTTGATTATGTGGCGCCAGCGAAGAGGAAGTGGCGCCACGAGGACAGTGACTCAGACGTGGAGCACATTGCTATACCAGAGTCAGACTCTGATGATGATGATAGTGGCGATGCCGGGGATGACATGCCTGCCCCATCTAGAGGCACAGATACAGAGATTATTCCCCCGGGGTCAGCCACTGCCGGAGAGGTCGCAGAGATGGCCGGCTTCCATCAGGAGTTTGTCGCTGGTGACATGAGGAGGAGGAGTCAGACGAGGAGCCCCTCACCAGGACTGTGGGAAGCAAAGTCGTTCCCACAGACCACGGGCTAAAGGTGGTTCGGTGAGCACCCAAGGGACTCCTCGGCGAGAGATACTGACCCCAACTATGTTCCGGGGTCAGGTAGCAGAGTTGCAGGGGGAGCATCCACTTCCTCCGGGACCAGGAGGAAGCGGATGGCTCAACCACATGGGATGAAGAAGAAGAAGCGTCGGTTGACCTTCGTGACTACCACTTCTACCACCACAGCCACCACCACCACCACTACTGAGATTCCACCCATCACCACAGCCACCACAGCCACTACTCCTACTACCACATCCACCACCTTACCCACCACCACTATATCTATCCCATCCATCACCAGACCATTCACCCCCACTTCACCACCATCAGCCACCGACCCATATTCACCACAGCCACTGCCACCACCACCACACATCAGGCTGGACCGTCAGCCCAGCCCTCACAGGTACATGGATTCACTCTACCTCACATTGGGGTAGAGGAGCAGCTCTCAGCGCTTAACCGAATGGTTATGCGTCTGCTTGCTGCTGACGAGGAGAAGGCGGCCCAGATCCGCAGACTGACCGACTTGGCTGCTGCCCAATCTCAGCAATTGGCAGAGCAAGCTCGGGTCATAGACCAGCAGAGAGTTGAGGTGGCCCAACTCCAAGATACTCAGGCTCAGTCCGCCAAACGTATTGAGGAGTTGGAGTCGACCAACAAGACGATCATGCTGAGGCTGAAGGGGTCGAAGGATGAGCCCCTGAAGCTAAAGGAGGGTGACGGAGACGACGGAGATGATGATGATGAAGATGAGGATGATGATGAGGAAGATGATGATGATGAGGGAGAAGAAGAGAGGACAGAAGGACATGATGATGATGACGAGGCAGAAGGAGGGGATGCGGCTGCATCGGCCTCTGCCTCAGGTCAGGAGCGCAGATCCAAACGTCGACAAGACCAGTCATCCACTACTTCTGCTCCTCCGAGCGACACACCACAGATTCAGGATCAAAGTACTGATTAGATGTTTTATTTGTTTATTTACTTTGTACTTGAATCATGTAATGAAAAACAAATGTATTAAATGTTTATATATATTAAGTTAAGTTAATGTATGTCTGTTTGATTAATTACTAATGATTTATGTGTTGAATGTTTATATCAAACAGATCCAAACTTTCAGAGGGATGAGTTTGACTTTACTCCCCTTCAAATGGTCAAGACTCAGTTAACTATGATTCTTGACCTACAAGGGATAGTAAGACGGTCTGTGAGTTATACCCCTGAAGAAGGGGAGATAATTCATGACCTGTCTGATGAGCAAATAGCTGAAATGTTCAAACTCAATCCCGATGAAATCGTGAAGGATGCTCCAACAGTGGACTCAACCAGTGATGAGGAACTGAACGACATTGATGAGGTTGAGATTGAAGACATCACTGCAGAAGAGTATCCTCAGTACGCTGACGCCGAGGGAAATGTGGTCCCCAATTTGGGTGAATCCCTAGTCAGTGATACTTTTGAGGTACTCAACAAGATGGAGCAAGAAGCAGAAAAGACTGCAGAAACAGCCCAAGCCTCCAATGCAGATGTAGATATTCGTAAGGCTGAATGGGCTGCCTGTTTTGAGGAAGTGAGAGCCCAGCGGGCTGCACCAAAGAGAGATGCCTACACAAAGCTCTACAAAGTCAAGAAACACCATAAGGTGTCGGGCAGGATTATCTCTTGGGCATATTTTGAAGACCTTAACGCGTATGCTGTTAAGAGGGAGCAGGGCATAGAGTACTTCAGGTTCCCACATGATCTGAAGACTCTACCTGGTTTTGAGCTCAACCAGCTGGCTAAACTAAAGCTGCTGTATGCTGACCCGAGGAAGATGTCAGGCTGGTTTGAGGCTGCCCTGAGGAAAGAGTACCACACCAGGTGGGTCAACTTCAAACCTCAACAACCTACGAGGTATATCAGACGTTCTGAAGTTGATCCCATAACTGGAAAGCCAAAGATAGTGCTGAAGTGGAGTCCTCCGCGAACTATGTCAAGAATCCCTCTAAGGGAAATGCCACAGGACTTCACTCCCCACTTCAAATGGTGGTACTACGATTGGAGAACAGCTGAAGCGGTCATAGTCCTAAACAGAGAGGGCCAAATGGATACTATCAGGGTATTCGACCCAATGTGGCTAACCAACTTATCTGCTAATGATGTTACACATTATATAAGTGGCCACTGTTCTATGACACGCAAGATATTGTACAAGCCCTCCAATTCCAAAACGTCATAAGACTCTGCTTTGCTTTTGAGATACACGCAGGAGTCACTAAAGAGGAGAAGTACAAGAGATATAAGGAGGTTATGCAGAAGACAAGAGAATAGATAGATCTAGGTCCAAGGGGGAGTTTGTTGATACATGTATGTCCCTAGATCATGATTTGTAATGTAATGAACTTGTCTGTCTGTTTTTGATGTAATTGTAATTGATTAATGAAATGATATGAATTGGTTGTTACTTGTAATGTTTAATATTTCATTAATGAGTTGTGATTGAATTGATTGGGTTTATGAATGTTTGAATGAGTGCACATTAAGTTATATTAAATAGAACATTCAAACTTAACTTAATGAAGTTCTCATGCGGATGGCCCATGCGAATGGACCACACGCATGAATAACTTCATACGATTGACTCAATCGCACGACTGAACCAGGAGACTGGATCAGTCGTATGATTGACACATAAGATTGACTCAATCGCACGACTGAACACTCAGTCGTGCGGATGAATCAACCGCATGGTTCAATCGCACGACTGAACCATACTTATGGCCCAGTCGCACGATTGACCAATACTAACCTATAAATAGACCCAATTCGTGGGAAAACGTAAGCATTCATCCCATTACGACTCCAGACGTACCCTAGCCGTCCAGAAGCCTCCCAAATCGTTCTCCAAGTTCATAGAACACATCAGATCGGTTCCTAATCGATTTCTGACGTTGAAATCAATTCTTGATTGATTCATCGTGTGTTCTCACTGATTGGATCGCCAATCAAATAGGATTCCGCACTATTTGAGTTGGTTTAACACGCAATCACTCGGTATTTCGTTCAAATACCAGGTCCTAAGGTGTTGAGAAAGCGTCGGACCCCAATGACCACTGTGTCGACCGAAGAGGTTCATATGTCTGATATTCCGGTCACAGTCAGTGAGGCTTCTACACTAGTGATTGTTACAGAATCAATAACTGTAACATCATCATCTATGCCCACTACTGCTGATGTGTTGAGGACACCTCTAAGGGATCAAACACATGATGACATGTTTGGAGAAGCTGATTTTTTACTGTAAGGCCCCGTTTCCGGAACACTTACAGTCGGATAATCATTGCACATCATACTTAAAAATACATAGACTTTATTTAAGCAACACAGCGGAATCATTTAACTAAAACCATTTCATATATTAATAATCGCTTTTGCCAAATAATACAACATTGTTAATCGTTACAAAATATTGTTTAATTGCATTACAACATAAAAACATCATTATATCATAAAATGGATGCCATCCAAAACTTGCCAAGTAGCTTCACCCCATGCCATCCTCAGCAACCATTACCTGCAAACTGGGAAATACATAAAAGTCAGCGTTGCTGAGTGAGTTCTAGCTTTATAAATAAAATACTTTACTTTCGCTTAAAACCTTTCCTTTACTTTCATTCGTGATCACACATCATACATACACATAGATAATACTCATTATTATCTTCTATCATCATTCATCATCGTACGTCATTCGTTATCATTCATCATCATTCATTATCATTCATCATTATCTTTCACTTTCATCTGGACCAATGTCAAGTGCTACACCCTACCATCATGCATAAACCAGGTACTGGGCCGAAGTCTATAAATAGACCCCCATACATTGTGCCCGGTGGCCTGACACTAGTACTAGGGTAAGCGACAAGGGTCTCGTTCATTTGGTCAATCACATAGACTAGACCCCTGTGTGTATCCTTATGGGTTAGCTAAACCACACACAGTTGAGCTAACAACATTTTAGAGTTTTGAACCTCCTTTCATTTTCTTGCAATACTTTTCATCCATCCTTTCATTCATGCATGCATTCATTCATTTTTTACGTTCCACTTTTCATTATCATTAACTTCCGCTTTTCATTACATAATACTTTACGTTCATTACCATAATCACACCACGTAAAGCCACGGAATAATACGTAATAAGGAACATAAAGAAATAGGTCAAAATCATGCATAACATCATCATACACATCATATAGTCATCATACATCATCCCCGGGAACATTCCAAGTCATAGCCTAAAAACCCCTTTTTCCCAAAATTCAGAAATTCTAAGTCTTTAGGCGCATGGAACTATGCAGGCACATGGCCACTATGCGGGCGCATGACCTCTCAGACACATGGGAACACTTAGGCACATGGGAAAAACTTAGGCGCATGGGCAGGTTTTGGGCGCATGGGCACTATACGGGCTCATGGTCAACACTTAAGTCATTTGGGCAACTTTCTAGGCGCACGGGCACTATGCAGGCGCATGAGCCTGACTTAGCCACATGGGCACTTAGGCGTTCGGGCAGTTATGCGCATGGGAACACTTAGGCATTTTGGGCATAATCCTAGGCGCATGGGCACTATTGGGGCGCGTAAACTTTAGGCGCATGGGCACTTAGGCGCATGGCCAACTGCTTTCTAACTAACATCATTTTCAGGCCCCAATTCCATTTCTAACCTATTCTAAGCCTAGTTCCAACATACTAAGCATCATAAACAGGCATAAAATCATAAACATCATCAAAATCATTCCCAAACATACACCCACCCAAGATAGCACATACACAATCATACAGGTACACTCCCAATAATTATAAAAACATTATTCCGAGCATTTCCAGCCCCAAAACAGTTAAACAATTTAAAAATGGGGATCTAGAACTCACCTCTTGCAACTTTCGAGTAGACTTCTTCAAACCCAAATGCAATTGAGTTCAAACACCTGAAATCTGCACTTATCTTCTTCTTCTCTTTAGAACTCGAGAATTCTCTGCTCTTTCTCTCTCTAGAAACCGATGGAGAGTTGATGTGCAAAAGGTGTGGGCGGCCATGTCACCTTTTGTACAAAATACATTAATTTTGTCCTTTTTACACATTTAACCCCTTGACTTGGGTTATTTGGATTTTCTTTCTTTTTCTTCTCCTTTTTCTCTTCTTTAAATTTTCCGAGTGTTACATTTACATACTACTCCAGTGCCTCGACCGCAACTTGAGTCTGCATCATTTTCACCCACCAGGGTTACTTTAGAGCAGTGGGTTAGCGTGTTAGAGAGAGAGCTGCTAAAGAAGACACAGTTAATTGATGATATGTGTTGGAGTTTGCAAGAGAAGGATGAGAGGATAAAGAGTTTGGAGAGTCAGCAGTAGTTTATTTTCAGTTATGTTCAAATCATGGAACAAAACCTAAGAGATCTTACTACATGTCGATTCATCATTTCATACCACATAAGTTAGAGGATCAAGAAGATAGCAAACTGCTAGATCTGATCCTGCTGATGATATTATCACTGATACAGAGCGTGTTTTTGATCCTATTATTACAGAAAGGACAATAGACAATGTTGATGTTGATCAAGAGTCCTCATCAACAATTCCTATTTAGGCTACTAAGGATCAACCTGTACAGTTCATTGGAGAGGCGTTTATGGAGCCTGAGGATGTTATGCAAATTCCTAATCCAGTTGATGATGATGATGATTTGGATCATATAGACTTTGCTTTTAGTGATGAGGAGGATGATGATGATGATGAGAGTGATGATAGTGATGATGGTGATTAGGGAGATGATGATAAAGGAGATGAGGATAAGAAGGATGATGATGAGAAGGATGACATGTCAAATTGTTGTACGTCAGGTCGGTAATATTACTATTGAAGCTCCTCCACCTCCAGCTTACATACACAAGCGAGACATTCCAAACCTTTCATAAGGTACAGAAACTCAGTACCTGTTCTTAGTAGAGCATATAATATGGAAAAAAAGATGTATGTGATTAAGAGATGAGCAGGAGCGATAGAGTACTTTTAGGATGAACACGACTTTCATACACTCAAAGCATTGGATTTATATGTCATGGGTTGTGTTCCATTCATTAACCCAAGTAACTATGGAAAGGGTAACTGGATTAGAAATATGATTTGGAGACACAACATAACCAACTTCAAGGACTTTAAAATAGCCAAATCTAAAGTCTATGAAGATGAGACCCGAATTGATCCTAACATGAACAAGCCTATGAAGATAAGGGTTATTAGCATCCGAGGTATGTGAGGAAGATCCCTATACACGCTCTAGTGCCAGTTAACAGCTTGTCTAAGCTTATGTCGTGGTGTTGTGAGAAGGAAATGGGACACGCGTTGATACACTGCGTTGACAAAGATTACCGTATCATCGACCATGTGGGTCTGCTTAAGTTTGGACGAGATGATTTTGATGAGGTTGCAAGCTTGTCCAATTGCAGCTGATGAATTAGTTCACTTTTTGGCAGCACAGTTCGGTTGGTTGATTTCAAAGGCCCTAGACAACATGATGTATGCTTATGGGGGTAGTTACAAGGTTGCAGACGTGGACTTTTAAACGCATTGATTTACCGAGCCTACGGGGAGATTGTAGGGATTGAACCTAGAGGCTTGGGAAATAAAATTCAAGATAATGAAGATCAAGTCGCGCGAAAAGTTCAAGTTGCCGCGCGAAAGTACATTTCGTGTGAGAACTAGTTTTGTTTAGTATAAATAGCTAGTTTGCATTGTAATTGTTAAGCTTTTGTCATTTTCTGATTTTCATACATATTGTAATCATTCTAAAATCAGAGAGTAATATACTTTGAATTTATTTACAATTGTGTTCATGTGTGTTTGATTCTACTTCATGTTCTTATCTTAAGCGATTACGTTCCGCATTCTCCTCACCGAATGTCTTATTATGATGATCCTTACAGTAAGAAATTAAAGCTCTTACTACACTAATCTATATTACAATATTATATAAAATCTTGGGACACAAGTGTAATTTAATAAAAATTAATACATCTAATAAAATTTTTAAGCATGAGATACAACTGCTTATGCAATCATTTCTATTTTTCCGTTCATTTAGTAAATTTCTTTTAATTAATACATTAGTTAATGTATATTATTAATACATTATTTAATAACGTGATATTATTTAATTCACTACAGTATATATTATATTATATACAATACTTTAAAATTAATAATTAAATTTATTGAGTAATATCTTATTTGAAAACTTAACTTGTTTAAGATCCTTGAAAACACAAATAGATTGATCTTAATCTATAAAATCCGGAATTAATAATAATTGGAGTGGTTAAACAATGTGACATCAAGATGAACAAAAGAAGTAAATATAATATTCGCACTTAGTATCCCAGAGCAAATTCACAATACAAGATGTAGAAAGTATTAAGTGTTACATACTACAAAAACTAAACATCTATTTATAACAGATGTTCTCTCGCGAGAAGTAGTTCTCATATGGTAACTAAGGTTCTCTTGTGATTTGTTTTTCAATTTTCAAAAACTTAATTTTGATTTTGTGAGTTACTAGGTTTGATCCCTAGAATCTTCTCCAGGCTCGGTGAATTAAATCTTCAAAAGTCTACATCTTCAACCTTGTAATTGCATACATAAGCATATATTTTGTTGTCAAGGGCTTTTGTAATCATCCAATTTAAATTGTGCTACATCAAAGTGTACTGATTCACCGGCTTTTCTTACACATGCTTGAAGCTTCATCAAATCAACTCTTTCAAACTTTACATGATCAATTGGATCAATGATTATGTACTCCTTGTCCATATATTAGATCACTGCATGCCTAGTTTCCTTTTCATATGTCAATCTCATAAGCTTACATAAACTGTATACTAGTATAGAAGTATAAATTGGAATCTTCCTAGCATACTTAGGATGCTTGAACACTTTGATCTTCATTGGAGTGATAGTGTTCGGATTTATTATCGTCTCATCTTCAATTACATTAGACTTTGAAGTCTTAAAGTTTTTAAAGTTAGTTTTCCTCTAACGCCAAATCATGTTTCTAATCTAATTAGCTTTGCCGTAGTTGTTTGGGTTATGAAAGGCACTGTTTCTATAGCATATAAATCAAAAGCTCTAAGCATATGGTAGTCATGCTCAATTTGGTACTACTCTATTGCACTCGTTTTTCTTTTTACAATGTATAACGTTTTCTCCTCATTACATTCCTAGATCATTGTAGCTCCAGGATGATCAAACTTGAATCAAATCATGAAGAATTAGATCAAAATATGATAATCACAATCAAAACCTCTTTGATCTTCAATTAGATTGCAAAATATGTGTTTACAAATAATCCCTCAATCTATTGGTCATGCAACCATTAACCAACACTAATGACAATTAACCTATTTATAGTCTAGACTAATATTCACTAATTGCACTTAACCCCCTAGACTTAGGCTAATTAACACAAAATTACATATAAAGCATAAAAATGACTAAAAACAAGACAAAATATATTTTGTTCACACAAAATATATTTATTACAATAAAACTCCTAGTCATTTAAATCTTCAACGTCTTGTCTCGGTTCCTCGTCTCGAACTTGTCGGGTTTGACTTTTGTTGACTTTGACCGTGACGTTGACTTTTGTTGACTTTCACTGTGTTGATAATATAGACTATCTTTTCCAGCTCCAACAATACTCCCCCTTAGTCTATCATTATCAACGTCTTCAAACGAATTCAGCACCGAAAAGTCAACATTAGAAAGATCTTCAAATTGAAGCTTTCTGAATTTGATGAGAAAAGTTATTCATCTCATAAGCTCCCCCTATTTATATGCTCCCCCTTTTTGAGTGCATCCTTTGTGAGTATATTGGAACAACTTTCCCAAATCTCTAATCTCGAATGCTTCAGAAGATGTAGGAGGAGGATTCCTAGCTCAGTATCTTCTGCAAACTTGAGGAACAGGTTCTCTGATCAGGTACACTGCTCAACTGATGATCGGCCATCACTTACAGCAAAAATCTGAAACACATTCTCAAACACAATCTCGACATTTCTAATTAGATCATTTAATTTTAACAAAATAAACCCGTGTTTATCTGTGTGTGAAAAACAAGCGAATCCGTGTTCGTTTGTACGCAATTTCTTTAAATGCTTGAAAAATGATAAAATTGTATCAGTATAATATGGAAGACCTAAAAGAAATTTTGAACTAAAAATTTATTATATTTTTTATTTTTATTATATACATTTATTATAACATTTTTTTAATCTATATATTTTTTTATAACCGAGAATTGAATCGATCATGAGATCACATCCTCAAGATATACTTTAGCACAAAGATGAATTTAATCATCGACAAGCAATGAGATCACACTGATAACTGAATCTAATAACAGTCTTTGAATGATTTTTGAAATTGTCAAACAGATCAATAACGATTGCTGATATGTTTGTCCACTTAAACTCATGCCCTATCTTTTTCAACAAGCAGAAGATGATTCGTTAAGGTTCGATTAAATGCTTTATAATGCTAGGACCCCACAATCATTTGGCAAAAACCCTCACCCAACCTCAGGATTTCTTGAATTTTGTAATGATCTTTACAGAGCAAGGCTTGTACATTAGTGTGCAAGAGATTATCGACAGAATATTGCATTCTGTGATGAATTCATCATTTAGATAATTTGACACTACTTAGACCAAAATGGTGAGAGCTCCAGGTCTATACTCACGTATAACAAAGGAGATGACCATTTAATCATGTGCCGATGAGAGCTCCAGGTCAGTACTATCGTACAGCAGAGGAGATCATCACTCCAGGTCAGTACTTCCGTACAGCAGAGGAGATTAGCACAAATACAAGACACATAAATACACCAGACATGACTCAAAGCTATGACATATATGATTTGTATCATGGTGGGTGAAAGATCAATTCTCAATCCAATTTTTGTCGGGACTCAGTTTTTGTGCAGGCCAAAATGATTGCGTAAATCCAGACATCCTTAAGCATGATGTTTTAATTTAAATCATTATGCTGCTGTCTACTTTATTCTTCAGGCTGAGTCTACCAAGCATATCATTAAAGAATCTGTTTGTTTTTTTATTATTTGCAATTAAAAATAAGATGTAAATCAAATAACAACATCAGTTACTATCATTTCTCATTTTAAAAACGCAAGTCATGCAAAAACAAGCATTGCAAGAAGATATACAATCATTTCTCAATCATCTCAAATCAAGTTCCCAGTTCTCTTTTCATTTTTATTTACATATACTCTCCCCCTAAATTTTTATTTTTGCAAACTTTTTTATTTTATATTTATATTTATTTTTTATTTTTTTAATTTTTTTATTTTTATTATTTTTTATTATTTTTTTTTTTTTTTTTTTATAAATCTTTCAAAATCAGTGAAATTTCTTTATCGGAATGAACTCAATTAATCCCAACTAGGGAAAAAAATCATCTTTAACATTCGAATTTCGCTGAAGAAATGATAGTTTCGCTGAAATTATAGTTTCGCAGAGCTAGTTTCGCTGTGAACTCTAGTTTCGCTGAGCCGACAGTAGTTTCGCTGGAAATTTGGGCAGCAGTTTCGCTAGCCGAATGTCACAAATGGCTTAGTTTCGCTGATAAGTTCGCAGGAAACAAGCTTGAACTTTCGTTCAGAGATAAATTCGGCAGCAATTTCGCTTGATGATTGGTCAAAAACACTATTGAACTTTCGTTCAAGGGAGTACTTTCGCTGAAACTCTAGAAAACAACTTCAGATCCAAAATAAACCATAATTTCGCTGAATGAAGATGACAGTTTCGCTGTAAGAACAGCAGTTTCGCTGGTCGATCTCAAAACCCTTTTTCACCTCAAAATCAATCTGAAATCGCCCAAATCTCAATGGATTTGAAATCTGATGATTAACAGAGCTTTCCCAACCAATAATAAGCAAACTTCAATCAATTTCCATATCAATAACACTCAAATCTAATCCGAATTTGATGAAAACTTGATATTGAACAAAAACAACCAAAACCTCAACTTTTCTCTCTAAAAATCTTCAAATCTTCAGTGAATTTGATCCAAAATGGCTCTGATACCATATTGTTGGTCCATGTGATCGATGAACAGTACAATTGATTGAATAGTTTGATCAATATCACTTACATAAGCACAATAACAAACAATTGAGAGAAGAATAAGATGAATCAAGACATATTTGAAATGCAAATGAACTAACTCACTCAATATCAATAAGCACAATGTATTTCAATGAAGTAACTGCTTGAGAATGATAGTTTGCAACAGAATTCCACGTTTTGGGTTTTGCAAACTTATCATGCAAAATGAAATAACAAAAGTATATATAGCAGTCATAGTTTCGCTGACAGTTTCGCTACAAGCGAAACTGTCATGCCGAAACTATAGTTTCGCCCGGCAGAACATAAGTTCGCCGGGTGAACCAAAACAGCAAACTGTGAGCGAAACTATAGATTCGCTCACAGTTTCGCTGGACTGCCAAAACTGCTAATAACTATCAAAATACAAACTGAAACTAACACAAGTCCTATTACATTGAAAAGTAAACATCTATACTAAAGTGAGTCCAACCTATCATGATCTACAATACTCCCCCTAGGTTGGACCTCACTGTCTTCACTGCTCTTCGTTTGGCTCTTCAGCTCCCGTTTCCTCAGCTGCTGTAGATCTGTCTTCAACTCCTCCTGTAGCAATGTCTTGAGAAGCTTCAGCCACTGATTCTCCAAGATTAGTTCCTGCCTCATCAGCTTCATGTGAATGACCACTAGCTCCAGCAAACTGCCTAGTTAAGTCTTGAACATCCATAGCCAAGTCATCTTGTGCTCTCACCTTTTCAGCCAAACTTTTCACCTCTGCCCGAACTCCCCTTATTTTGTTCGCCACATTCATAAACAAGCTTGCCTCCTTCCTTGTTTCCTCACCTGCCCCCGCCTTTATATGATTTTCACAGAGAATCAAAAGATCTTCATCACAAAAGCTGAATAACTCCATTGGGTCAAACACCCTAAATTCTCTTCCTTGTTTAACTCTAATCACAGCCTCCCCGGTGTTATTATCATAGAACCACTTCTCAAAGTCCTGTAAACGAGGAGGAAGAGGATCAGCCAGTCTTACTCTGTTCACAGTCTTAGGCGGTTTAACTCTCAACACAATTCTCCCTTTCCCTGTCTCCCAGTCTTTGTCTTTCTTGGATCTCTTTCGTTCAGCCTTCATAAAACCAAATGATTCAAAATTATCATTTAGACCATTTTTAATCTCCTTCTCCAGAAATTCTGCCCTTTCACTTAAATTAGCATTAATCAAAGGCAATGTAGCTAATCGTCTCAGATCCCACTTAGGCAAGGTCTTAAACGCCTTCCTCTTGAGCATGTAACTGATATTGCCTCCTCGTCTTTTAATCAAGAACATCTTTAAGAAAGGATTATAACACCAGCTGATTATCTTCTTGTCTGCTTCCTTTCTATTCAAACCCTCCAAATTTTGAAACAGAGGGGTGAGTTCTTCAGCCTCCTTCTCTTTTATCAACCAATCACTCTTATCCATTTCAAACACATCATTCTCATCCTCTCCCTTCTTAGCCACATACACTAGAGGTCTTTCATCTACTTCATAGAATTCCGGCTCAGAATCATAATCAATCAACTGCTCATCCTCCTCTTCTTCTTCATCAATCAAACTTTTACCTTTATCTGATGTCTCCTCATGAGTAGCTTTAACAATCACTTCTTCTCCCAAATATCTTTATCAAAGTCAAACTGTAGATTAACAAACTCAGCCTCAACAATCTCATCTTCATCATTTCTACCCTCCTCTTCTTCCTCTTCTCTTGGAATCTCTTGTTCTCTTGTTTCAGTGTCAGCTGCTCCAGAGGTGCCCTCTCCTACCTTTGATGAGGTACCAACATTCAAGAATGGGTACTTAGATAAATCAGTCATATCATCTAACTCAGATTGAGTTAGTTGACTGGGTAGGCCAGCAGCAGCCTTCATCTGTGAGATCTCTTCAAATAACTTCTTAATCAAGCTGTTCTGATCAATCAACATCTTTTTCATTCCATCCATGATCTCATCTTTCTGTTGTTCCCGAATCTCTTGATTCATCAGTTTGGTCTTTATCATACTTAACTCATTAGCCAATGAAGTATTTAGACCACGAATCATATCCTCATCAAGACCAGCACTTGCTTCTTTCCCAGCTGTGAAACCCTCATGTCTATGTTTTGATCTCCGTTCAGGTTCTACAAAGTCAGTCCTCTTTTTAGACCTTCGTTCCTTCTCTACCCTTATCTCTTCAGCTTGTGTATCTATATCTTCTTCAAAATCATAATCTTTCTCCTTTGCATATCTCTTTCGTTTCTTAGCAGCATCAGCTTGTTTCACCCGTGTTTCCTCAGCTCTTTTATTTTCAGACTCATCCACACGTCTGATATAATTCCATCGCTCTGGTGGATACATGTTCTCCCAGAGATGGGTTATTTTACCACTAAAATCATGGCGTATAGCACAGCAATCTGCAAATATCCGAGGGTTCATCTGAACCAATCTCTTAACTTCACCGTGTTTAGGAACATCAGGAATCAAATCATCAATCATCATCTGAATAAAACGAGGATATAACAACCATTTATCCTTTTTCACTGCCATCACATTTTCTGCCATACAAGCGAAGATCAATCTAGCAATATTTGCCTTCTCTCCTTTGCAACATATCACCATTGCTTTGGCCCAGTCAAGATTAAGTCCATCTGATCCACCCTTACGGTGATCTAAGCACATAATAAACACGTGAGCTATATATCTCCATTCTTTAGATAAAATGACTTTTTAATCTCTTTCCTTGACCCAAAAACTGGTCCCTCATATCCCATTTGCCGAAAAGATTGGAATACTTCTGATTCTGTCATATCAACCTCATCACCAGTATCATCGTCCAGTCTAAGAATCCTCGACACATCTTCAGCAGTAATAGATATATCATGAGCAAGTACTCTAGCTGTGATCCTCTGAACATCTCCTCCGGTGTTGTATTCCGCTGACCTCCAAAAATCTCTAATGTGAAGATCATATATAGTGGGAGAATGAGAGATAGCATATGCAATGGGTGATCTTTGGAGCCATCGAATACAATCTCGAAATCCGGCCGCTTTAGGCAAAGTATCATCTAATATGGCAGTAATGTTATTCCTCTCGTCAAATTTAGATTCGCCATAATAATCTGAAAAGATCAACAAATAAATTTGAATAAGAAATACTGAAAATAAGAGAAATAAGATACAAACAAAAGAAACAATTAATTTCGGCAAGCGAAACAATAGTTTCGCTCACTAAACATGATTGATTCGCTGAATTAAAGACAGTTTCGTCAAGGAAATCAAACAGTTTCGACGAGCGAAACTATAGTTTCGCTCATAGAAACTTGTTAATTTCGCAGAACAAAAAGTATTTTCGACAAGATTAGAATGATTCAAAGTAGTTTCGCAATTAGTTTCACCAAAAATTAATTTAGATTCGCTGTTATAAATTAGTTTCGCTAACATGAGAAATTATAGACGAAACTGTGAAATGAGAATTAGTCTTTGCGAAATTAGATAAGATGCGGCGAAACTGTTAAGTTCGCTCGGACAGCATAACTTTACAGTTTCGCTGAAAAACAGTGAACTTTCGTTCAATTTCGCTGAAACTTCGGTAGTTTCGCTGAACGAACAGCGAAACCACCGAAGCGACAAATCCAAATCGCTTGCCAGAACAAAGATCTAATCCAGATTAAATAATCAATTCATGTTCGAAACTCACACCTGAAGTGAAAATCACTCAAAATCGGTCAAAAAACCAATTTCAAATCAATATCGCCGTATATGAAACCAATAAACCCTAACAGTCGACTTAAACCAGATTGCGAAGTTATGAAGAAAATTTCGCAAAATTGACTTATATAGTCAATAGTTTCGCTGGCAGCGAAACTATAAATTCGTCAAGCGAATTTACAGTTTCGCTCAGTGAAACTGTAATTTCGCTAAAAGATAACTGGTTAACAACTTATAAGCTAACCTAGCGAAATTGCAGTTTCGCTTAGCGAAACAGTCAGCGAAAGAATAATTTCGCACCAAAAATTTTTATTTATTTTTTATTATTATTATTTTTTTTTAAAATTTTATTTATTTTTTTATTATTTTTATTATTATTTTATTTTATTATTTTTTATATTTTTTTTTTTTTTATTTTTTTTTATTTTTTTTTATTTTTTTTATTATTTATTTTTATTAACAATAATACTCAAGGGAAGCACATCACATAATGAGATCTAAAATAATCAGAGATC
This sequence comes from Flaveria ramosissima, assembly GCA_025215565.1. NCBI lineage: Eukaryota > Viridiplantae > Streptophyta > Magnoliopsida > Asterales > Asteraceae > Flaveria > Flaveria ramosissima. The sequence continues at coordinate 67,584,387 of CM046046.1, forward strand.
ACATTCTCTAAATATTTTAGAACATAATGATGATTAAAAATCATCTACCAGTCATGAGATCATACTGAAAACAAGATCTGATCACAATCTGCACAGAAACCACAGAAATTAGAACAAATCAATAACGATTGCTGATATAATTATCCACTTTAAACTCATGCCTTATCTTTTTTCAAACAACAGCTTATGATTCATTTAAGGTTCGATTGGATGCTTTAGAATGCTAAGACCCCACAATCATTTGGTAAAAACCCTCACCCAACCTCAGGATTTATTGAATTATGAATCAATCTTCATGAAGCAAACTTTTGAAAAAGTATATAAATGATTATACACAAAATATTTCATTCTGAGAGAAATTCATCGATAAGATGATTTGACATAATTATATCAAAATGGTGAGAGCTCCAGATCTATACTCACGTATAACAGAGGAGATAACCATTTGAACATGTGCTGATGAGAGCTCCAGGTCAGTACTATCGTACAGCAGAGGAGATCATCACTCCAGGTCAGTACTTCCGTACAGCAAAGGAGATAAGCACAGACACAAGACATCTTAACACAAAAATAAGACAGCAGAGAATGATGACTAACAAAGCACAATGAACGAAAGATTCATTCTCAATCATTTTTGTCAGGACTCAGTTTTTGTGCAATCCAAAATGAATGAGTAAATCCAGGCATTCTTAAGCATAAAGTTTAATTTAACCATAAAGCTGCTGTCTACTTCATTCATCAGGCTGAGTCTATCAAGCATATCGTCAAAGAATTTGATCCATTTCCTTATATTTTTTATTATGAAACAGAATCTAGAGACAGTTACTATCATTTCTCATAGAATTACTGGTTATGTAAATAAGAAATATTTAGAGAATATACAGTCATTTCTCATCATGTTAAATCCGATCTCAAAATACTGATATTACTCCCCCAAATTTTTATTTTCATATGTCAATAATTATAGAAAAATTGTAACTAAAAATTTTATATTTTTTTTTTTTTTGTTTTTATGTATTTTTATATATTTTTTATTATTTTTTGTAAAATTATTATCAAAGAAATAGAAAATAAAAATTTAAAAAGATATTAACCCAAGCATAGAAATCAATTCATAAAAACGAGGTTTGTCAAACGTTTTTGTGAAAAGATCAGCTTTTTGATTTTTGGTATCAATGGGAATAATATTAATGAAACCCTTCTCTTGAGCATCACGAATCGCATGAATTCGAGTTTCAATATGCTTTGTGCGAGAATGATGAATAGGATTTTTAGCGATTCCAATGGCAGCCTCATTATCACAGAATAAAGGTGTATGAAGGAAATTGATTCCATAATCAATCATTTGGTGTTGTATCCAGAGAACTTGAGAGCAGCAGCTAGATGCAGCAATATATTCAGCTTCCCCTGTAGAAAGAGAAACTGTTGTTTGTTTCTTGCTCTGCCAAGATACCAGACAATTACCCAAATATTGACATCCTCCAGACACAGATTTTCTGTTTAACCTGCAACCATTGGAATCACTGTCAGAATAAGCATGTAAATCAAAATTTCCACCATATGGATACCACAGTCCGAGACGAGATGATCCTTTGAGATAACGAAAAATTCGTTTGACAGCTTTCTCATGAGATTCCTTTGGAGCCGACTGATATCTAGCACAGTAACCAACAGCAAAAGTGATATCAGGACGACTTGCAGTAAGATACATGAGAGAGCCAATCATAGAACGAAAAAGATGAGGATCAACTGGTTTTCCATTTTCGTCTGGAGTGAGACACGTCTGAGCAGTAAAGGGGGTCATTTCAGTAGACGCATCATCCATTTTAAATTTCTTCAGAATATCTTTAATGTACTTCTCTTGGTGAATATGAATTCCTTCTTTCTGTTGTTCAACTTGCAAGCCAAGAAAGAAGCACATTTCTCCCATCATGCTCATTTCAAACCTTTGGCTCATCACTTCTTCAAACTCTCTACACAACTTAGAGTTTGTAGATCCAAAAATAATATCATCGACATACACTTGAACAAAGATCATTTCACCATTCACCTCCTTCTTAAATAAGGTCATATCAATTGTACCACGAGAATAACCATTGCTTAAAAGATATTGTGTAAGAGTCTCATACCAGATTCTGGGTGCTTGATGAAGTCCATACAAAGATTTATCAAGTTTATACACTTTATCAGGAAAATCAGGATCTTCAAAGCCTGGTGGTTGACACACATATATCTCTTCATCAATGTCGCCATAAGAAAAGCACATTTCACATCCATCTGGTACACTTTGAATTGTTTATGAGCAGCATGAGCAAGAAATATACGGATTGCTTCAAGACGAGCAACTGGAGCAAAGACTTCTGTATAATCAATACCTTCTTCTTGAGCAAAGCCTTGCACTACAAGTCTAGATTTGTTTCGCACCACCACGCCCCGATCATCTGGTTTGTTCTTGAACACCCATTTTGTACCAATTGGATACTTGTTGGGAGGTAAATCAACTAAAGTCCAAACCTTAAGCTTCCTGAACTGTTGAAGTTCCAATTGCATAGACTCTACCCAACACGGATCTTGTAGAGCAGCATGAACATTCTTAGGAACAATTTGAGAAATGAAGCATGAGAAAAGACAAACATTAATCAGACCAGATTGACTTCGAGTACGAACACCATCAGAAACAGATCCAATTACATTATCAAGTGGATGATCTTTCAAAGTTTTATAATCTCCAGAAGAAGGAAAGATAGTTGAAGAAGTATCAACCGCCGGAGAAAGAGTAGATGAAGGTGAAGGTGTATCAATGACAGGTGATGAATCAGGTGAGTTAAGAGATGTAGGTGATAAAGAATCAGATAATGGTGCATGATCAGGCATCGGAGACGATGAGCTGACATCAATTGAAACAGCATCAGTTACTTGTGGAATTGATGAAACAGACGATGAAGATGATGGAATAATATTCGTTTGAGTACATGGACTTGACATATCATCATCGAAAACTGGCAAATTGAATGAATTGAACACAGTATCGGAATCAAAGAACCATGCAGGTTCAGATTTAACTTCAGTAGGATTTGATTCTTGCCAATCAACATAAAATGACTCTTGAACAATACGTGTTCTTTTGTTGTAAACTCGATATGCCTTTTGTGAAGAAGAATATCCAACAAAGTAACATTCATCAGAAACAGCCCCAAACTTGGTCTTTTGAGCTTGAGTATTCAGAAGCGTACAAGAACATCCAAATGGGCGAAAGAAATCAATTAGTGGTTTCCTCTTATGAAAAAGTTCATAAGGAGTCTTCACTTTATCTTTCACTATTAGCACTCTGTTTAAAACATAAGAAGCACAATTAACAGCTTCAGCCCAGAAAATGACAGGTAGTGAGGATTCTATCAACATTGTACGAGCAGCTTCCACAAGAGTACGATTCTTTCTTTCTGCAACTCCGTTCTGCTGGGGTGTTCTTGCAGCACTAAATTGTCTCACGATCCCTTTTTGAGCACAAAATGAGTCAAGAATCTGATTTTTAAATTCAGTGCCATTGTCACTTCTTAATCCCATAACTTTTTTCTTACTGACTGATTCAATTGAAATGATTAATTTCTGCAATTCCTCAGCAACTTCACTTTTGTGAGCAAGAAATCTCACCCATGAATAACGTGAAAAATCATCTGTAACAACAAGACAAAAAGATTTTTTAGCAATAGATTTAACACTAATTGGCCCAAATAAATCAGTATGTAACAACTCTAGAGGACTTGATATGCTATTTAAAAGTTTAGGCTTATGAGATTTCTTATGTTGTTTCCCTTTGGCACATGCCATGCATTTTTCAGACACAGAGAAATCTTTTAAAGGAAGTCCTCTAACAAGATTGTTCTTTACTAATTTATTAATTATCTTAAAATTGACATGGCCCAATCGACGATGCCACAAGAGTGACTCAGATGTTGATGCTTTTGAAAGAAGACAAGTTGCAGTAGCTTTTGACTCATTAGAATTCATATCAAGAAGATATGTATCGTGTTTCCTTGGAGCACGCATGAGAATTAAATCTTCTGGAACAGCTATCTCTGATTTCAAAAATAAACATTCGTCAGATTTAAATAGAACTGGAATATCTTTATCACAAATTTGAGAGACGCTCAGAAGATTAAATGCCAATTCAGGAACATGATTGACTTTTTCAAGAGTAAGAGAGCCATTAGTAACTTCTCCTTGTCCAATCATTTTTCCACCCTTCTTGTCTCCAGCAAATGCCACATATCCTCCATTGATAATTCGATAATTAGTCAACAAATCCTTTAATCCCGTCATGTGTTTGGAACATCCGCTATCAACATGCCACAGACTGTTTACAATCTTTGAAGAAGATCCCTGAAATGAATGAACAAATCATTTAGCCAGGAGTAATAGGAACCCAAGATTGAACAACCTTTGTTTTCAAAGAAGCTGATTTTTTATGAAAGAAATTATTAACCAATTTTGTCAATTTATTCCCAAAACAATTTCTATTAGAGGATCTTTCAATCAAAGGGCAATTTTTGATAAGATGATCCTCTTCACCACACCTGAAACAATGATGTTTGAATCTAGATCGATGATGTGATGAGGTAAAAATAGGATCAATAATAATCTACTCATCACATTCAGACAAACTAGAATCAACATCACTGAATGTCTCATACATCTCATGATGTTTTTGTTTATTTGACTCAGAATTATTCTTTACAAAATCATAGCTTGATTCTTTTGACAAATCAGTAAAACTCGTACTTTTTTTTTTTTTTTTTTTTTTTAAACTGTACAAAAATAAAAATTTATCAAAGAAGGTCTTCCAAACTATACTGATATGAAGATAAAAAATGAATTCTCAAGAAATATGCAGTGATTGTGAAGTGAGAACGGTGATTGTGCATATAAATATCCAGATTGTGGATAAAATACCATGACCTTAACCTGTTTGTTCCGCCTCAAATTTGAATCAAGAACAATCTCTGTCAGTAAACCGAATTACTAACAGTCCTCCTGAATTGTTCCTGCACTCATTAACAAATTAGTTAGAAAGGGAAACCCAGGCCATCGTAGTCCTGGAAGTTCCTTTTTCATCAAGATAAGTAACAAGCTTCTGCACACAACCGTTTAAACGATCGGGGATTGTTGTATTCTTCTTTTTAATTTGCCAAATTTTCTTCGGTTCAATTAACTTGGATTTGAATGAATTAAATTTGGAAATCATTTTCTGTTTAAGACCGGAAGGAAAAGAATTTGGTTTGAAACCTTTGGTCATTTTAATCTTTGGATCATGTGAAACCGGCTTCACATGAAAAGGTTTGGATGGAGGGTTTTTCATCCAACCATTCTTGAAAAGTTTGCACGAAAGCATCAATAAGCACAATGTATTTCAATGTATTTCATCCAACAGAATTCCACGAAAGTATCTCTTTGAACGAAAGTTCAGCAGTGTTTTTGATCAAGTATCAAGCGAAAGTGCTGCCGAAACTATATCTGAACGAAAGTTCAAGCTTGTTTCCTGCGAAATTAGCAGCGAAACTAAGCAATTGTTGTCTTTGATTCAAGCGAAAGTGCTGCTGAAATTTCAAGAGAAAGTGTCTGAGTTTGCGAAAGTATTTGTTTTAGCGAAACTATTAAGCAGGCTTACTTTCTCAGCGAAGTTGTTAGCGAATTTGCCAGCGAACTTACCAGCGAAATTACCAAACTTTCTGCGAAATTATCATGTCAAAATTAACTACTCTCACACTTGCGGATCTTGAAAGTGTTGCTCCTAATAGACCTCCAAGACTCATTAATGGAGATAATTTTGAAGATTGGAAGAGATGTCTCAAGGCTTTCTTTTTCTATACAGATCATAATCAATGGGAATCGATTATTTCAGGTCCTCATATACCTACGGTTACAGTTGGTGATGTCGTTTCTCAGAATAAAGATCCATCTTCTTATACTGAAAGAGATCTGAAACTGATTGATCGTGATCAAAAAGCATTTGGTGCTCTAACTCTCTGCTTGGCTCCTGACATCTACAATCGTTTTGCAGAGCATAAAAATGCTAAATCCCTTTATGATGCTCTCTGTGAATTCTTTGATGGGAATGCAGATCTGGTGAAAGACAAGAGTATTCAAGCTGAAAAGGAGTTTAACTCGTTTGTAGGATATTTATATGCACAATCACCGTTCTCACTTCACAATCACTGCATATTTCTTGAGAATTCATTTTTTATCTTCATATCAGTATAGTTTGGAAGACCTTCTTTGATAAATTTTTATTTTTGTACAGTTTAAAAAAAAAAAAAAAAAAAAAAAGTACGAGTTTTACTGATTTGTCAAAAGAATCAAGCTATGATTTTGTAAAGAATAATTCTGAGTCAAATAAACAAAAACATCATGAGATGTATGAGACATTCAGTGATGTTGATTCTAGTTTGTCTGAATGTGATGAGGAGATTATTATTGATCCTATTTTTACCTCATCACATCATCGATCTAGATTCAAACATCATTGTTTCAGGTGTGGTGAAGAGGATCATCTTATCAAAAATTGCCCTTTGATTGAAAGATCCTCTAATAGAAATTGTTTTGGGAATAAATTGACAAAATTGGTTAATAATTTCTTTCATAAAAAATCAGCTTCTTTGAAAACAAAGGTTGTTCAATCTTGGGTTCCTATTACTCCTGGCTAAATGATTTGTTCATTCATTTCAGGGATCTTCTTCAAAGATTGTAAACAGTCTGTGGCATGTTGATAGCGGATGTTCCAAACACATGACGGGATTAAAGGATTTGTTGACTAATTATCGAATTATCAATGGAGGATATGTGGCATTTGCTGGAGACAAGAAGGGTGGAAAAATGATTGGACAAGGAGAAGTTACTAATGGCTCTCTTACTCTTGAAAAAGTCAATCATGTTCCTGAATTGGCATTTAATCTTCTGAGCGTCTCTCAAATTTGTGATAAAGATATTCCAGTTCTATTTAAATCTGACGAATGTTTATTTTTGAAATCAGAGATAGCTGTTCCAGAAGATTTAATTCTCATGCGTGCTCCAAGGAAACACGATACATATCTTCTTGATATGAATTCTAATGAGTCAAAAGCTACTGCAACTTGTCTTCTTTCAAAAGCATCAACATCTGAGTCACTCTTGTGGCATCGTCGATTGGGCCATGTCAATTTTAAGATAATTAATAAATTAGTAAAGAACAATCTTGTTAGAGGACTTCCTTTAAAAGATTTCTCTGTGTCTGAAAAATGCATGGCATGTGCCAAAGGGAAACAACATAAGAAATCTCATAAGCCTAAACTTTTAAATAGCATATCAAGTCCTCTAGAGTTGTTACATACTGATTTATTTGGGCCAATTAGTGTTAAATCTATTGCTAAAAAATCTTTTTGTCTTGTTGTTACAGATGATTTTTCACGTTATTCATGGGTGAGATTTCTTGCTCACAAAAGTGAAGTTGCTGAGGAATTGCAGAAATTAATCATTTCAATTGAATCAGTTAGTAAGAAAAAAGTTATGGGATTAAGAAGTGACAATGGCACTGAATTTAAAAATCAGATTCTTGACTCATTTTGTGCTCAAAAAGGGATCGTGAGACAATTTAGTGCTGCAAGAACACCCCAGCAGAACGGAGTTGCAGAAAGAAAGAATCGTACTCTTGTGGAAGCTGCTCGTACAATGTTGATAGAATCCTCACTACCTGTCATTTTCTGGGCTGAAGCTGTTAATTGTGCTTCTTATGTTTTAAACAGAGTGCTAATAGTGAAAGATAAAGTGAAGACTCCTTATGAACTTTTTCATAAGAGGAAACCACTAATTGATTTCTTTCGCCCATTTGGATGTTCTTGTACGCTTCTGAATACTCAAGCTCAAAAGACCAAGTTTGGGGCTGTTTCTGATGAATGTTACTTTGTTGGATATTCTTCTTCACAAAAGGCATATCGAGTTTACAACAAAAGAACACGTATTGTTCAAGAGTCATTTTATGTTGATTGGCAAGAATCAAATCCTACTGAAGTTAAATCTGAACCTGCATGGTTCTTTGATTCCGATACTGTGTTCAATTCATTCAATTTGCCAGTTTTCGATGATGATATGTCAAGTCCATGTACTCAAACGAATATTATTCCATCATCTTCATCGTCTGTTTCATCAATTCCACAAGTAACTGATGCTGTTTCAATTGATGTCAGCTCATCGTCTCCGATGCCTGATCATGCACCATTATCTGATTCTTTATCACCTACATCTCTTAACTCACCTGATTCATCACCTGTCATTGATACACCTTCACCTTCATCTACTCTTTCTCCGGCGGTTGATCCTTCTTCAACTATCTTTCCTTCTTCTGGAGATTATAAAACTTTGAAAGATCATCCACTTGATAATGTAATTGGATCTGTTTCTGATGGTGTTCGTACTCGAAGTCAATCTGGTCTGATTAATGTTTGTCTTTTCTCATGCTTCATTTCTCAAATTGTTCCTAAGAATGTTCATGCTGCTCTACAAGATCCGTGTTGGGTAGAGTCTATGGAATTGGAACTTCAACAGTTCAGGAAGCTTAAGGTTTGGACTTTAGTTGATTTACCTCCCAACAAGTATCCAATTGGTACAAAATGGGTGTTCAAGAACAAACCAGATGATCGGGGCGTGGTGGTGCGAAACAAATCTAGACTTGTAGTGCAAGGCTTTGCTCAAGAAGAAGGTATTGATTATACAGAAGTCTTTGCTCCAGTTGCTCGTCTTGAAGCAATCCGTATATTTCTTGCTCATGCTGCTCATAAACAATTCAAAGTGTACCAGATGGATGTGAAATGTGCTTTTCTTTATGGCGACATTGATGAAGAGATATATGTGTGTCAACCACCAGGCTTTCAAGATCCTGATTTTCCTGATAAAGTGTATAAACTTGATAAATCTTTGTATGGACTTCATCAAGCACCCAGAATCTGGTATGAGACTCTTACACAATATCTTTTAAGCAATGGTTATTCTCGTGGTACAATTGATATGACCTTATTTAAGAAGGAGGTGAATGGTGAAATGATCTTTGTTCAAGTGTATGTCGATGATATTTTTTTTGGATCTACAAACTCTAAGTTGTGTAGAGAGTTTGAAGAAGTGATGAGCCAAAGGTTTGAAATGAGCATGATGGGAGAAATGTGCTTCTTTCTTGGCTTGCAAGTTGAACAACAGAAAGAAGGAATTCTTATTCACCAAGAGAAGTACATTAAAGATATTCTGAAGAAATTTAAAATCGATGATGCGTCTACTGAAATGACCCCCTTTACTGCTCAGACGTGTCTCACTCCAGACGAAAATGGAAAACCAGTTGATCCTCATCTTTTTTGTTCTATGATTGGCTCTCTCATGTATCTTACTGCAAGTCGTCCTGATATCACTTTTGCTGTTGGTTACTGTGCTAGATATCAGTCGGCTCCAAAGGAATCTCATGAGAAAGCTGTCAAACGAATTTTTCGTTATCTCAAAGGATCATCTCGTCTCGGACTGTGGTATCCATATGGTGGAAATTTTGATTTACATGCTTATTCTGACAGTGATTCCAATGGTTGCAGGTTAAACAGAAAATCTGTGTCTGGAGGATGTCAATATTTGGGTAATTGTCTGGTATCTTGGCAGAGCAAGAAACAAACAACAGTTTCTCTTTCTACAGGGGAAGCTGAATATATTGCTGCATCTAGCTGCTGCTCTCAAGTTCTCTGGATACAACACCAAATGATTGATTATGGAATCAATTTCCTTCATACACCTTTATTCTGTGATAATGAGGCTGCCATTGGAATCGCTAAAAATCCTATTCATCATTCTCGCATAAAGCATATTGAAACTCGAATTCATGCGATTCGTGATGCTCAAGAGAAGGGTTTCATTAATATTATTCCCATTGATACCAAAAACAAAAAGATGATCTTTTCACAAAAACGTTTGACAAACCTCGTTTTTATGAATTGATTTCTATGCTTGGGTTAATATCTTTTTAAATTTTTATTTTCTATTTCTTTGATAATAATTTAAAAAAAATATATAAAAATACATAAAAACAAAAAAAAAAACAATATATAAAATTTTTAGTTACAATTTTTCTATAATTATTGACATATGAAAATAAAAATTTGGGGGAGTAATATCAGTATTTTGAGATCGGATTTAACATGATGAGAAATGACTGTATATTCTCTAAATATTTCTTATTTACATAACCAGTAATTCTATGAGAAATGATAGTAACTGTCTCTAGATTCTGCTTCATAATAAAAAAATATAAGGAAATGGATCAAATTCTTTGACGATATGCTTGATAGACTCAGCCTGATGAATGAAGTAGACAGCAGCTTTATGGTTAAATTAAACTTTATGCTTAAGAATGCCTGGATTTACTCATTCATTTTGGATTGCACAAAAACTGAGTCCTGACAAAAATGGATTGAGAATGAATCTTTCGTTCATTGTGCTTTGTTAGTCATCATTCTCTGCTGTCTTATTTTTGTGTTAAGATGTCTTGTGTCTGTGCTTATCTCCTTTGCTGTACGGAAGTACTGACCTGGAGTGATGATCTCCTCTGCTGTACGATAGTACTGACCTGGAGCTCTCATCAGCACATGTTCAAATGGTTATCTCCTCTGTTATACGTGAGTATAGATCTGGAGCTCTCACCATTTTGATATAATTATGTCAAATCATCTTATCGTGAATTTCTCTCAGAATGAAATATTTTGTGTATAATCATTTATATACTTTTTCAAAAAGTTTGCTTCATGAAGATTTATTCATAATTCAATAAATCCTGAGGTTGGGTGAGGGTTTTTACCAAATGATTGTGGGGTCTTAGCATTCTAAAGCATCCAATCGAACCTTAAATGAATCATAAGCTGTTGTTTGAAAAAAGATAAGGCATGAGTTTAAAGTGGATAATTATATCAGCAATCGTTATTGATTTGTTCTAATTTCTGTGGTTTCTGTGCAGATTGTGATCAGATCTTGTTTTCAGTATGATCTCATGACTGGTAGATGATTTTTAATCATCATTATGTTCTAAAATATTTAGAGAATGTGATCTCTGATTATTTTAGATCTCATTATGTGATGTGCTTCCCTTGAGTATTATTGTTAATAAAAATAAATAAAAAAATATAAAAAAAAATAAAAAAAAATATAAAAAAAAAAATTATAAAAAAATAATAAAATAAAAAAAAAAAATAATAAAAAAAATAAATAAAAATTTTAAAAAAAAAAATAATAATAATAATAAATAAATAAAAATTTTTGGTGCGAAATTATTCTTTCGCTGACTGTTTCGCTAAGCGAAACTGCAATTTCGCTAGGTTAGCTTATAAGTTGTTAACCAGTTATCTTTTAGCGAAATTACAGTTTCACTGCGCGAAACTGTAAATTCGCTTGACGAATTTATAGTTTCGCTGCCAGCGAAACTATTGACTATATAAGTCAATTTTGCGAAATTTTCTTCATAACTTCGCATATCTGGTTTAAGTCGACTGTTAGGGTTTATTGGTTTCATATACGGCGATATTGATTTGAAATTGGTTTTTGGACCGATTTTGAGTGATTTTCACTTCAGGTGTGAGTTTCGAACATGAATTGATTATTTAATCTGGATTAGATCTTTGTTCTGGCAAGCGATTTGGATTTGTCGCTTCGGTGGTTTCGCTGTTCGTTCAGCGAAACTACCGAAGTTTCAGCGAAATTGAACGAAAGTTCACTGTTTTTCAGCGAAACTGTAAAGTTATGCTGTCCGAGCGAACTTAACAGTTTCGCCGCATCTTATCTAATTTCGCAAAGACTAATTCTCATTTCACAGTTTAGTCTATAATTTCTCATGTCAGCGAAACTAATTTATAACAGCGAATCTAAATTAATTTTTGGTGAAACTAATTGCGAAACTACTTTGAATCATTCTAATCTTGTCGAAAATACTTTTTGTTCTGCGAAATTAACAAGTTTCTATGAGCGAAACTATAGTTTCGCTCGTCGAAACTGTTTGATTTCCTTGACGAAACTGTCTTTAATTCAGCGAATCAATCATGTTTTAGTGAGCGAAACTATTGTTTCGCTTGCCGAAATTAATTGTTTCTTTTGTTTGTATCTTATTTCTCTTATTTTCAGTATTTCTTATTCAAATTTATTTGTTGATCTTTTCAGATTATTATGGCGAATCTAAAATTTGACGAGAGGAATAACATTACTGCCATATTAGATGATACTTTGCCTAAAGCGGCCGGATTTCGAGATTGTATTCGATGGCTCCAAAGATCACCCATTGCATATGCTATCTCTCATTCTCCCACTATATATGATCTTCACATTAGAGATTTTTGGAGGTCAGGGGAATACAACACCGGAGGAGATGTTCAGAGGATCACAGCTAGAGTACTTGCTCATGATATATCTATTACTGCTGAAGATGTGTCGAGGATTCTTAGACTGGACGATGATACTGGTGATGAGGTTGATATGACAGAATCAGAAGTATTCCAATCTTTTCGGCAAATGGGATATGAGGGACCAGTTTTTGGGTCAAGGAAAGAGATTAAAAAATCATTTTTATCTAAAGAATGGAGATATATAGCTCACGTGTTTATTATGTGCTTAGATCACCGTAAGGGTGGATCAGATGGACTTAATCTTGACTGGGCCAAAGCAATGGTGATATGTTGCAAAGGAGAGAAGGCAAATATTGCTAGATTGATCTTCGCTTGTATGGCAGAAAATGTGATGGCAGTGAAAAAGGATAAATGGTTGTTATATCCTCGTTTTATTCAGATGATGATTGATGATTTGATTCCTGATGTTCCTAAACACGGTGAAGTTAAGAGATTGGTTCAGATGAACCCTCGGATATTTGCAGATTGCTGTGCTATACGCCATGATTTCAGTGGTAAAATAACCCATCTCTGGGAGAACATGTATCCACCAGAGCGATGGAATTATATCAGACGTGTGGATGAGTCTGAAAATAAAAGAGCTGAGGAAACACGGGTGAAACAAGCTGATGCTGCTAAGAAACGAAAGAGATATGCAAAGGAGAAAGATTATGATTTTGAAGAAGATATAGATACACAAGCTGAAGAGATAAGGGTAGAGAAGGAACGAAGGTCTAAAAAGAGGACTGACTTTGTAGAACCTGAACGGAGATCAAAACATAGACATGAGGGTTTCACAGCTGGGAAAGAAGCAAGTGCTGGTCTTGATGAGGATATGATTCGTGGTCTAAATACTTCATTGGCTAATGAGTTAAGTATGATAAAGACCAAACTGATGAATCAAGAGATTCGGGAACAACAGAAAGATGAGATCATGGATGGAATGAAAAAGATGTTGATTGATCAGAACAGCTTGATTAAGAAGTTATTTGAAGAGATCTCACAGATGAAGGCTGCTGCTGGCCTACCCAGTCAACTAACTCAATCTGAGTTAGATGATATGACTGATTTATCTAAGTACCCATTCTTGAATGTTGGTACCTCATCAAAGGTAGGAGAGGGCACCTCTGGAGCAGCTGACACTGAAACAAGAGAACAAGAGATTCCAAGAGAAGAGGAAGAAGAGGAGGGTAGAAATGATGAAGATGAGATTGTTGAGGCTGAGTTTGTTAATCTACAGTTTGACTTTGATAAAGATATTTTGGGAGAAGAAGTGATTGTTAAAGCTACTCATGAGGAGACATCAGATAAAGGTAAAAGTTTGATTGATGAAGAAGAAGAGGAGGATGAGCAGTTGATTGATTATGATTCTGAGCCGGAATTCTATGAAGTAGATGAAAGACCTCTAGTGTATGTGGCTAAGAAGGGAGAGGATGAGAATGATGTGTTTGAAATGGATAAGAGTGATTGGTTGATAAAAGAGAAGGAGGCTGAAGAACTCGCCCCTCTGTTTCAAAATTTGGAGGGTTTGAATAGAAAGGAAGCAGACAAGAAGATAATCAGCTGGTGTTATAATCCTTTCTTAAAGATGTTCTTGATTAAAAGACGAGGAGGCAATATCAGTTACATGCTCAAGAGGAAGGCGTTTAAGAGCTTGCCTAAGTGGGATCTGAGACGATTAGCTACATTGCCTTTGATTAATGCTAATTTAAGTGAAAGGGCAGAATTTCTGGAGAAGGAGATTAAAAATGGTCTAAATGATAATTTTGAATCATTTGGTTTTATGAAGGCTGAACGAAAGAGATCCAAGAAAGACAAAGACTGGGAGACAGGGAAAGGGAGAATTGTGTTGAGAGTTAAACCGCCTAAGACTGTGAACAGAGTAAGACTGGCTGATCCTCTTCCTCCTCGTTTACAGGACTTTGAGAAGTGGTTCTATGATAATAACACCGGGGAGGCTGTGATTAGAGTTAAACAAGGAAGAGAATTTAGGGTGTTTGACCCAATGGAGTTATTCAGCTTTTGTGATGAAGATCTTTTGATTCTCTGTGAAAATCATATAAAGGCGGGGGCAGGTGAGGAAACAAGGAAGGAGGCAAGCTTGTTTATGAATGTGGCGAACAAAATAAGGGGAGTTCGGGCAGAGGTGAAAAGTTTGGCTGAAAAGGTGAGAGCACAAGATGACTTGGCTATGGATGTTCAAGACTTAACTAGGCAGTTTGCTGGAGCTAGTGGTCATTCACATGAAGCTGATGAGGCAGGAACTAATCTTGGAGAATCAGTGGCTGAAGCTTCTCAAGACATTGCTACAGGAGGAGTTGGAGACAGATCTACAGCAGCTGAGGAAACGGGAGCTGAAGAGCCAAACGAAGAGCAGTGAAGACAGTGAGGTCCAACCTAGGGGGAGTATTGTAGATCATGATAGGTTGGACTCACTTTAGTATAGATGTTTACTTTTCATTGTAATAGGACTTGTGTTAGTTTCAGTTTGTATTTTGATAGTTATTAGCAGTTTTGGCAGTCCAGCGAAACTGTGAGCGAATCTATAGTTTCGCTCACAGTTTGCTGTTTTGGTTCACCCGGCGAACTTATGTTCTGCCGGGCGAAACTATAGTTTCGGCATGACAGTTTCGCTTGTAGCGAAACTGTCAGCGAAACTATGACTGCTATATATACTTTTGTTATTTCATTTTTCATGATAAGTTTGCAAAACCCAAAACGTGGAATTCTGTTGCAAACTATCATTCTCAAGCAGTTACTTCATTGAAATACATTGTGCTTATTGATATTGAGTGAGTTAGTTCATTTGCATTTCAAATATGTCTTGATTCATCTTATTCTTCTCTCAATTGTTTGTTATTGTGCTTATGTAAGTGATATTGATCAAACTATTCAATCAATTGTACTGTTCATCGATCACATGGACCAACAATCATATAGGCTTATAATTGACATATCTTATGTATGGTTTTGAATGTCTCAATACATGTATCTCAAGAGGAGGAAGAGGAGTAGATAATATAAGCTTTCTAACTTGTCTCACAACTGGCTTACATGTTAAGTCTGTAGCTAAGGTGGAGCATCTGTCTTCTCAACTCCCTATTCAGAAGGAATTTCCCTTTTTTTCCAAAAAAAACAAACTTTTCGGACTATTACCAAATACATTTGTAAAATCATCTAGTTCATCTAAGTCTTTTAAAAGGGTCCGACATCATCATCAGTTGCCTCAGTAGGCATTTGTTGTTAAGGGGAATATAATTCCTTTTCGTACTGGTCCTTAGTAGTTAGATCTAGTGGTTGATAATCCTCTGGATCATCTAGATGTAAGGCCCCGTTCCCGGGACGCCTATAGTTGGTCATTCATCGCACATAAAACATATATTTACATTCGTATTTCATAAACATCGTAGCGGAACACTAAAATAATCTTTCATTTCTATATAAATGCTTTTGCAAGTTAATACAACATTCATTACAAAACAGTTTGTTCGCATTACAATGCAAAAACATTAATCAAAAGAATGCCATCCCAAAAGAGCCGAGTAGCCTCGCAGTGCCATCCTCAACAATCATTACCTGCCAACTGGAAACACATAAAAGTCAGCGTTGCTGAGTGAGTTCTAGTTTTATAATAAAACATACTTTACTTTCATTAAAACCTTTCGTTTCCTCATGCGATCATACATCATACGTATACACAGATAATATCATTATTATCTTCATCATTTATTCATACTGTAACTTTTAGATTCTTTAATCATTACAACTTTTCCCTTTTCCATCAACCATCAACCTTACCCTTCTGTTCATGGTACTGGACCTAGGCCTATCATAGACCTTCTATAACGGTGCACCACACCTCATGGCCCCAGCACCTAGGATAAAGTTTCGGTATACTATGCAATACCTTTCTGTTCATGGTTCTGGACCTAGGCCTATCGTAGACCTTCTATAATGGTGCGTCATACCTCGTGGTCACAGTACCTAAGGTATGAAGATATGTGTACCATTGCCATATGCAATACCTTTCTGTTCATGGTTCTGGACCTAGGCCTATTGTAGTCCTTCTATAACGATGCGTCGCACCTCATGGTCACAGTACCTAAGGTATGCAGCAATATTTCTATACAAATGGTCAATCACAAGGAAAGACTCCGATGTGCATACCATGCTTGCAAGACTTTCTTTACTTTCATTACTCATTAATGCATGCATTCTTACTTCATGTTCCTCTTTTCTTTATCTTTCACTTTACGTTACATAATACTTCATTCATTCATTAACACGACACGTAAAGCCACAAGAAAGATAAACATACATCATAATAAGGAACATATCATACACAATCATCGTCATCATACAGGGCAACATCATACATACATAACATGCATAAACATGCAACATCATCATCATCATCATGCCCAACATACTCTCTAAGGTCATAACAGTCATCTTACATGCTCTTACGGGAACCTTTACGTCAAAACTTACATCTGCACATTCCCCCGAAAGTCAGAAGTCAAACTACACTTTCCTTCGAGTGCAATAGCCCTATTCGGGTTTATGGACACCCTTCAGTCCCATGGCCTCCATGCGACTGAACATCTATGCGAATGGACACCCAGTCGTGCGTATGGACCTCATGTGGATGGAACTAATGCGAATGAGCACCTATGCGACTGACCTCATGCGAATGGACTCATGTGACTAAGCACCTATGCGACTGGACCCTCAGTCGTATGACTCCCCATGCGACTGGACTCCCAATCGTACGAATGGAACCTTAATCATGCGAATAAACCCTCAATCGTGCGAATGAACCTCAATCGTGTGAATGAACCTCAATCGTGCGAATGAACCTCAATCGCCTCTTAATCAGCCGTATGGCCTCGAGTCGATCGCCTAGCCCTAGCTGATGCAGAAAGGAGTTCATCCCGAACCCAATCTGCCATTTTCGGCCTCCAAGATCATCCAAACCCATTCTAAGCCTAAATCAACCATCTTAGACCTTAGGAATGCATACCACAACACCATACAAGCACACAGAAGCCTGGAAACAAACTCTAAGCGCATCACACGCAACACACCCAAATGGGTCATAAACACACACATATAAAAACGGGTTTTTGATGCTTTCCAGCCCCAAATTCAGGGGAAAACAAGTAAAAGTGGGGTCCTAGAACTCACACAAACGAGCACAACGACAAGGGCTTCGATTTGACTCGCTCCTCAACGATTTTGGCCACTCGAACTAACCCGAACCAACACTTTTTCCTCTTTTCTCTTCTTTCTCTCTTCTCTTCTTTGATGGCTGATTTTGGTGGGTGTGGGGAGAGGGTAAGGGTTGCCCTCTCCCTTAAATATTCCCACTTCCCCAACTTTCTCTCGTTGGCGAGATTGGTCCCTTGACTTTGGACTTTATTTCTTTTATTCTTTCGTCGGCTTCAAAATAAACAAATAACCGGGTGTTACAAGTCCACCCCCCTTAAATAGGTTTCGTCCCCGAAACCTGCTATTCTTCGACAAACATGGGTAATGCTATCTCATTTCTTCCTCAGTCTCCCACGTCGACTCGGATCCTTTCCTGTGCTTCCACTGTACACGCACAAGAGGAACCACTTTATTTCTTAGCCTCTTTTCTTTTCGATCAATGATGGCCACCGGTTGCTCCACATAATTGAGCCGTTCGTCTACTTCGATACCCTCCAGTGGAACAATCATGTCTTCATCAGCTACGCACTTTCTCAGATGAGATACATGGAATGTCGGGTGAATTCCACTTAACTCTTCTGGTAGCTCCAGTCTATAGGCACCTCTCCTACTCGAGCGATGATTCGGAAAGGGCCTATATACCTTGGGCTCAACTTACTCCACTTTCGGAAACGAATGATACCCTTCCAAGGTGAGACCTTCAACATAACACGGTCACCCACCTGGAACTCAATCGGTCTGCGTCGTTTATCGGCGTACGACTTCTGTCTATCTTTGGCTGCCTTCATAAAGGCTTTAATTTTCTCAAGCTTCTCATTCGTAGCCTCGATTACTGCGACGCTCCCCAACTCCTTCTGACCAATATCACCCCAACAAATGGGTGTTCAGCATCTCCTACCGTATAGCATCTCGTATGGTGGCATACCAATGCTCGCATGATAGCTGTTGTTATATGAGAATTCGGCTAACGGCAGGTGGTCATCCCAACTTCCCCCAAAATCAATCATACATGCCCGAAGCATGTCTTCCAATGTCTGAATGGTCCTTTCTGACTGACCATCAGTTTGGGGATGATAAGCCGTGCTAATATGTAACCTCGTCCCCATAGCGTCGTGGAATTTCTTCCAAAATTTAGGTGTAAACCGGGTGTCACGATCAGATACAATAGACACTGGCACACCATGACGACTCACAATCTCCCTGATGAACAGATCAGCCAACCTCTTAGATGAATATGTCTCGCGGATCGGTAGGAAGTGAGCACTCTTCGTCAAACGGTCAACTATCACCCAAATGGCATCGTACCCTTTCAGGGTACGCGGCAGCTTCGTAATGAAATCCATGGTGATGTGCTCCCACTTCCATTCCGGTATATCCAAAGGTTGGATCTTCCCATACGGCTTTTGATGCTTGGCCTTCACCTGTAAGCAAGTAAGGCACTTACTCACATACTCCACCACGTCGCGCTTCATACCCGGCCACCAGTAATCCTTCTTCATGTCTTGATACATTTTCGTGGCACCTGGATGAATGGAGTATCGAGTCTTGTGAGCTTCATCCAGGATCTTCACGCGTAAATCCCCAAAACAAGGAATCCACACACGTCCAAATCGGATTTTAACACCGAGTGTGTTCTCCTCCAGTTCCCCAACCAGACCTCTCATCCTTTCAGAGTTAAGATGATCTTCTTTCAGCGTCTTATCTTGAAACTCTTTGACTTGCTTCATTACATCAGAGGTCATGATCAGTTGGTATGCTTTCACCCGAATCGGCTCGGGCCTCTCTTTTCGGCTAAGGGCATCAGCCACCACATTGGCCTTGCCTGGGTGGTAGTGGATCTCACAATCATAATCCTTTATAAGTTCCAACCATCTTCTCTGCCTCATGTTCAGATCCTTCTACTCGAAAAAGTACTTCAAGCTCTTGTGGTCAGTGAAAATGGTGCACTTCGTCCCGTACAGATAGTGCCTCCAAATCTTTAGTGCAAAGACCACGGCTGCTAGCTCCAAGTCATGAGTAGGATAATTGACCTCATGAACCTTCAACTGTCGGGATGCATATGCTATAACTTTCCCTCTTTGCATTAACACACACCCCAACCCTTAGTAGGAAGCATCAGAATAGAGCACCAGGTCTTCACTTCCATCGAGTAATGACAGAACAGGAGCTTGAGTCAATCTCGTCTTCAATTCCTCGAATGCCTTCTCTTGAGCTTGACCCCATATAAACTTTACATCTTTTTGGGTCAACTTAGTCAGTGGAGAAGCAATCTTAGAGAAGTTTTGGATAAATCTTCTATAGTAGCCCGCCAAACCCAAGAAACTACGAATCTCGGATGGCGTCTTTGGTGACTTCCATTGCATAACTGCCTCCACTTTCGCCGGGTCCACCATAATCCCGTCGGGATTCACCACATGACCCAAGAACTGAACTTCGCGCAACCAGAACGCGCACTTGGAGATTTTAGCATACAACTTCTCCCTCCTCAGCGTCTCCAAAACCTCCCGAATGTGACCGGCATGCTCAATCTCACTCCTCGAATAAATCAGAATATCATCAATTAACACAATCACTGATTTATCCAGCATCAGCCGACACACACGGTTCATCAAATCCATAAAAGCAGCTGGCGCGTTGGTCAAACCAAAGGACATGACAAGAAACTCGTAGTGACCATAGCGCATACGGAAAGCTGTATTAGAAACATCCTGCTCTTTCACCTTCAGCTGATGGTAACCAGATCGAAGATCTATCCTTGAAAACCAACTGGCACCTTGGAGCTGATCGAACAGATCATCTATTCTCAGTAAGGGGTATCGGTTCTTCACCGTCAACTTGTTCAGCTCGCGCTAGTCAATGCACATCCTCATACTACCGTCCTTCTTCTTTACAAACAGGACCAGAGCACCCCAAGGAGAGATACTCGGTCTAATGAACCCCTTATCAAGCAGCTCTTGCAACTGCTCCATCAATTCCTTCATCTCCGTCGGAGCTAACCGATACGGTGCCTTGGCAACAGGTTGGGCACCCAGTATCCGGTCAATCTGAAATTCAATCTCTTTGTCAGGTGGCACTCCTGGTAAGTCTTCTGGAAACACGTCCGGAAAGTCACACACAACCGGTACATCGGCTAGTTGTGGGGTTGGCGTATCCACATCCTTTACATAGGCCAAGTAAGCGCTACATCCACACGTCATACACTTTCCTGCCACCGCCATCGAGATCACTTTCGGAATCGTAGTAACACGATCACCATAAACCGTCACTGAACTACCATCAGGCGCTGTCAAACGAATCATCTTCTTGCGACACACAATGTTCGCCTCGAAGTCCGACAACAACCACCTAAGGTCATCACGAACGGTCTAACTGGAAACTTGTGACCCTCAAGTTCCACATCACAGCCCTCTATCATTTCAGAAATCCGGGTAGACTTACCTATGGTAGTTTCTACATCAAAGGGCGCATCCACCCGTCTACTACTAACAGGAAGCTTAGCACAGAAAGCAGCAGAAATAAAACTTTTACTAGCACCAGAATCAAATAACACGGAAGCTAAAGTTTGGTTCACTAGAAACGTACCGGACACAATGTCAGGGTCCATCCTAGCCTCCTGCTGCGTCATGGTGAATGCCCTGGCACTCGCCCTCGATCCTTCTTTCCCCGTCTTCTTCACCCCGGAACTCTCAGCCCTCGGCTTCTTACAATCCTTACTCACGTGGCCCTCCATGCCACAGTTAAAGCACCGGACCGTACGACAGTCATTGGCTATATACCCCGGCTTCCCACATTTGAAGCACACATTCAACCCCAGCCTACATTCCCTGCTATGTTCTCTCCACACCTACCATACTTCCTTATACCAGCACCCGATGCGACAACACGCAGTCGTCCACCCGTGCCTTCTTGTTACCCGTCGAGGCATCACCCCGACCAAACCTCTTCCAATGCCACTTCCGATCACCACCACCCTTCTTGCTACCTCCAGTCACCGCCACCGTTTTCTCATTATACAGTCTCCCCGCCAAATCCACCGCCGACCTAAACGTGCTCGGATGGGCAACGATCATGTGCTTGCGAATATCCGCTGGCAAACCCTGAATGTATCTTTTAATCTTTCGTGACAAAGGTGTCACTTAGTCCGGCACCACGCACGCCATGTCATTGAACTCGGTAGTATACTGCTGATGTGTCATGGTCCCCGCCTCCAGATGCAGGAACTCTCTCTCAACTTTATCCATTTCTCTATGAGGACAGAACTCCTCAATCACCAACTTCTTCAGTTCGGGCCATCTCATTCTCCCGATTGCCCGATTACCCTCTGCTTGGACAATATTGTCCCACCAGTATAAAGCTGAGTCCACGAACGAATGAGTGGCAAACTTCACTTCCTGATCTTCCTGGCACTCGCTGATGTCAAGAACAGCCTCCATTTCCCTCACCCATCGGTGAGCAGCAGCATCAGTGCCATTACCGTCGAAAGTAGGGGGCTTGCATCTCATAAACGCCCCATAGTTACAGCCTCTTGCCACCTCTTGCACAGGCTCATCTTCCTCTTCTTCGTCTTCATTATCAGAGAAAATCGTTTCAGGCTCCGGTTGCTCTTGTCCCCCCGAAGACCTGTTTTTCTCCTTTCTTTCTCCTTCTTTCATAGCCTTGATGACTTCGGTCACTACAGACGGTAAGATTGTCTGCATGACCTGGTGCACTTCTTCAACAACAGCCTCCTTTACTGAGGCCCTTATGTTTGCACTCTCATCTCCAGCCTCCAGATGAGGGGTCTCAGGTTCTTCAGGAACCACCTTCTCAACTCTAGGCCTTCCTCTTTTAGGTCGCGGTTCAGCATCAGGCACACCACGGCCTCCACCCCTAGAAGCTTTAGAAGATCTACCACCAGCCATTCTATCACATTGAAAGATTCAAACACCAACACGGTCATTCAAGAAAACAGCTCAGTTTATGTCAATTACAGTAAGTCCCTAATTACAGTGGCCAGTTGTGATTATCCACTTACTTTAGTCTTCATACTCCGAGCATTACCTATCCTGACTACATCAGTATCTAAATCTACATACAACATATAAACCACATAACATGCGCACATAATGCCGGTTAATATTAAGAAAATACCTGATGGCACGCAGCTACTCAGATTGGCATCCCATTCCCTTTCCGTCCCATTTTCAGTTTAAGTTAAGGTTTATTTGAAAATTTACCCATTTCATTTAAACTTTGGCTCTAATACCAACTTGTAAGGCCCCGTTCCCGGGACGCCTATAATTGGTCATTCATCGCACATAAAACATATATTTACATTCGTATTTCATAAACATCGCAGCGGAACACTAAAATAATCTTTCATTTCTATATAAATGCTTTTGCAAGTTAATACAACATTCATTACAAAACAGTTTGTTCGCATTACAATGCAAAAACATTAATCAAAAGAATGCCATCCCAAAAGAGCCGATTAGCATCGCAGTGCCATCCTCAGCAATCATTACCTGCCAACTGGAAACACATAAAAGTCAGCGTTGCTGAGTGAGTTCTAGTTTTATAATAAAACATACTTTACTTTCATTAAAACCTTTCGTTTCCTCATGCGATCATACATCATACGTATACACAGATAATATCATTATTATCTTCATCATTCATTCATACTGTAACTTTTAGATTCTTTAATCATTACAACTTTCCCTTTTCCATCAACCATAAACCTTACCCTTCTGTTCATGGTACTAGACCTAGGCCTATCATAGACCTTTTATAACGGTGCAGCGCACCTCATGGCCCTAGAACCTAGGATAAAGTTTAGGTGTACTATGCAATACCTTTCTGTTCATGGTTCTGGACCTAGGCCTATCGTAGACCTTCTATAACGGTGTGTCGCACCTCGTGGTCACAGTACCTAAAGTATGAAGATATGTGTACCATGGCCATATGCAATACCTTTCTGTTCATGGTTCTGTACCTAGGCCTATCCTAGACCTTCTATAACAGTGCGTCGCACCTCGTGGTCATAGTACCTAAGGTATGCAGCAATAGTTCTATACAAATGGTCAATCACAAGGAAAGACTCCGATGTGCATACCATGCTTGCAAGACTTTCTTTACTTTCATTACTCATTAATGCATGCATTCTTACTTCATGTTCCTCTTCTTTATCTTTCACTTTACGTTACATAATACTTCATTCATTCATTAACACGACACGTAAAGCCACAAGAAAGATAAACATACATCATAATAAGGAACATATCATACACAATCATCGTCATCATACAGGGCAACATCATACATACATAACATGCATAAACATGAAACATAATCATCATCATCATGCCTAACATACTCTCTAAGGTCATAACAGTCATCTTACATGCTCTTACGGGAACCTTTACATCAAAACTTACATCTACGCTTTCCCCCGAAAGTCAGAAGTCGAACGACACTTTCCTTCGAGTGCAACAGCCCTATTCGGGCGTATGGACACCCTTCAGTCGCATGTCCTCCATGTGACTGAACATCATGCGTTTGGCCTCATGCAGATGAACATCTAGGCGAATGGACACCCAGTCGTGCATATGGACCTCATGCGGATAGAACTAATGCAAATGAGCACCTATGCGACAGACCTCATGCGAATGGACTCATGAGACTAAGAATCTATGTGACTGGACCCTCAGTCGTATGACTCCCCATGCGACTGGACTCCCAATCGTACGAATGTAACCTTAATCGTGCGAATAAACCCTCAATCATGCGAATGAACCTCAATCGTGCGAATGAACCTCAATCGTGCGAATGAACCTCAATCGGCCGTATGGCCTCCAGTCGGTCGCCTAGCCCTAGCTGATGCAAAAAGGAGTTCATCCCGAACCCAATCTGCCATTTTCGGCCTCCAAGCTCATCCAAACCCATTCTAAGCCTAAATCAACCATCTTAGACCTTAGGAATGCATATCACAACACCATACAAGCACACACAAGCCCGGAACAAACTCTAAACGCATCACACGCAACACACCCAAATGGGTCATAAACATACACATATAAAAACGGGTATTTGATGCTTTCCAGCCCTAAAATCGGTCGAAAACAAGTAAAAATGGGGTCCTAGAACTCACACAAACAAGCACAACGAGAAGGGCTTCGATTGGACTCGCTCCTCAACGATTTTGGCCACTCGAACCAACCCGAACCAACACTTTTTCCTCTTTTCTCTTCTTTCTCTCTTCTCTTCTTTGATGGCTGATTTTGGTGGG
This sequence comes from Flaveria ramosissima, assembly GCA_025215565.1. Taxonomy (NCBI): domain Eukaryota; kingdom Viridiplantae; phylum Streptophyta; class Magnoliopsida; order Asterales; family Asteraceae; genus Flaveria; species Flaveria ramosissima. The sequence continues at coordinate 67,609,287 of CM046046.1, forward strand.
TGTGGGGAGAGGGTAAGGGTTGCCCTCTCCCTTAAATATTCCCACTTCCCTAACTTTCTCTCGTTGGTGAGTTTGGTCCCTCGACTTTGGACTTTATTTCTTTTCTTCTTTCGTCGGCTTCAAAATAAACAAATAAACGGGTGTAACACTAGACTTGGTTCAAAGACATTTTCAGACCCCGACTCACTAGATGGACATGCCATTGACCCCATATCACCTCCTTGATCATCATCGTTGTCATCATCATCCTCCCCCCTGTTATCTCCTTTACCCTCATCACTATCATTATCATCCTCATCATCATTTTCATCATCAGTAATCTAATAATAAAATTTGCCAAGCCCATCATTTCATATCTTATCTTCAGCAATGATAACACCTTTAGAAACCAACTGAGAACTTTAAGTTATTTGTTGACCTTTAACAACATGTTCAAGAGTGACGATCACATTTTCTATAGCAACTTTAGAATCTTGAACTATAGATTCACCTTCAATAGCTTGTTCTAGATTAACATCTAAAACGGTAGCTTGAACTTCCATAACAGGTTTAGGATCAGCTGATTGTTGTCCACTTGAATCGCCAATATCTATAGTTCATGCGGGTTCTGATGTGGTGGCTGATGATAAGTTTGAGGAGTAAATGCTTTTAGTTGATTCTCCAAACTCTAAACATAGTAAAACAGGAACTGTATCTGGTGTTTAAGAGTTTTAATTGTTTCATCTTTGATGTAAGAATCTAACTATAGGATATATCTCACCTCTGATTTCTCCAGTCCTTCTTTCTCCAGTTCTTTAACCCGTTGCTCCAATGTAATAGAAGTTACATGTGGAGATTCAGATGAAGTCCCTACTTCTCATTTTTCCTCTAAAGGAGTATTGATGGAAGTTTTAATATTAAATTCCAAATTCTCCTCTTGTTCCTTTGATGGTGTGGAATAGGTAGGAATTCATGAAGTTGAAGGAGTCTCTGTAACTGAAACTGAGGTTACTTTAGTTGCAATCATATGAATCCCCTAAGTCACTATTTCACTAGTTGTAGTCTTTAGCAGTCACGGGAATGCCATTAACAAGTGACACGGTTGTCATCGGAGTCCTTGGCTTCTTGAAAGCCACTCATCCTCCCCTTCATCTACCACATCTTCTTTTATGTGTAATCACTTTCTTTCGAGCCACGATTTTATTTTTTTTCTTGGTGTTTAGGGAATCTTCAAGTAGATAATCGATATCAACTTCTACTACTGAACGTTTAGCTAGAACTAAAGTAGTAGTTTCTTTTGGCCTTTCCTGAAGTATATATGGAACAAACCCTATTTCATCTCTAACCACTTTAAAATTCAAGCATTCATCAAATTATTCTTCAATCTCATCATCTATAGTAGTTTTCTTTTATGGAGCAGAACCTTCTGGAGCATAATTCAGAGTTCTAGACGATGTAGCAACACGCTTAGTTTCCTGTTGGCTTGTAGATTGTTGTTCTTGTTGTTGTTGCTATGAAGCTTGTTGTTGAGGTGGTTGATATTAAGGTTGAGTATCATAAGAGAATCTACAAATCTTAGGAAACTTGTCACCTTTATTGACATTTCCTCGTGCTTCCAATAGATAAGTGTAAACATCCTTCTTCATTATCATAATAGAATATGTAGTTGTTCCATGATTAGACAAGTCACCATGTGAAGCATTCAGCACAAGCTATAAAAATCAAGGATACATCAAGAACTTCTACCCACTTGCTGCAAGAACATTTTGCTACATCTCCACGAATATATCTGTTGAGATGCTATAGGAAGTTCTTCAACCAAAAGATACAAGTAGGGCTCCAAAAATGGCAGTTAGGCTATCCATTCCGTTGTGGTTCATGTTAAACACCATTGGTTTAGCCATATGTAATACAAACAAAACAATTGATCAGAAATTTTTTCAAGAATATCAAACACATTTAAAGTTTGACAAAATTTGAACTAATTTAAACTTTTAGTGCATTAACCCAACAATCCGCATGTGATAAATCGAAGTTATTGCAAATGACATGTTAGTCAAAAAGTTAACTCTTTGCAACTATTTGCACGATAATCAAATTAATTGCATGCAAGTACTTTCAAACTGATTATAACTTCTCGCATCTTTTTAATTTCCTTTCAACTTTTCGCGTGCGAAACTTCCAAATCCCATTCCAGAATCTGATCATTTCTTAGCAAGTTTTGATCATTAATTGGTGTTTCTTAGGTGTTGATTAAGTCTTACATCTACAATATTAAGTTTAATTTTTTCCATAGTTTAGTTTACGCAATGTCCATATATAAAGTATCTCAGGTTCTTGTATTTATCTTATGCGTTGTAACACTTGTAACAGAACTTGAGAGCAATATACAGCATTTCTTAGAAACCATATTTATCTTGATCTTCATCTTTATTCTATCTCATTACTTACTTGTGTTCTTAGTATCTTTCATATAAACTCGGTTCCATATTTGATCTGTTAAGTGTTTTAACACTCCTCATTGTGGGACTGATTGTATTAACCATCCCTTAACCGATCCTGCAAGGATAATGACATGTATTATATAACTATTAGATCTCAAATTATGTACTGCAAACTTCTGAAGTGGATGGGTGAAGCATTAAAATCCCTAATGGGTTATATATGTCCCATGCATTGGAAAAATATAGTTGGTGTACAAAACAAAAAAGATTATTAATTGGGTTGTGAGAATGATATTCTCTGTTGGTTTGAATAAAAAAGGATCGAATTTGATGATTGAGTCAGTGAATATGTAGCGAGAAATACACACACAGATCATTAAATGATGAATATACTGATAAATTCTATGTATTAATGAAGGTGAACAAGTTACAATAAATGCTAGGGTTTTAGCAAGAAACAATAACAAGACACCTCTGATACATAAGACCATCGAAGATTCTTATATTCTAGGATGTCCCAAAAGTAGGGTTTTCTATTCTATTTATAGGCTGACATAAGTCCTGTACAAAAGGACTAAACTACCCCGGTACTATACATCAGGAAACTAGTCTAAGTACAAAAACCTAATCAGCATTTCTTCTCTTCATCCGCATTGACTGATGCGGATGTTCTTCATTAGCATTTCTTTATGGTCTTCAGCATTAGTGTTTGGTCAGCAGCATTGACAAATGCGGATGAACAAACATTATGCGCATTTGTTGCTGAACATCCGCATCAGTAGATGTGGATGTACAAATGCTTGTCAGCATTTGTTCTGGCTATCCGCATTTCTAAATGCGGATGAACAAATACTTGTCAACATTTGTTCCTTGGTCATCCGAATGTACAAATACGGATAGCCGACAGTTGTCTTCTTTCTGCAGATTCTTCATCTGCACATCTTCTTGGACTTGAGGGAATTTACCAGCAGAACAACCATCAACCACCTCTTGAATTGACATGTATGATCCTTTTAGGATCAAACAATACTCCCCCTAAGGATTATACAACCTAAGTACTTCAAGGGTTTGATGGTGGATGAGGTTTTGAAGATTCTGTTGGGTCTTGGGATGATGATGGAGCTATTGTTGGTTCTACCAAAGTAGGATCCAAGATAGTTTTAATCATGTTGGAGAAATCCCTTGCCTCAGCTATCTTGTCTCTGCTTAGGACATGTATCTTTATTTGGCTCATTGAGTAGACGACTTCAACAGGTAGTTGCCTCAAGGAAATAGGCTCCCAAATTGACATTATGGATAACCCATCCTTGTGGATCAGCAAAGATCCTTCTGCATCAACCTCGAACTTGACAATGTTCCCCAACTAGAGAGGAATCTTTTTCTTCTTTCTTTGTTCTCTTTTTGTATTGATCCGTTCAAGCCATCTTCAAAATCTTGATACACTTAAGGAAGAAATACATGTCAACCTCTTCAAGCTTATTGTTGATCTCCCTAAAGTGTCTGGTGTAGATGTAGTGGATGTATGATTCATCAAGCAATCTTACTTCATATCCACTAAATAACCGAATTTTAGTTCCCTCCTTTCCTCCTCACTTCCTTTTTATAACCAACTCATAAGTTTTCTCATCATAAAACACATTTGAGATTGGTTTAGAAGTATGAGTTCTAGCTACCATCTTTCTCTTGAATGATTCAGTTGGTTGTACATTCAGCTCAGGAAATACCAACTCCTTAGCCCCTTTCACTTTCTTCTTCTTCTCAAGAGGATTTTGAAATGATTTGTCTTTTTTGATACAAATTGCTTTTAGAGATTTGAAGTTATCATTTCTCTTGAACATCTTTAGAATGTCTTCAAATTCATATCCTCTGTACATAGCTTTGTGGTTGATCAATTCCAACTCAGCTAGTTCTTTTAAGTCATGAACCTTCAGGGAGTTCACTAGAGCAGTATACTCTATGAAGAATTAAACAAGCCCTGAGATCCTTTTGACCATGAATATGTTCCAGTAACTGTCATTCTTCCAGGCAATGATTTTAACATCTACTTTCTCGTGTGGAGTAGACACACCCTAAATCATCTCTGAGGTGGTGAGCCCTTCTTGTAACTTCAGTTGTGAAAGCTCAGCAAACACCTCAGGATTCTTGTGGAGTACAGGTGCCAAAGCATCATGATCTTTTGAAGTGAGCCGGATATCATGGGCTGATACCCTTGTTCTTGGCTTTCGGCTAACAATGTCCTCTTCTAGCTTTTTCAATCTTTCTTTCTTCTCATTGATCAGTTTGAGAATTTCAGCCCTTAGTGAATTAGTCTTCATGTTTCCAAGCTTTCTTTTGGTGTAGCCTTGCTCAGAAAGGTAATTTGAGGAGCTTTAGCCTTGAGAGATTTGGTTGGGGCAGGTGAAACAGGTGACTTGAGTGTTTGTGCCTTCTCATACTCAACCACAAATGAAGGGTCCAGAAGCTTGTTCAACTTATCTTCTTCTTCAACCATTGCTTCATATGTCATGCCAAACACCTCATCTACATCATAACCGTGATTGATCAGAAACATGGCTTTAATCATCAGATCATCATTTGTGCCTTCTCAACCATTTCCTCCACTGAAGTTTCAGCCTTCACTGGGCTTTCTTTAGTTATTGGTTCATCAACCACATAACCTCCTTCATTTCACCTTCCTCTAGGTCTACAAACTTAATTCCTTTCTTTAGTTGTTCCTCAGCCAGTTCATGTTCTTCAAGAAATTCAGCTATTGCAGCTAGTCTTCGAGGATCATCTTTCTGTTTCTTTTTGACAGGTTTCTTTTCTTCTATAGGACTTTTCCCTTTTGCCTTTTCAGAGAGGTACTTTCACTTCCTGGTGTAAGTGTGTAGTCTAGGACCAAATGAAGACGGAATTGATAGTTCAGCTTCTTTCTTTTTTGTTTCTTTTGCTTTCTCAACTAATTTTTCTTTTTCTTTCTCTTGATCTTTCTCTACTAATTCTTATTTTCCTTGAATTTATTCACAAAGTTTTATAATAATTTCCTTTTGCTTTTGAGATAAGGTGATAGCTGGTACAATCTGTAAACTCAGCTCCTTTTCTAATGGCATAGGAGAGTGAGGAATTACCACTATGTGTTCACAGGAGATCTTTGGTCTCTCACAAAATCCCAAAATTCATCATGAATAATGAATTCTCCAGTTGAATAGATATCTAGGTCTTTAATCATATTTCTAAGATCAACTTCATCATCAAGAGTTTCTTCAGATTGATCACTTGAGAAATCACCATTTCCATACTTTGTTTTTCTTTTCTAGTCTCACTAGGACCAGTCTCTCTTACTTGTTCAGAAGTTCTTGATTTCATTGCAGGTGGAGAGTTATAGTCATTGTCATCACTCTCACATGAAGAACTATCATCTTTATTTTCATTGTCACTTTCATATTTCTTCTCCATGTTAGAATCATCACCCTTCTCTTCTTGTTCTTTAGCTATTTCTTGCTTGATCTTGATTAACACCTCCAACTTAGAGACTCTTTTTGTTAAAGTCTCAATTTGTTGGTTAAGATTAGCTATGATAACTGTTTGGGCATCAAGCAGGTCCTCTTGCTCTTCCATAGCTATGGTCTGAATAGATACAGTGTCAAGGTGACCATTGATTTATTTTCTTGCATGTTTAAGGGCAGCTTTGAGTCTTTCTATTTCATCATCCTTTTCTTTCTTTTCAGACTTATATTTTTCTTTGAGTTCCTTGATTTCCTTTTCTTTTTCATCTAACTCAAGGAGTCTGTCTTGGATAATTCCAGACCTTCTATCAAGCAGTTTTCCATCCTTGCTACTTTCCTCAATAGTTCAAAAATCATCTCATCCTTTTCATCAGGTCTATTACTTCTGATTTAGCAAAACTTTGAGAAGCACCTGCCTCAGATTGAGCTTGTCTTATAGGCATCCTCATGGTGTGATCCTCCGTATCAGAAGATGATTTGGATTCCTCTGAAGAGTTGGTAGATTCACCAGACTCAACAGGCTCACCAACAACAGGTGGTGAATGAATAGGAGAAATATGATGATGATTTGGAGATACATGAGGTGACTGAATGGGAGATGGGATAAATGGTGATGCAATATGAGCTTCTTGAACCGAAGGCCCAGTGTGAAGATCTCCACCTACATCCACCTATGGTGACATTGGCCTCTGTCCTTCTTCAGTTTCATAAGCATGCTCATCAACAGGAGCTTCTTCTTCTTCTTGTTCTTCAATTACTTCTTCTTGATTGATCTGCTGTAACATTCATGGCAATAAAGGAAAGAATGTCCCACTATAATAATTCCTTGGATCTCTCTTCTTAATGTACTTGTAGGACTTTGCATTATAGTGAGGAATATCCATCACTGTTCCTTCAGGCACAATATCTGGAAATGCCTCATTGATGAAGCATTGTAAGAACCTTGGGTACATGAGAAACATGTGTCTTTTTCCCTCTTGGATGTTAGAAACCAGACCATTAAATACATAAGCAGACATATTAAATGGTATATTTGTTCACAAAGCACATATAGCAGATGAAGTGGTGATGGGGATGTCATTCCATCCTGTCTTCCTCTTGGATACACAATGTTGGAAGATGTAAATAAGAAATCTCCATTGTAGATCCACTAACCCTTTCACAATCTGTTTTCCTTCAAATCCTCCCTCACATCCAATGTCTGCATAGAAGGTTGTAATCACATCATCTTCAAACTCCAAGGGAGTATCAGCATCATCACTAAATTATAGATACTGTCTCATATTTTGTTCAGTGATGGTTAAGGTATGATCATCTTAGATTCTTTTAGAAAAAGTCTTGACACCATCAATCTTAGTCACTTCAGTAGTGCTCTAGAAAGACCTTATGAAGTTCTCATAAATAACAGGTTTGACTGTGATGGCCTGAGTAACTCTAGTGGTAGAGATGAATCTGATCATATCTCTTAGACCCTCAGCCTCGGGTACATCAGAGTCAAGATAACCACTGACATTGTGGAGCTTGCTCCACGTGAGATCAGCCATTGATCCCTGCATTAGAGACATATGAGTTAGTAATTAAATTATAAGCATCAAATTACATAGTTGAAATCAAATTGACTTTTCTTAATTTGACTTTTTATGGTCAAAATTGAGAGTTCATAAGTACTGTTCCATATGAATTTGACCTAACTTGATTTTGTAATAGATACCCAATTTTATCGTGTTTTTATGCTTATTTTTTATGATCGTTTGTGTTTTTAGCATCTTTTAACACTGAAAGATAAGTTTTGATGTCAACATTTTCATTTCTTTGATCCCCTATTCAAGCGATGAAACTAGGGTTTTGAAAAACCAATTGTTTGTTGTTATTTCATCACCATTGAGTTCATTGCACTCGGAAATGTCTATCAATCCTTAGTTTGAGGTTAGTTTTTGTGATTCTTTCTTGACCTAGGGTTCTAAGTTCATCATGAGTCTGACATTTAAGGTAATGAAGTTCACTGATTATCACCTTATTTCGATACTACTGATGTTAGAATCGAAATCGAGGAGAAATGATGATGGATGAACACTAGAAACAAAAGGTGAATGATGATGTTGATGATGGATGAAGAACAGTTAAAAACACTCATCTCAAATTTGAAAAGTATTAAATGACCCTTTGAAATCCATTTAAATAGTTAAATTAATTGCTTTTACAAACTTTACAAGTTTTTAAACAAATACGGAGGAACCACTGTAGCAAATGCGAAAGAGTAAAAACTGATCAGCATTTGTGTACTATAACAAATGCGGAAGTGTGAAACTTGTCAGCGTTTGTGCACTGTAGCAAATGCGAAAGAGTTAAACTTCTAGGCAATTTTGTATTGTAGCAAATGCGAAAGAGTTAAACTTGTGGGGCATTTTTGTACTGTAGCAAAGGCTTATGTTTTAACTTTGAAAAACATTTATATTGTAACAAATGAGGTAGAAAAAAACTTGTCAGCATTTGTTCACTGTAGCAAATGCGATTGACCAATTTCTACTTAACATTTACTTCAACAAACGCGAGTGAACACTTAAGCTATTCGCATTTCTTGATTTTCAACCATCATGACAGAAGAGTGAAAGCACACAACAAAGTTTTATCATTGATCATTTGAATTTAAAAGAAATGTGCTTGAGCAAGCTTGTCAGCATAAACAAATGCGGTAGAACAAAAAGTTATCCGCATAAACAAATGCGGAAGAACAAATTTGTTCGCATAAGTTTTCAATACTTAAAAACAAGTTGTATACATTTGTATTGAAAGAAATGCGGTAGACCAAAGTTGTCCGCATTAATTTCACTTGTGTTTTTCTTGAATCAAAACAATTACCCGCATTGGTTATATGCCTAGGTTACATTAACCCGTATTAACCAATGCTCTTACGCGCATTAATTTTTGAACTTGTAAAAGATTAATGTTTCTTCAGATGATAGATTTGGCTGTTTCAAGCTGATTTTTTGACTTTTATGAAGATGTGTCTTTTGATTTTACTGTTATGAAGATGTGTCTATTAATTTGATATTTAGGAAGTTTTGACTATTGACTGTTACTTGGCTTGTCAATTCTTTCTTGAAATGAATTGAACACCAGATGTGATACAATTTTCCCATGTCTGACTGATCTTGGGCTTTTGTGCTTCCATAAATCTGCATACACTGAGATACTATGGTATAACTTCTGCACCAACACAGTCAATTTTCTGATTTTATAATTTTTTTAAGAAGAGAAACAACTGTACATAATGATTAGATCAAAATTTTAATTACTCCCCCTAAAGTTTATATCCATATGGGATAGAAACTTTAAAAAAATTAAAATTTTGAATGGAAAATATTTTTGTGATTTTTGTTTTTCTTATCTGTTCATGAAGAGAAGATATACCTTTCATTTGCGATCATATCAATCTTACCTTTCACAAGTGCAAGAAGTTGTTAGTCAAATAGACATAATCATGAACATATTGATTGTAGGTATGTTTGTCCTCTTAAACTCATACTTGGTTAATAGTTTGATGCTAGTGATCTTTATCATGTTTTGAATTGATTGAAAATTCAACATGTACCTCACACTCAAAAGGAATGTGTTTCTTTTATTGCTTCATCCAAGGTGGATGTGTTCCACATTGGGAATCTTTTTAGATCATTACATCAGCACTATGTGCTTGTTTCTTCTGACCTTTGCTCAGCAAAACAGAGAAGAAACTGATGTGGTTGAATGAGTTTCATAAGCTATCATTACCTGGTGTGCGTAGGTTACTACACACACATATTTAGATAAGCCAATACTTACTGATACTCTGAGATGAATGCTTCACAGTTGAATATGAGTTTTTAATTTATCACAACATTTATTTTCTTTTCCAAGTTGAGCCTACCCGCATATCAGATAAGTCAAGTCAGTCTTTTAGATTTTTGAAATAAGCAAAGTGAATGATATAACAACTATAATTATATCATTTCCCATAAGTATAAACCAAATACTTAAACAAAATAACTTCTTTTTGTATTTTTTATAATATTTGAATGTTTTTGAAAGTTTTTAATTTTTTAATCAATGTTAATCATGTCAATTGATTGGACTAAGAATTCAAACCGACTAGGGTCAAATGCCTTAGTGAATAAATCAGCTAATTGATTATCAGTGTGAACTTGAATCAATTTGATTAACTCCTTTTCAGCACAGTCTCTCAAAAGATGATATCTAATTTCAATATGTTTTGTTTTTGAGTGCTGAACTGGACTGTTTGTTATAAACATAGCTAATGTGTTGTCAATATAAATTGGAGTATGCAAGAAGTTAAAACCACAATCAAGCATCTGGTTTTGAATCTAGAGAACTTGAGAGCAACAAGCGGATGCTGCTATGTACTCAGCTTCGGCTGTTGAAATAGACACGTTTGTCTGCTTCTTGCACTGCTAGGAGACCAGCCTGGGACCAAGAAATTGACAACCACCAGATCTGGACTTCCTGTTAAAGTTGCATCCCCCATAGTCACTATCAGTGTTAGCATAGAGATTGAAATCCCCTTCATTTGAATACCATAATCCAAGTGCAGGCTTGCCCTTGAGATATATGAATATCCTCTTGATAGCATTCACATGTGATTCCATGGGATCTGCTTGATATCTGGCACATACACAAACACCAAACATTATGTCAGGTCTACTAGTTATTAGATACATAAGTGAGCCTATTATAGATCGATAATGAGTCTGATCCACTGATTTGCCTTCAGGATTAGGACCAATATTCTTCAGCATTGTTTCCATATATTTTGATTGATTGATGAAGATTCCATCAGTTGTTTATTGAACTTGCACTCCTAAGAAGAATATGAGTTCTCCCATTGCACTCATTTGGAATTTTGAATGCATAAGCTCTTCATAGTCTTTGCATAGTTGCTTATTTGTTGAGCCAAAGATGATATCATCTACAAAAATCTAAACCAGCAACATGTCTTTTCCTTTTCTTTTTCTGAAGAGAGTCTAATCAATCTTTCCTCTCTCATATCCATGTTCAAGAAGGAAAGATGAATGAGTCTCATACCACTTTCTGGGTGCTTGATGAAGACCATACAAGGCTTTGTCAAGCTTGTATACCCTGTGAGGAAAATCCAGATCTTCAAAGCCAGGTGGCTGACTCACGTAGACTTCTTCTGCTACTTTTCCATAAAGAAAATCACATTTCACATCCATTTGATATACAGTGATTTCATGGATCCAAAATATGCAGGGAAAAGACTTATGGCTTCTAATTTGGCAACAGGAGCGAACACTTCATCATAGTCTATTCATTCTTCCTGAGTGTAGCCCTGTGCAACCAATCTTGCTTTATTTCTAATGACGATGCGCCGGTCATCAGTCTTGTTCCAGTATAGCCATATAGTATCGATAGGGTATTGTCCTTCGGGAAGGTCTACCAGTTGCCATACTTCTTGTTTTTTGAACTGGAGCAATTCTTCCTGCATTGCCTTGATCCAGTTGTTGTCTTGAAGAGCCTCTTTTATATTCTTGGATACCGTTTGACATAGAAAACAAGAAAACAAACAGATGTTTGCAATACTTTACTTGCTTCTTGTCACCCGCTCATCTAGTTCACCAATGATGCTTGACACCGGATGATTCTTGTGTATCCTAGTGGTTGGAATTGAGTCACCAGCAATTGATACATCAAGATTAGAGACATTCAGTTCATCTTGATTAGAAGCATTTTTGTGTTCTAATGTGGGAGGGTGATGAAAATAATCAAAGTCTTCACTAATTTCTGCTTCAGTATCAGCAGCACTTTGTTGACTTTCATCATTTTGGTTTCTCACAGTTTCAACTGGTGTTGTGGCTGGTTCTTGATTTCTCACTTCATTTGACGGTTCTTCTGAAGGAGATGGAATTGTACTTGGACCAGCTTCAGTTGAAACACTCACATTTGGAGGTTCTTGTCTGACAGGATCAGCTTGTAATAAAACATCAACACCATGTTGATCAGAAGAATTAGCAGGAATCATTTGAAAATTATCTCTTCTTTAACTGTTGTAAAGGATCTAGTAGATTGCAGGTTTCCTGTAGTTGACAAGTGAAACTGATCAAACGACCTTGTAAAAGAGTCAATATCAAACAGCCAATCAGGACCAATTATAGATTTAGGGAAAGAATGCTCATTGAATTAAACATTGGTTGATTCATCAATAATGTTTAATCTAGGATTAAACACTCTAAAGGCCTTTGAGACAGAGGAATAACCAACAAAAAATCCCTCATCACACTTAGGAGAAAACTTTCCAAATGGTCTCGGGTGTTTAATATTAAGACAAGACTACCAAATGACTTCAAAAATTCAATGAATGGTTTTCTGTGAAATATAAGTTCATAAGGAGTCTTGTTGCTTTCTTTGACAATCAAAGTTTGATTTTGGACAAAGCACGATGTATTAACTGCTTCTACCCAAAAGGTAATTGGCAGTTTAGCATCGGCTAGCATTGTTCGTGCTGCTTCAATCAGTGTTCTATTTCACCTTTCAACTACCCCATTTTGTTAAGGAGTTCTAGCTGCATTGAATTGATGATCAATGCCTTTAGTTGTGCAAAATGAACTTTGATCTTCATTTTTAAATTCAGTCCCATTATCACTCCTAATTGACTTGACTTTAAGATCAAGTTGATTTTCAATTTTAGTGATGAAATCTTTTATTAATTAGGACGCTTCGTTTTTATTAAGTAAAAAGAAGACCCATGTGAATTTTGAAAAGTCATCAATGATAACCAAACAATACGGTTTCTTTCCAATGCTCATAAAATGAGTTGGACTAAATAGATCCATATGAAGAAGTTTCAATGGAGTATTGTTTGTGTTCACAAACTTTGGTTTGTGGGATGATTTGTGTTATTTCACTTTGAGACATACAGAACAGTGGTCAATTAAATGAAATTCTTTTTGAGGTAAACCAATTACATGGTTTCCTTTGACCAATCTATTCATGTTTTTGAAATTTGTATGTCCCAAACGTTTTTGATAGAAGATATGTTTCTTCCTTAGGAATTGCAGCATTAAGGTTTAAGACATAGGTATTATTCTTCCTCGGGGTCTTTAAGACAACCCATTCTTCAGAAATTTGAAGTCCTGGTTTCAGAATGTAGCAATGAGTGTCAGTGAAGTGAGTGGAATATTTCTTGTCGCAGATCTGAGACACGCTGAGAAGATTGAAGTTGAGTTGCTCGCAATAGTTCACTTTATCAAAGCTCTGCAACCCATTTGTCACAAATCCTAAATCCTATTTTCCATTGCTTAAACTCAGATTTTTGTTTAAGCATTGGCGGTTTAGATGCATGACCAAGTTCAGAAAAATTGTAAGAGTCCATTTTAATAAACTTGTTTATAGAAAGTTTGAATATGGATTAGATTGATTTTTAAGTCCAGATGGTTAAAACAGTCCAAAGTCACGATGTTCTTGATGTTCTTGATAACTTGTCTCTTCCAATGGTAATTTTATGTGTTGAACAATTTACAGTAGATGTGTCTTTGTTAATTTTATGCTACTATTCTTTTGTGGTGAATATGTTTTGTTTTTCTGTTGAATATTCACTGTTTGAAGATGTTTTTGTAACCTTTCGTAGATGAACAGTGATGAATCTCGATATATCAGAAGGTTTTTAGTATGAATACTAATTAGTAGTTGAAGAACTTGCTAATAGCAACTCAATCACTAGATCAATCGGGTTTCATTCAGATCTGGGCTGATTTGAATCGAATCTGAGAGTCAAAGCTCTGATACCAATTGACTGGGTGGTGAGAATGATATTCTCTGTTGATGTGAATCAGCAAGGATCGAATATGATGATTAAGTCAGTGAATATGTAGCGGAAATACACAGATCGTTGAATGATGAGTATACTGATAAATTCTTTGTATTAATGAAGGGAACAAGTTACAAAAAATGCTAGGGTTTTAGCAAGAAACAGTAACAAGACACCTCTGATACATAAGACAATCAAAGATTCTGATATTCTAGGATGTCCCAAAAGTAGGGTTTTCTATTCTATTTATAGGCTGACATAAGGCCTGTACAAAGTGACTCAACTAACCCTGTACTATACATCAAGAAACTAGTCTAAGTACAAAAACCTAATCAACATTTCTTCTGTTCATCCGCATTGACAAATGTGGATGTCTGGTTCTTCATCAGCATTCTTTATGGTCATCAGCATTAGTGTTTGGTCATGAGCATTGACAAATACATATGAACAAACACTTCTAGGCATTTGTTGCTAAACATCCGCATTAGTAAATGCGGATGTACAAATGCTTGTCAGCATTTGTTCTGACTATCCGTATTTGTAAACAATGATGAACAAATACTTGTCAGCATTTGTTCATTGGTCATCCGCATGTACAAATGCGGATAGCCGACATTTGTCTTCTTTCTGCAGATTCTTCATTCGTATATCTTCTTGGACATAAAGGAATTTACCAGCAGAACAACCATCAACCACCTCTTGAATTGGCATGTATGATCCTTTTAGGGTCCAACAATTATAACATCTATGTAAATGTCCGTAACAATAAAAATGCCTTAAACATAAAAATAAAGTTCTTGAGTTGTGTGTTATCATTCATAGAAAGATCACTATATTGTTATAAGTAACCAACCGTAGGTGGTACTATTGACTCGTTATATATACTAAAAAAGAGGGGTACGAAGTTGTAAATTAAATACTTTATGTTTCTTACCAAAAGATCATCCTTAAATTTTACAATAACTGTAGTATATGTTTAGAAGAAAAATATAACCAAATCTTCTAAGAGATTGAAAAGAATACATAATTATAAAAGAAAATAACTAAGTTAAAAAAAATGGTACAATAAAATTGTTTTGGCTTACAATTTAAGAACTCATGTAGCAACACTTTTATCCATCAAACAATCTACATTTGAAAGATGTTTCCATCTAGCAATATGGACAAAACTCACTTACTAAGTACACTGATGGATCTTTGATCTCTTGATATAGGAAAAGATTCTCACTTTTCTTGAGAAAAGGATGAAGAAACACTTGAATAATAAGTATACACATTAGCAATATACTATTCAAATACAACACGTTTCACTCTTTTTCACTTTATTAAAATTTCTTTCATAGGGTATTATTAGTAAAATTTTTATTAATCCAACCAGAGTGATCCAGTAACACCATTTTATCACATAGGTCTCCTCATGCTGACTTAACACTATCGAGAAGTATGTTCTTAAATGTGTAAAATATGTACTTCATTCGCTTTCTTGTACCTATCGGTGTGTCCCACTATATTTCTTTGTTTCATTTTTAACGAGACAACATTACGAAGCATATTAAAGAACAAATTATCTTTACGAGGCTCGAGACATTCCTCTGGTATTACCACAATGTTTCATTAACATAAATAACATATCATTTCTTTCTAATTTAATAAATCATATTAGTTGATTCTTATTTACTAAATTAAATTAATAAATAATAAATTTGAATCAAATTGAAAATATAAACTTCATAAAAGATCAAAAATTTATTTGATATATAAACTTATAATATAAATATATACAAAGTTAAAACATACAAATCGATCTAAACTAAAATAAATCTTTGTTTTATTTATGGAAACTCTATAAGGCAATATAGTTGAAATAAAAAAGGAAGCAATAATTTTTTTAATTAAAATAAGAGGAAAGCATTTGTTTTTTTTAAAACTATTATACAATTAGACCAGAATCTTATCACTTTGTACATGGAGTTTCAATTGTAGCTAACTCTAAAAGGAAATTATGGGCATTACGTTCATGCATAATTTCCATACTAAGGTTAGCACGACTAATAATATCAACCCAAGTTTTAATGACATGGCCATGACTATCAACTACCGATTGGTTGAAACCGTTTTTTTCTTAAATATTATATAAAGGATTTTTCAAAAGACAATGAATATTTTGATTCTAAAGCAAAACATAAGAAATGTAGGTACATGTGTCCCTAGTTTCTGAACTGAATGTAATATGTCTTTAGTGTATTACACTTATGTAATAGTTGGGTACTTAATGAAATGGAAATGTTTGGTTGTGTTTATAGTGTTTAATATTTCATTAATGAGTTGTTTAACGCATATTGACTTGATTATATAGGTTTGTGGTTGTTTGAATGAATCTTGATAATGTAATGACAAATGAATACATTCAAACTTAGTAATATGAAGTTCTCATGCGAATGGCCCATGCGAATGGACCATACACATGAACAACTTCAGGCAAATGACTCAGTCGCACGACTGAACCAGGAGACTGGATCAGTCGTATGATTGTAACATGGGATTGGCTCAGTCGCACGACTGCACACTCAGTCGTGCGAATGGATCAACCACATGGCTCAATCACACGACTGAACCATACTAATGGTTCAGTCGCGCGAATGAACAACCCTAACCTATAAATACCACCTAATTCATGGAAAACGTAACAATTCATATCACTTCGACTCCAGGCCTACCCTAGCCGTCCAGAAACCTCGAAGAACATGTTCCAAGTTCACAGATCGCACTAGATCGATTCCATATCGTTCTTAACGTTTAGATTTAATCATAATTGATTCGACGTGCGTTCTCACTGATTGGATCGCCAATCAAATAGGATTCCGTACTATTTGATTCGGTATACACGTTAATCAGTTAGTATTTCATTTAATACACGATCCTAACAAGTGGTATCAGAGCTTTGGCTCTTGATTACGTATGATTCAATCATTTTTGATACAAAAATTGTGTTTTTTCACTAAAAATGCAATATTTTCGTGTCAAACGGTGTCTTGGACGTCTCCTGCTCATAAAGTTTGTTTTTTTTTCCGGCATACGGCGATTAGGGTTAGTGAAAATTCAAGTTTTTACGGCCAAAACACCTTAAACCTAGAAATTTTCGAAATCCAGCAGCTTTAGTCGCAGGATTGACTCAATCGCACGACTGGACACATTCGCATCCCTCAGACGCACGATTGGACTCATTCGTACCTTCAAGTGCACGACTGAGCAGACTGTTCGCATTGTTCAACCGCATTAGTTCATTCGCACGACTGGACCAACCGCATTAGTTCAGCCGCACGATTGAACCATTCGCATTGTTCAATCGCACGAATAACCCAATCGCACAGATCCATTCGCATTAGTAAAGCAGTTTGTTTCAAAGACTCAAGTTAATCGCAATGGAGGACAAGTATTCAGCATTTACAGCAGGGAAAGACTCACGTATTCAGAATTTACTACTACTGGAGAGTGAAGTAGGGAATCACAATAAACCCCCTAAGCTAATTACTTTAGATGAATTCCCACACTGGAAGCAACGTTTTGAGATCTACTTAATTGGAGTAGATCCCAATATGTGGGAATCCATTGAGACGGGGTATAGTATGCCAGTAGGTGCTGATGGAGTCAAACTTACATTAGGTGGCATGACTGATGCACAGAAAGTCAAATACAATGCTAAAAAGAGAGTGTATGCGTTGCTTACTTAGTCAATTCCTAAGGATATTTTTCATCAATTTCCTGAGAACAAGCAAGCAAAGAAGCTATGGGATGAGCTGGAGAAAAGGTATGACGGGAATGCGCCATTGAAAGCTATAAAATCTAAAGAGTTGAAGAAGGAGTTCGACAACTTCTCATCGATGGGTAATGAGAGTTTGGATGATGTCATCGATAGATTCTACCACTTGATGAGTGAGCTGCACACTCATGGTGTCATAACGACCATGGAGGACAAAGTGTCGAACTTTGCAAATGGGTTGCTAGAGAAATGGGCTTCTTTTGTCTCAAATCTCAGACAGAATGATATGCTAGCGAAGTTGGACATAAATGATTTCATTCTAAAGCTGAGAGAGGAAGCACTAAGGATGAAGTACAGAGCTCAAAAGTCTTCGTATACTCAGAATCCAGCACTGTACAATGCGACTCCACAAGTCAAGACGTCTAGAGCACCACTTCAGACAGCTTTTGTGTCAAGCGCATCTGGTCCTTCACAAGCCTCTACTACAGGGTCAGAAATGTCAGGGTCGTCTAGTACCCAATACATTGCATCTGAAGCGAATGCCACAAGACTGAAAACCAAGAATCTTGGTAATGTGATGGTAGAAGTAGCAAGAGAGCACATGGATCTCTTAGCAGCTGTAGTCCATTCCTATGATTGACTTGTTGCTGGGAAAATTGGAAACTGTCATCTGGCAGACAAGGACTACGAGCAGGTAGATGAGACAGACCTGGAGAGGATGGATATAATATGGGCCATAGCAAGTGTTGTCCGGAGAGCTAAGAAGTTTGTGAAGAAGACCGGACAAAACTTGGTTGCTACTAAGGACACTACTTTTGGTTTTGACAAGAGCAAGGTGACCTGTTTCAACTGTGGAGAAAAGGGCACTTCAAACGAGAGTGTGTGAAGCCCAAGAAAACTAGAAACGGGAATCCATTCTCGTCCTTCACTCGTCAAGATAAGCCAACTAGCAGTCCTACTTCATCAAGCAAGGATCCAAAAGCCTTGACTGCTCATGATGATGAGGGACAGGACTGGAGCTTTCGGTTTGTCTCTCCGGGAGAATCCAATATTGCTAGTGTGGAAGACTTAGATGATGATTCAGCAAGTGAAGGAGATATTGCAGTGGAACTCGCGATGTCAAACATTGAAGAGACTACAACTGAGGTCAACTACAAGCTTGAAGAAGCGACAACTACAACAAAGTCTGAATCACTTGAACCAGAAACACCAGACTCTGCTTTGATGGCTAATTCATCAGAACCTTCTCAGGTAAGTACTACTGACCAACTTTTCAATAATCACGCTTGTTCTGATTTTAATAAATTTAGGGAAAGCATAGATCTGAAATTTGCTAGGTTATTAGATCATAATGATAGCTTAGTAAAGGATTTGCAACTGTGCACTGAGGCAAACAGAGTTTTAAAACAAAATGAGCATAGTTACAAAGAAAAGATAGACCTTTTAAATAAACAGCTTAGAGAAACACAAGTAGTAGCCTTTAACCAAGCTAATGACATTAGGTACTATCTTAACTCCCTAGAAGACACTAAGAAACAAAAAGCAGTTTTAGAAGTAGAAGTCAATTCATTAAAGCAAAAACTGCATAGTTGGACAAGTTCATCTCATATTGTCCAACACTTAGTGAGAGAGTGTAACAATGGGGAGGGTTTGGGATATAAAGTGGTTCCACCACCACCTGAGACCTTGATGAACACTAAAAGTAAACCAATAAATAACAATCCAATCAAGGATCATGTGGTGTCTACTCCTCTTGTAAGTGATCCAGATTCCCCTTGTACTTCAAATGAATCTGGAACTAAACAAAAGAAGGCCACTTCAAAGGCTAAAGGTAAAATACCTTGTGTTAATCTGGAAAAAGAGTTTGAAAAGGTTAATATAAAGTCTGGGACAAACAAAGTCAAATTTGAACCTAAAAAGACTATTAATGTTAACCAATCACGAGTTTCATGTCAAAGTCCAGATAAACAAAATGGAAAGGATGTTAAGAATGTTAAAACAATTAAGTTTGTTAAACAAGATAAAAAATCTAAAGAATTAGAGTCAAAACCCAAACAGAACAATGTCACTCGGGTGTCACACACGTCTCCATAAAGACAGTTTAATCGAAAGTTGATAGCAGGTCATGCTACAATTGTGGAGAGTGTGGACACATAGCTTCTTACTGTGCTTACTATCAGAAACCTAGGAAGAAAGTTGAACTTCAGGAATCAAAACCTAGGTCTTCTAAGAGGAGCTCATTGACTCCACCTAGAAGAGCTAGTGAACCTAAAGTTCAACCCATTAGCCAGTCGTCTGTTTATCACAAACAGGCCTTACACAAATCTGGCTTATGGAAAGAAAAGTCAGCCTCTGTGTCTGATAATGAGGACAAGAAGACACCTGAGCTTCCCTCACCATCTAAAGGTCAATGGGTTGAATTCAAGAATCAGTGGATGGAGGCTTACTGCAAGGAAAAGGGAATTGTGCACCAGTTCACTTCTGCCTACACACCTCAAATGAATGGCGTTGCTGAGAGAAAGAATAGCAGCTTGATAGAAATAGCTTGGATAATGCTAGCAGACTCGAAACTGCCTATCCAATTCTGGAATGAGGCAGTAGCAAATGCGTGTTACACGTTAAATCGAGTTCTGGTAGTTAAACGCCATGGCAAGACATGTTACGAGTTACTACAATGGCGTAAACCTAATCTAGAGTATCTCGAACCGTTTGGCGCACCGTGCACCTTACTGAAGAAGACTCAGGAGGGAAAATACAGCGAGAAGGCTGAAGAAGGTATCTTCCTAGCATACTACATACCGAACAAGAGAGTTTACAACAACTCAACGGGTCTAGTAGAAGTGTGGTGTAATATTGATGTTCAGAGATACACCACACCACCTACTGGAAAAGGACCCGCTTACATTTTTGACTATGATGGATTCTTCAAGTCCTTCAACATACCTATCTCCACATCTGACGAAGAGTTAGAAACCAGGATGATGTATGATGTCTTGAACTCACCATCACTAGATACAACATCCTCTGGTTCACAAGGTGACTCGTCTCACCACTCAGGGGGAGCACTAGAAGCTAGTGACTCCTCCTCAGAAGATGAAGCTGTGGAAAATAACCAGAACAATCAGGAGGAACAGGTTTCAATTCCTGCAAGTCCACAAGCATCTAATAGTGATGCCTCTTCAACTTTGGAACCTCAAAATCCTACTACCTCAGATGCAGAACCAAATGTTCATAATCTTGACTCTAAGGTAGTTGTTCCCACCACTCCAGGATCACGTCTAAATGTCTATCATCCCCTAGACAATGTCATTGGGGATGTCAGATCAGGAGTGCAGATCAGAAATCAGCTATACTTAGCTGATTATGCCTTTGTAATGGAAAAAGGATACATTCACGACGGTGCTTATCGTTGTTTTGTCTCGCAGTTTGAGCCAAAATACGTCAATGAAGCACTGAATGATGAGGCATGGTTGAGTGCCATGCAAGAAGAACTTCTTCAGTTCAAGAAGTTAGGTGTATGGACTCTGGTGGATAAACCTAAAGGTGCTAAGGTCATTGGCACCAAATGGGTCTTGAAATGCAAGAAGGATGACCAAGGTGTCATCAACAGGAACAAGGCTCGACTTGTAGTTCTAGAATTTCGTCAAGTCGAGGGAATATATTACAATGAAGTGTTTGCACCCGTGGCAAGAATGGAAGCCATCCGCATCTTCCTTGCCTATGCATCGTATATGAAGATTAAAGTTTATCAATTGGATGTGAAGAGTGCATTCCTTCATGGTGAAATCCGAGAGACCGTGTACGTCAGTCAACCCGAGGGATTTGAAGATCCATATCATCGGGACAAAGTTTACAAACTCGACAAGGCTTTATACGGACTTCATCAAGCCCCAAGAGCCTGGTATGAGAAACTCTCGGCTCACCTTGTGAAACACGGCTTTTGCAGAGGTGTTATTGATTGCACACTGTTTATCAAAGAGAAAGATGGTGATTTGCTGCTTGTTCAAATCTATGTTGATGATATCATCTTCGGGTCAAAAAACGAAGATCTATGTAAAGAGTTTGAAGCAGTAATGAAGGCTGAATTTGAGATGAGTGCCATGGGAGAGATGAAATTCTTTCTTGGGTTACAGGTGGATCAGACACCAAAAGGGATTTTTCTACATCAAACCAAGTATGTAGGAGACATTCTCAGTCGGTTTGACATGGAGAATGCTTCTGCAGTTGGGACTCCACTTGCTACAAACCATGATGTAGCACCCGATAAGAATGGTGATCTGATCGATGCAACCATGTACCGAGGAATGATTGGATCTCTCATGTACCTCACTGCCTCAATGTGACATCCGTCACTTTAAGGTCCGTCAATTAATGTGATTGTCCGTTATCTATTCTTTGATCGGTCATTCCTCATCTTTATTTGACTCTTTATGTGGAAATCATGTGTGCAATATTATCGTTGTGTGTGCATTCGTTATAACCATATGTTAACCTTAAAAGACTTCTAAAACTTTCATTTTTGAAAACGTCAAATACATCATTTTATATATATATATTAAATGTTTTAATATAACCATTTCTTAAGTCATGACAACATTAAATGTACTTTTACAATTATAATAAAACATCTAATAAAGTCGTTTTTCAACCGAACCAAATTTGGGAAAACTCGGGGGTTAAGTGCAGGGACTAAACTTGTAATTTTTCAAACTTGAGCTGGGTATAAATACCCCCTTACCAGCCCTAGAAACCCATTTTCACCATCTTCTTCATCTTCATCCTCTTCACACACAAAATCACCATTCTTGCACCAAATCCAACCCGAGAGGTCTTGTTTTCTTTGTCTTGACACCGTCTACAGCTTAGACTACTCCTTTCTAGCAGGTAGTTGTCTTTGGTTGTCCGTTTTCTAGCCTTTTCACGGCTGTCCAAAACTAGGGTTTCGGGTGTTCGGGTTCAACCCGAACACACAAGGTCGTATGGGCGCGTGTGAGGTCTCTTTGCTTGTGTTTCATGTTTGTGTATGTTTGTTGAG
The DNA here is from genome assembly GCA_025215565.1 of Flaveria ramosissima. NCBI lineage: Eukaryota > Viridiplantae > Streptophyta > Magnoliopsida > Asterales > Asteraceae > Flaveria > Flaveria ramosissima. The sequence continues at coordinate 67,631,806 of CM046046.1, forward strand.
TGTTTTTGGAGGTCCTTATGGTGTAAAACCCATGTTTAGAGCAGCTCGGGGGCTGCTCATCCCGACCACAGTCGCGATTCTGCAGATCAGGCGACTGGGTCAACCATGCGATTGAGCCGTGCGACTGAGTGGGTCGTGCGACTGAAATCATGCGTCTGAGTCAATCGCATGACTGAGTTGTGCGACTAGGCATGTCGTGCGACTGAGTTGTGCGACTGAGTGTCTGTATGCGATTGAGTCATGCGTGCGAATGAGTTTATGCGATTGAGTCATGCGATTGAGTGATTGTGTGCAATTGAGTCAGGTGACCGACTGAATGTGTGCGATTGTGCGTGATTCGCACGACTGGAGTCCAATCGCACGAATGAAGGTTCAATCGTACGAAAGTAGCTAATTCGCACGATTGAAGGTTGATTCGTGCGTATGGAGGTTGAGTCGTGCGATTGAGTGTTTTGTGGTACGACTGAAGGCCAGTCATACGAATGAAGGCCCAATCGTACGAATGAAGCTGATTCGCACGATTGGGGGTTGATTCGTACGAATGGAGGTTGAGTCGTGCGTCTGGCCTTGTTATGCGACTGAAATTGTTGAGTTTGATCCCCTTGTGCGTGGTGTGAGTATGACGTGTGATGTTGAGGTAACATTAACATAATAAGCCATTGTTCGGCCACAAAGATTAAAGTCAACGCGAAAAGGGCACACATACTATTTTAAACAAATTTAAACCAACGCTTTACAACGATCAATTGACTTATAATTATTGACACTTATTCAATGCTTCTTCAAAGACAATGAGACTTTTATTCAAATATCATCATCAATGGCGACAATGTCTTGTACTTGGATCTACATAAGATCTAGTACGTGTGTCAGTCTGTGTGTGTTATACGCGACCCAGCCGATACGACCCGAACCGACCCATCATTATTGCGCGCTTATATATATCATATCATTAATGCTATACAATAACTGTCAATAGGTGTTTGACTGTTTATTTACATTCAACATTTGGGATACATTGCTCATACATACTTACCACCTAACAAGTGAGTTTCGTGGCCCCTTTTTACGCTTATACAATATTTCAATCATTTACAACATGGGGGAAAAGTATGCTTACTCATTATCAATGTTGTACAACTTACATACATTTTACATACAAGGAATCAACGTGATACTGTGTTGCAAGCACTATTTGATACATGCTTGGGTCTGCTGTGTGGTTCTATCTTTGCAACTATTTAATTCCAGTGTGGGAACCGACGGTTAGGTATTTGTAGTACTACTGGGTTGACACCCCCACCCTCGTTCGATGGTATACTAGTTGGTACCATCAGTGGCCAGGAACGGGCCCTTGGGTGAATATATGCCGACAATTTCTTTGTGTACGTCGCTAGGTTTGGTTGCAAAGCTCATGTCATGTGATATTTACTTGTGTATATAACTGTATTCACGGTATTCCATTACACTCACTTATTACAGCATCACTTACAATTTTATTACATAAACCTGCAAGCTCACCAACAATTATGTTGACCGTTTTAAGCATATCTTTTCAGGTGATCATGCAAGTCCAGGAATCTAGGTGTGTTGCCTTAGTGGAGACCCTAGGATGCATTTTGGGACTTAACATGTTTTGACAAACAATCTTTTGAACAATGTTAACGCTTGTAAACAAATATCATCTTTTAAAACTTGTTTCCGGGTTGTGGGAATTAACATTTACAATTTCATCTTATGTGATTATGTGCATCTTTATCATGTTGCTTATGGCTATGTTGTCGTGAACATTGACTAAACACGACACAAGTCCTCTTGTTGTCGGGTGTCGTCATGGCACGCTCGTCATCATTTATATATATATTGCTCTCTATCGCTTACCATGTATTATGACGATCCCGGTCTCGTTACACCCCCGTGTTTCCGCTTTTAGCGGGGGTGTGACAGATTTGTATCAGAGCCATTGGTTATAGAGAATTAGGCAATACGCTTTACCTAGACTATAACCTAGGAACCTTCATGTAGATTTGCATGCTAGGACTCTGTATGCATATTATATCTCGTGTATGTGTTCCTCGCTGCTTGATTTGTTCATCTATTTGTTATGTGATCTTTCCACCCTATGAGAGAGCCCTTGTGCTCACTCTTTTATGGGATTCTTCTATTGAATCTTCCGTTCCCTCTGCGCGCCGAGTTAGTTTATCAGATCCGGGTATTAAACCCGAAGAGATCTTCACAGATCATGCTATTGCGCTTGACCTTGGACATTGAGATTAACCCTGAGGAGGCTATGTCTGAAACCTCGAAAGAGGAAGGAAATACACAACCTCCGCTAGACTAAACGTGATTGTATACATGGAATTACAACTGTTGTGATGGATTATCATTAAAACATTATCAATTCATGGTGTGAGAACTGCACGAATTGCATGCGATGTGTGATGACAATAAGTGTGATACTGACATGAAATACTGGACTTGATGAGTGTTATGGATATACACTTTCAATTGATTTAAGCTTATGTGTTTACTTTTCTATGATTAGAACATGCCGCCTCGAAGAGTTACCCGTAGCAATAGTGGCGGGAGTGAAGCCCCAAGGGGCAGAGGCAAAGCCAGAGGCAGAGCACCAAGAGCAAATGATGCTCCTGCCAGTAACAGTCAAGGAACAGGGAACGCCGACATGGCAGTCCTGATTGCTCAACAGTTGGCCGCGCTGATTCCTACTATTATGGCCCAAGTGAGCGACGCGCTCCAACAACACCACCCTCACGGGGATGGTGGCAACGATGATGGAGCCCAAGGAGGGATCGAAATGGAGACGGGAAACGGAAACCCGACCGGAAACTAGAGCAACCAGGAAACCGGGAATGGTGGTACAACCGGTGTGGAAACTGGGGTGGTTAATGCTCGTCGGGGATGTTCGTACAAGGAGTTTGTGGCTTGTAAGCCGAGGGAATTTGATGGGAAAGGTGGGGCGATAGCCCTAACCAGGTGGCTAGAGAAGATGGAGGCAGTGATTGATATTAGTGAGTGCCTCGACAGTCAAAGGATCAAGTATGCCACTTGTTCCCTACAGGGTAAGGCCCTAACCTGGTGGAACACCCAGGTTCAAGCTAGAGGAAGAGAATCTGCGATGCAGATGTCATGGGATGAGTTCAAAGCCTTGATCACTGAGGAATACTGCCCTCTCAACGAGATGCAGAAACTAGAGCATGAGTTCTGGAATCATGCCATGGTGGGGGCAGGGCATGCAGCTTATACTGATCGTTTTCATGAGCTGGCAAGATTGGTTCCGCATCTGGTTACGCCGGAATCAAAGAGAATTGAGAGGTATATTTGGGGACTCGCGCCTCAAATTAGAGCTATGGTCACAGCAGCCGCTCCTCCTACTATTCAAAGCGCAATTTTGAAAGCTGGCGCTTTGACTGATGAGATGGTTAGAACTAGGGTTTTGGGCAGAGGAGCCGAGAAGCGAAAGAATGTTGGGGAATCGAGCCGGTCGAGTACCGGAAAGTTTGAGAAGAGGGCTAAACCGACCAGGAATTTTGTGGCGGTGTCTCAGGCCAGGAGAGAGTATGTGGGGCCGCACCCCAAATGTGACAGGTGCAAATATCATCATCCCCCAGGGACGCAGTGCCGGGTGTGCGCTAACTGTAGGCGCCCGGGTCATTTGGCGAGAGATTGTAGAACTGCGCCGAATCTTGTAGCACCCGTCAACGCGGTTAACCCCGCTGGGAATGCAAGGGCTTACTTTGAGTGTGGGAGCCCTGATCACTACAGAAACATGTGCCCCAGGCTGAATCGGGCATCGGGTCATCAGGGCAACAACCAGCAGCAGGTGATGGCCATAGCTGGGAATCAAGGCCCGGCTACTCAGGGGAATGCAGCTCGGGGACGTGCATTTGTCATCGGAGCCAATGATGCTCGTCAGGACCCGAATGTTGTCACGGGTACGCACTTACTCAACCATCACTTCGCATCTATATTATTTGATACTGGAGCAGACAATAGTTTTATATCTTCCGAGTTTGTGCAATTGCTTGATTTGAGTCCTAGTAGGCTAGAAACTAGCTACTCTGTAGAAATGGCCAATGGTAGAGTTGTTCAGGACGATGAGATTATTAGGAAGTGTTCGTTAACGCTGGAGGATCATACCTTTGAGATAGATTTGATACCCTTTGAGTTAGGAAGCTTTGATGTGATTGTGGGTATGGATTGGTTATCGCAAAATGGAGCAGAGATTGTCTGTCGAGACAAAGTAGTACGTATCCCTATGCCAAACGGGGAAGTACTCAAGGTTCAGGGAGAACGACCGGGTAAGAACTTAAAGCTTATTTCCTGCATGAAGCACGCCAGAGCTTACGAAAACAGTGCTACGCTTTTCTGGCTCATGTGGTTGAAAAGAAAGACGAAGAGAGGAAACTGGTGGATATTCCAGTGGTACGGGATTACCCAGAAGTATTTCCAGATGACTTGTCTGGTTTGCCTCCTCCACGACAGGTGGAATTCCGTATAGAGTTGGTTCCTGGAGCTACACCGGTAGCAAAAACACCATATCGACTAGCGCCATCCGAGATGCAAGAGTTGTCTAGTCAGTTACAGGAACTACTGGAGAAGGGTTTTATCCGACCGAGTCATTCACCGTGGGGAGCACCGGTACTATTTGTCAAGAAGAAGGATGGATCGTTCCGCATGTGCATCGATTACCGTGAACTGAACAAGTTAACAGTTAAGAACCGATATCCTCTCCCCAGGATCGACGATTTATTTGATCAGCTGCAAGGAGCTTCGTATTTTTCAAAGATCGATCTTCGTTCTGGTTATCATCAGCTAAGGGTTTTCGAGGACGACATACCGAAGACTGCATTCAGGACTCGTTATGGGCACTATGAGTTCTTGGTCATGCCGTTTGGGCTGACTAACGCACCAGCTGTGTTATTGGATCTAATGAATCGGGTGTGCAAACCTTACCTGGATAAGTTTGTGATCGTGTTCATAGACGATATACTTATCTACTCCCGATCAAAGGAGGATCACGAAGAACACCTTCGGGCAATTCTGGAGCTGCTACGAGAAGAGAAACTTTTCGCCAAATTCTCAAAGTGTGAATTTTGGTTGCGGGAAGTGAAGTTTTTGGGTCATGTGGTTAATGAGGACGGGATTCATGTAGATCCCGACAAGATCGAAGCGGTGAAGAAATGGGATACACCCCAGACACCATCAGAGATACGGCAATTCTTGGGATTGGCCGGTTATTATCGTCGCTTCATCGCGAATTTTTCAAAGATCGCTCAACCGTTAACCCTGCTTACTCAGAAAGACAAGAAGTTTGATTGGGGTTATGCACAAGAACAAGCGTTTCAAACGTTGAAAGAGAAGTTGTGCAACGCGCCTATATTTAGGGGTGTTCATTTTCGGATATCCGAAATTCGGATATCCGATTTTCGGATATCCGAAAATTTCGGATAGTGAATTTCACTATCCGAATCCGAATCCGAAATTTCGGATATCCGAAATTTCGGATTCGTTTTCAGATATCCGTTCGGATATCCGAAATTCAAAAAAAAGTGGTATTATTTAATAAATTTTATAAAAAATAATAGATTTTATTAAAATTAACTTCATATATCCGAAGTTTTTATTAAAACATCCGAAATATCTAAAATATCCGCAATATTTAATTAATATTTAATATTTTTAATTTTTTATAAAAATATTTTGGATATTTCGGATATTTCGGATATCCGAAATATCCGAAAATTCTCAAAATCACTATCCGAATCCGAATCCGAAATTTCGGATATCCGAAGTTCGGATATCCGAATTTTCAGATATCCGAAATTTCGGATATCCGAATTTCGGATTTTCGGTTATTTCGGATTCGGTTTCGGATTCGGATATTTTTTAACACCCCTACCTATATTGTCTCTCCCAGACGGAACCGATGATTTTGTGGTTTACTGCGATGCGTCACATCAAGGATTGGGATGTGTACTAATGCAGAAGGATAAGGTGATTGCCTACGCTTCACGACAGCTTAAAGTGCACGAAAAGAACTACACAACTCATGATCTTGAGTTGGGCGCTGTAGTATTTGCACTCAAGATTTGGAGGCATTACCTGTATGGAACCAAATGCATCATCTTCACTGATCATAAGAGCCTTCAACATATTCTGGATCAGAAGGAACTTAATATGCGCCAACGACGTTGGGTAGAGCTTCTTAGTGACTACGATTGTGAAATCCGGTATCATCCGGGGAAAGCCAACGTGATGGCTGATGCCTTAAGCCGTAAAGAACGTGTGAAACCACTGCGTGCACGTGCGTTGGGATTGACCATCCAAACCAACTTGAAAGCTCAGATTCAGATTGCACAAGGTGAGGCATTGAAAGAAGAAAACCTTGCGGGAGAAGAATTCTGAGGGTTAGACAAACAGATGATTCGCAAGGATGATGGTGTACAGTACTTCATGGATCGCATATGGGTACCCAAATAGGGAGGTGTTCGTACCTTAGTCATGGATGAAGCCCACAAGACGCGATATTCTATTCATCCTGGTGCAGACAAGATGTATCATGATCTCAAGGATCTATACTGGTGGCCAGGCATGAAGAAAGACATTGCCTTATACGTCAGCCGATGCTTGACGTGTTCGAAAGTCAAAGCTGAACATCAAAAACCATCGGGATTACTACAGCAACCTGAAATTCCCGAGTGGAAATGGGAGAACATAGCTATGCATTTCATTACCAAACTCCCTAGAACAAGCAGCTGTCATGACTCGATATGGGTCATTGTAGATCGAATGACAAAGTCCGCACATTTCTTGCCTATCCGAGAAGACTACAAGATGGATAAGTTGGCGAGATTGTACATCAAAGAGGTCGTGACACGGCACGGGGTGCCGGTGTCAATCATATCCGACCGTGATAGCTGATTCACTTCACGATTTTGGCAGACACTACAACAAGCGATGGGCACTCGGTTAGACATGAGTACAGCCTATCATCCTCAGCCAGATGGCCAAAGTGAACGCACTATACAAACGCTAGAAGACATGTTGAGAGCGTGTGTAATCGATTTTGGTGGTAGTTGGGATGCTCATCTACCGTTGATCGAGTTCTCCTACAACAACAGCTACCATACAAGCATTGGATGTGCTCCATTTGAAGCGTTGTATGGAAGGAAATGCAGATCTCCCGTTTGTTGGGCCAAAATTGGTGAAAGTCAACTAACAGGCCCAGAGATCATCCAAGAAACAACAGACAAGATTTTCCAAATCAAAGATCGACTTAAAGCCGCGCGAGATCGCCAAAAGAGCTATGCCGACAATCGTCGGAAGCCTCTAGAATTCAATGTTGGGGGTCGTGTGTTACTCAAAGTCTCCCCTTGGAAAGGAGTCGTTCGATTCGGAAAGAAAGGGAAGTTAGCCCCAAGATACGTTGGACCATTTGAGATCACTGAAAGGATCGGTCCAGTGGCTTACCGGTTAAGGTTGCCACAAGAGATTAGCGGTGTGCATGCTACTTTTCACGTGTCAAACCTCAAGAAATGTTTGGCCGATGAATCCCTTCACGTGCCAATCGAGGAAATCAAGATTGAAGACAAGCTTCATTTTGTTGAGGAACCCATTGAGATCATGGATCGAAAGGTCAAGCAACTGAAGCGCAGTAGGATACCTATTGTTCGCGTAAGGTGGAATTCAAAACGAGGGCCAGAGTTTACATGGGAACGTGAAGATCAGATGAAACTCAAATATCCACATCTCTTCGAAGATGACACTCTTGGACCTAACTCCAGCTGAATTTCGGGACGAAATTCTCTCAACTGGGGGATACTGTGACATCCGTCACCTTAAGGTCCGTCAATTAACGTGATTGTCCGTTATCTATTCTTTGATCGGTCATTCCTCATCTTTATTTGACTCTTTATGTGGATATCATGTGTGCAATATTATCGTTGTGTGTGCATTCGTTATAACCATATGTTAACCTTAAAAGACTTCTAAAATTTTCATTTTTGATAACGTCAAATACATCATTTTATATATATATATTAAATGTTTTAATATAACCATTTCTTAAGTCATGAAAACATTAAATGTACTTTTACAATTATAATAAAACATCTAATAAAGTCGTTTTTCAACCGAACCAAATTTGGGAAAACTCGGGGGTTAAGTGCAGGGACTAAACTTGTAATTTTGCAAACTTGGGCTGGGTATAAATACCCCCTTACCAGCCCTAGAAACCCATTTTCACCATCTTCTTCATCTTCATCCTCTTCACACATAAAATCACCATTCTTGCACCAAATCCAACCAGAGAGGTCTTGTTTTCTTTGTCTTGACACCGTCTACAGCTTAGACTACTCCTTTCTAGCAGGTAGTTGTCTTTGGTTGTCCGTTTTCTAGCCTTTTCACGACTGTCCAAAACTAGGGTTTCGTGTGTTCGGGTTCAACCCGAACACACAAGATCGTATGGGCGCGTGTGAGGTCTCTTTGCTTGTGTTTCATGTTTGTGTATGTTTGTTGAGTGTTTCTGGAGGTCCTTATGGTGTAAAACCCGTGTTTAGAGCAGCTCGGGGCTGCTCATCCCGACCACAGTCGCGATTCTGCAGATCAGGCGACTGGGTCAACCATGCGATTGAGCCGTGCGACTGAGTGGGTCGTGCGACTGAAATCATATGTCAGAGTCAATCGCGCGACTGAGTTGTGCGACTAGGCATGTCGTGCGACTGAGTTGTGTGATTGAGTGTCTGTATGCGATTGAGTCATGCGTGCGAATGAGTGTATGCGATTGAGTCATGCGATTGAGTGATTGTGTGCGATTCAGTCAGGTGACCGACTGAATGTGTGCGATTGTGCGTGATTCGCACGACTGGAGTCCAATCGCACGAATGAAGGTTCAATCGTACGAAAGTAGCTAATTCGCACGATTGAAGGTTGATTCGTGCATATGGAGGTTGAGTCGTGCGATTGAGTGTTGTGTGGTACGACTGAAGGCCAATCATACGAATGAAGGCCCAATCGTACGAATGAAGCTGATTCGCACGATTGGGGGTTGATTCGTATGAATGGAGGTTGAGTCGTGCGTCTGGCCTTGTTATGCGACTGAAGTTGTTGAGTTTGATCCCCTTGTGCGTGGTGTGAGTATGACGTGTGATGTTGAGGTAACATTAACATAATAAGCCATTGTTCGGCCACAAAGATTAAAGTCAATGCGAAAAGGGCACACATACTATTTTAAACAAATTTAAACCAACGCTTTACAACAATCAATTGACTTATAATTATTGACACTTATTCAATGCTTCTTCAATAACAATGAGACTTTTATTCAAATATCATCATTAATGGCGACAATGTCTTGTACTTGGATCTACATAAGATCTAGTACGTGTGTCAGTCTGTGTGTGTTATACGCGACCCAGCCGATACGACCCGAACCGACCCATCATTATTGCGCGCTTATATATATCATATCATTAATGCTATACAATAACTGTCAATAGGTGTTTGACTGTTTATTTGCATTCAACATTTGGGATACATTGCTCATACATACTTACCACCTAAAAAGTGAGTTTCGTGGCCCCTTTTTACGCTTATACAATATTTCAATCATTTACAACATGGGGGAAAAGTATGCTTACTCATTTTCAATGCTGTACAACTTACATACATTTTACATACAAGGAATCAACGTGATACTGTGTTGCAAGTACTATTTGATACATGCTTGGGTCTGCTGTGTGGTTCTATCTTTGCAACTATTTAATTCCAGTGTGGGAACCGACGGTTAGGTATTGGTAGTACTACTGGGTTGACACCCCCACCCTCGTTCGATGGTATACTAGTTGGTACCATCAGTGGCCAGGAACGGGCCCTTGGGTGAATATATGCCGACAATTTCTTTGTGTACGTCGCTAGGTTTGGTTGCAAAGCTCATGTCATGTGATATTTACTTGTGTATATAACTATATTCACGGTATTCCATTACGCTCACTTATTACAGCATCACTTACAATTTTATTACATAAACCTACGAGCTCACCAACAATTATGTTGACCGTTTTAAGCATATCTTTTCAGGTGATCATGCAAGTCCAGGAATCTAGGTGTGCTGCCTTAGTGGAGACCCTAGGATGCATTTTGGGACTTAACATGTTTTGACAAACAATCTTTTGAACAATGTTAACGCTTGTAAACAAATATCATCTTTTGAAACTTGTTCTCGGGTTGTGGGAATTAACATTTACAATTTCATCTTATGTGATTATGTGCATCTTTATCATGTTGCTTATGGCTATGTTGTCGTGAACATTGACTAAACACGACACAAGTCCCCTTGTTGTCGGGTGTTGTCATGGCACGCTCGTCATCATTTATATATATATTGCTCTCTATCGCTTACCATGTGTTATGACGATCCCGGTCTCGTTACATCCCCGTGTTTCCGCTTTTAGCGGGGGTGTGACACTCAAGACCTGATATCATGTATGCTACATGTCTATGTTCAAGATATCAGGCAAAGCCAAAGGTGAACCATCTAATAGGGGTCAAAAGGATATTTCGTTATCTAAAGGGTACTCCAACACTTGGGTTGTGGTATCCTCATGATGATGACTTTGAGCTCACGGCGTATAGTGACTCGGATTACGATGGCTGCAAGATGAATTACAAGTCTACTTCAGCAGGGTGTCAATTCTTTGGGAGGAGATTAGTGACATGGCAGTGTAAGAAGCAGACCTCGGTTGCATTGTCAACCTGTGAAGCCGAATACGTTGCTGCTGCAAGTTGCTGTTCACAAATCATTTGGATTCAACAACAAATGCGGGACTACGGTTTGAATTTCTCATCTACTCCTATTTTTGTTGATAACTCTGCTGCAATTGCAGTAACTAAAAATCCGGTACAACATCATAAGACCAAACACATCGGCATAAAATATCACTTTATACGTGACTGCTTTGAAAAGAATTTAATCGATGTGGTAAAAATAAACACTCATTTTCAACGCGCTGAACTCTATACAAAGGCTTTTGACAAACCATGTTTTCTATATTTGTTAGAGGTCAACGGGGTTAAAAAGAAAAGTGATGTAATTCCAGATGATAACCATGTGTAGTCCGATGCATTTATTCCATTTTTTTTCTTTTTCTTTTTATTTCCTTTATTTATTCTATTTTCTGTTTAAATTAAATTCATGTTATTTAGTTGTCTATTAAAATCCTAAAAAGCGTAAATCGGTTACGGTTTTAGAATTTTAGGGGGAGAATAGGTCAGCCAGTAACATTAAAAAAAATGAGGGAGAAGGAGAGGCTAGCTAATAGATAGTAGATCGTATCTGTGATATCGATTCAAATACTTTGGAAAATGATAGTACACAGGAACAAATCAAGTGGGACTTTAAAATATTAATTTTGATAAGATGCTAAATTCAAAGTATAAGTCTGTGTAGTCTGAGCAATATAAAAGGAAAAATGATAGCAAAACTAGTTTCTACTAAGGTAACACAATGAAAGTATACCTAGAGGTTGCTAGACCACTGATGATATGTCGGTAGATTCAACACAATAGATGATTAGACCTGGTTTGTGATCTCAAGATCAAACTAAGTTGTTCAACTGACTGTGGGTTCCCATCTTATCACTAGTTAACACAATCAACAATATTCCAATAAGGGGTGACGAGCAAATAAACGCCACAAATGTGAGCGGATGACCATAAATAGAGCAAAGCACGAGAAAAAAATGAAAAGCAAACGCTATCAAACTAATAACTTATGTTGTTGGTGCGTTATGTGCAAAAGAAAAAAAATTAAAATGCTCTAACAAGAAGATAGGTTGTGTGCCTCTCTACTGTGCGATGGCACTGACCTGAGGATAAGCATAACCTAGATATTCTAGAATTCATTGTTGTTTGCCGCCTCTCTGCTGTGCGATGGCACTGACCTGAGGCTAGGTTTCTCTTTGAATGCTCTAAGAATAGTCTCTTCTTGTCAAAATACCCGTAGACCGCTCTAAATCTCCTGAGGAATGTTGATTACCACATAAGCGTGGGATCCACAAATGTTGGTTGAAATAATTATACCTTAAACTATCACCAGTCTGTGTCAAAAATCTGTGTATGGATTTAAGAGGACCAGCATACTGACAATCATCATGGCTACAATTCTTGAAAGTCCAAATCAATGTGGGGATCTAATAGTACCAGTATGATTTCCTAAATTTGCTAACGACTCTGGATGAAAAACAAGAAGTGAGCATCAAACAGTTTTGATAACATGTCCCAAATGATTTGACTTGCCTGTATGATTCCAAAATGAATTGGTCCAGTTATGGTCAAAATAAATTGAAGCTTCCTATTCCGGAACCGAATCCAGTAGATTTCTATCTTAGGATTTACACCTCACAAAAAGTCAAAAACAAGTTTAGTTTTGTACTTCAGCTTAAGTCTTTTATTTTATTTAAATTTAGTCAATTCAGTTTGTTTAATATCGGACTACATCATGGAATTCAGTAAGGGAGTAAATCACCTAAAAGGGTCACGTCTGAGGTGACCATACGTGTTTTCAAAAGGTAAATGGGTCACGTCTGAGGTGACAAAGTGTTTGAAAGGATCAAGTCTGAGGTGGTCAAGGGCTTTTCAAGTTAAAATGATCATGTCTGAGATGATCACATGTTCATAATGTTAAATCAACAGTTTAAAAGGGGTTTAAATACAACTGGTCATAAAGTCAGAAAGTTTCATGAGTATGATCCATTCGCACGACTGGACCATGAGTATGGACCAACCGTAGGAATGGACCATACTCATGCCTTTTATGGCCGAATGGACATGAGTATGGACCAATCAACCGAATGGCTTATCCAAATGAGCCATTCGGACGAATGAGAGTGTGCGAATGTATCAGTCGCACGACTGAACTCTAGTCGGACGACTGAAGGCGAGCGACTGATCCAATCACACGAATGAGGTCCATTTGCCCGAATGAAATGAGCGAATGGGTCCAGTCGTACGATTGAATTCAGATTTAGTATAAATAGAGAGGGAGTCAGTCGCAGAGACTCATCACTCCCTAAATAGCCCTAAGTCGCACGACACGTCGTTACTCTGCCCAATTTTCGTTTAATCATTATATCATTGATTGCTATGTACTGACTATTTGCACTGATAATAGAGGTATAATACGGTGCAATCCATCTCCATTTCACTCAAATTGACTCCATAATCTGGACATTCGGACCTAACCAAGAACCGAAACCTGTTTGGACAAATAACCTAACAAAACTAAGTAAAATATTGAAATCAAAGTTGTTAGGTGCTAAATAGAGTGATTGCGAGTCTAATGAACCAAAAAACGATGTCTAATCTTAAGAATTGGTCAAAAATTGAATTTGAATTGAACAGGCAGAATGTCATGCGAATGGACAGGTTGATGAACTTCAGTCGCACGACTGAGGTGTGCGAACGACTAAATCGCACGACTGAACCATGCGTATGAGTTCAGTCGCACGACTGGTGTAAACGCATGAGTTTGCATACGTATGAGCCTAGTCGCACGTTCAGTCGTACGTATGAGGTCATTCGCATGACTGGTGTAAACGCATGAGTTTGCATACGTATGAGCCTAGTCGCACGTTCAGTCGTACGTATGAGGTCATTCGCACGACTGGATCTCAGTCGCACTGCTCATTCGCACGACTTGATCTCAGTCGCACAGTCTCATTCGCATGACAGAACAGAAAATTTTCAAGTCCAAATGATTGATGTGACTACTCGTCGACGGATACTAATGTTTATATTCATTGTGTTACAGATGGCTAGTCATTGGACGATGAGCACCAAGCACAACATCTGTGCTCATCTGGATCTGACATCCAGGAACGCAGCTGACTTTTCAGGCATTATCACGTTTCTGAAGAGATCTAGGATTTTCTATGCCATTTCTACACCTTGTACACCTTACTGCTCCATTTAGCAGGCCTTCTAGGAAGGCGCAGTTCTTGATAGATCTTCAGAGCCTCATCGCATCAGGAGTTCGATATTTGGAGAGGCTATAGAGATCACCAAGGATGATCTTCGGACAGTGCTGCAGTTCAGGGATGATGCTGACTGTCCCACTCGATTACACCCTCTCACTATCCGAGGATGTTTCATGCGAGCTAAGTACTCTGGGGACATCAACACAGGGGTGCTCAACAAGAGCAACCTGTGCCCCCAGTTCAAGTACCTCGCACATGTGTTGCTTAAGTGTATTGCTTCTCGGAAAGGAGGGTTTGATGAGCTCTCAGATCAGATACAGAACGCTTACGCAGCGTTGGTGCTGAAGCACCCGTTCAGCTTTTCCAGGATGATCTTTACATACTTGGTGGAGAACATTGAGGGGAAGGGGAAGGAGGGATTTTGTATGTACCCTCGATTTATTCAGATGATCATAGATCAGAAGCTCCCTCAGCTACCAAAGGATAAGGAGGATGCGGTGGTACTCGAGGTGATGGATGATACCACCTTGGGCAGGATGAAGGTCTACAGGGGAAAGCTGGTGAAACCCCCTGTGAGCCAACTGTTTGGAAATTTGAGTAGAGTGGACTACGTGGCACCAGCGAAGAGGAAGTGGCGTCACAATGACAGTGACTCGAACTCTGAGCCGATTGTGCTCCCATCTGATGATTCGGACGACGATGACAGTGGTGATGGTGGTGATACTAGTCCCATCCAGTCTGGGGCCACTCCTGCAGATGTTATATCACCATCATCCACCCACAGAGGAGCAGAGATAGCAGGATTTCATCAGGATTTTCAGGCTGATGAGGATGATGAGTCGGACGAGGAGCCATTGACTCGGACGGTGTGAAGCAAGGTGGTTGCCACCGAGAGAGGGATTAGGGCGGTAGGTGGACGCTAGGGTGAGTCTGGGGAGGCTGTTACTGATCCATCTTACACCCCAGACCAACCCAGCAGCCAAGGGGGAGCATCCTCCTCGAAGAGAACGAGGAAAAAGAGGATGGCTCAGCCTCATGGGATGAAGAGTAAGAGAAGGAGATTTACTTTGATCACCACCACAGCCACCACCACAGCTACCACCACCACTACCACACCCTCTACCACTGTCACCACACCACCCACCACTACATACATCCCATCTATCACCATATCTACCACACCCACTCCACCACCACTTTCATCCATAGCAACCCAAATCTTCACCACTACCACCACCACTACCCACCAAGCCGGCCCATCATCACATCCCGCCCATACATCTGGATCACCTCTACCTCCCAGTGGGGTAGAGGAATAGCTCTCAGCACTAAACCGTATGGTGCTGAGGCTGTTGGCAGCCGATGACGAGAAGACAGCTCAGATTCGTCAGTTGGTAGATCTTACAGCTGCACAATCGTAGCAGATTTCTCAGCAGGCTCAGCTGATTGAGCAGCAGGCACAGCAGGTGGCTGCTCAGAGCCAAGAGATTGCACAACTCTAGGAGCATAAAGTTCTATCAGCAAAGAAGATAGATGAGTTGGAGGATGCCAAAAAGACCATCATGCTCAAGCTCAAAGGAACTAAGGATGAGCCTCTGAAGATAAAAGAAAGGGATGGTGATGACGATGATGATGACAGTGTTGATGATGAAGACAATGACAGTGAGGATGACACTGATGCTGGTGATGATACTGGTGATGAGGATGTTGATGATGATGAAGATGACACATCTGTTGCGGGTGCCACACCTGCAAGTGAGAGGAGGACAAAGAAAGCACAAGACCAAAGTGCCTCCACAACCGCCCTGTCAGCAGAAGAGAACGTGATCCAGGACAAGAGTAATACTTAGTTGTTTTTGTTATTTAAAACATATGTATTTGAATCATGTATCATATTAATGTAATGAATGTTTATATTTAATGTTGATGTTTCTGTTTTGATTATTAACTAATGATTGCTGTGTTGAATGTCTAAATCAAGAAGATCCAAACTTTTAGAGGGATGAATATGATGTTGCTCCCCTCCAACAGATCAAGGCTCAGCTCACGTTGATTCTTGATCTGCAGGGTATAGTCAGGAGATCGGTGATGTACACTCCTGAAGAAGGAGAGATCATTCACAATCTCATTGACAAGCAAATAGCAGAAATGGTCAAACTCAATGTTGATGAGATCGTGAAAGACGCTCCAACAGTTCATGTGGAAAGTGACGATGAGCTCAACGATGTGGATGAAATTGAGATCGAATATGTCACGGACCAGCACTATCCAGAGTACACTGACAATGCGGGTAATGTCATTCCCAATCTGAGAGACAATCTAGTCAGTGAAACCTTGGAGACTCTGGATAAACTGGAACAAGAGTCAGATAAGACTGAAGATAAGGCCCAAGCCTCGAATGCTGAAGTAAATATCAGAAAGACTGAGTGGGCTGCATGTTTTGAAGAGATAAGAGCCCAACGAAGTGCTTCAAAGTCAACTGTCTACACCAAGCTGTACAAAGTGAAGAAACATCACAAGGTGTCGGGCAGAATCATAGCATGGGCATATTTTGATGATCTCAACGTTTATGCTGTTAAACATGAGCAAGGGATCGAGTACTTCAGGTTCCCACACGACCTGAAAACTCTTCCTGGATTTGAGTTGAACCAGTTAGCAAAGCTGAAATTGCTATACGCTGATCCTCGCAAGATGTCTGGATGGTTTGAAGCAGCTCTGAAGAAAGAGTACCACACCAAATGGGTCAACTTCAAACCTCAACAACCTACGAGGTATATCCGAAGGTTTGAGGTTGATGCCATAACTAGGAAACCAAGAATAGTGCGGAAGTGGAGTCCTTCGCGCACCATGTCCAAGATCCTACTACGGGAAATGCCACAGGACTTCACTCCACACTTCAAATGGTGGTACTATGATTGGAGGACAGGAGAGGCAGTCATAGTCTTGAACAAAGAAGGAGAAATGGATACTATCAGGGTATTTGACCCGATGTGGCTCACAAACTTGTCTGCAAATGATGTATACACATTATACAAGTGGCCACTATTCTATGACTCTCAAGATATTGTACAAGCTCTACAGTTTCAGAATGTTATACGACTCTACTTTGCGTTTGAGATTCATGCAGGAGTTACAAAAGAAGAGAAGTACAAGAAGTATGAAGAGGTTATGAAGAAGGTAAGACATTAGATGAAACTAGGTCCAAGGGGGAGTTTATAGGTACATGTGTCCCTAGTTTCTGAAACTGAATGTAATATGTCTTTAGTGTATTACACTTATGTAATTAGTTGGGTACTTAATGAAATGGAAATGTTTGATTGTGTTTATAATGTTTAATATTTCATTAATGAGTGTTTAAAGCATATTGACTTGATTATATAGGTTTGTGGTTTTTTGAATGAATCTTGATAATGTAATGACAAATGAATACATTCAAACTTAGTAATATGAAGTTCTCATGCGAATGGCCCATGCGAATGGACCATACGCATGAACAACTTCAGGCGAATGACTCAGTCGCACGACTGAACCAGGAGACTGGATCAGTCGTATGATTGTAACATGAGATTGGCTCAGTCGCACGACTGAACACTCAGTCGTGCGAATGGATCAACCGCATGGCTCAATCGCATGACAAAACCATACTAATGGCTCAGTTGCCCGAATGAACAACCCTAACCTATAAATACCACCTAATTCGTGGAAAAACGTAACAATTCATATCACTTCGACTCCAGACGTACCCTAGCCGTCCAGAAACCTCCAAGAACCTGTTCCAAGTTCACAGATCGCACTAGATCGATTCCATATCGTTCTTAACGTTTAGATTCAATCCATAATTGATTCGACGTGCTTTCTCACTGATTGGATCGCCAATCAAATAGGATTCCGCACTATTTGATTCGGTATACACGTTAATCACTTAGTATTTTGTTTAATACACGATCCTAACAAGAAACTTCCAATTATGGATTGAATCCATGAAAACACTAGTTAGAATGTCATTATCAATACAACTTATCTAAGATACAATGATCTAGAATAGCTCCATGATGAAATGAACTATAAATACAGACTATCATATTAAAATAATAATTTTTAGAAAGGTAAATGTAATTATATTAAAAATTACTGTTATTGTTAGGGAGGTCGGTATTATTCAGGTGAGTCTGTTTCATATCAGTACTAGATTATAGAAATTGTTTTTGCTAAACTTACTTCCCACCATACTATTTTCACTTGCAATACTCTTTTCATCAACTTGACACAATCAGTTACTATTTTTGTTTTATTTTTTTACATAGCGTATCACCCTTGATACCTTAAATCAAAGAGTTTTAAGGCTTTTTATAATTATATTGTCATTTGTTGTCTTATTATTTTTATTTATTTTTTATATTGTATTTTACTTTGTTATATTATTATTAGAAATAGTATTATTATTAGTAATATTATTAGAGAGGTTATAGATAAATAATAAAAATTTGAAGAAACTTTAAATATCGTATATATAAACATACATTCATCAAACTTCGAATTTATAATGCATATGATCTATACTATATTAATAAGCATATGGGATGGGCAAAAGTGTCTTTTACTCAAATCTCTTAAATTTAAAAGTTTTACAACCCTTAAAACATTATGTACAACATCTAAAGCACACTCAAAGCAACAAGAGTGAGGGTGAATTCAAAATTCAAAAAAGTTGTCCAGATATAGCTCTTAACCCAAAACCCTTATATGGTGCCCCCATCTTTCGTTACCCGGCAGCCGGAGCTCTTGCTACATGACCACCGCCATCCATCTCCCACAACCACTTTCATCATGATCATCTTCTTCCCTTTAAATTTCTCCATAATCATCATCTTTGTAATGTTGAAGAAAAGAAGTAGAGGGAATTACAATTAGTTCACAACAACAATAGATGGTGGTTGTAAGCTCATCATCGCCTGATGAAATCCAACACACCAGAAATGACGCCATCACCTTCCTAATCGTAAGCATCTTCATCAACCAACTCCATTCAATATTAACAACAACGCAGCAACGATTCAGGTAACCACAAACATATATTTGTTTATACTATTTATTTCCCAACCAACTAGCTAGCTAGGGCATATGATGAATATTAAAGAAATTAGAAGTTGAACATGTGAAGCATTGAAGCACACCCATTTTCTTCCTATATCTCTCTCTTTCTTTATCTTGTCATCTTAGCTACTGAGTATAAAAATATGGAGGGTTTAATTGAATATTCTTTAAATAAAGCTAACAATTGCCATTAATTAATTGGACCATTCACCATGAGAGTTGAAAATTGTACAAAAATGTAGTGATATATAGGAATGTAGAGGTCATTTCGGTGGAGTTCATTTGGAATTTATGTTGAATGGGTGGAGTCGTTTAGAATATGTGTTGTGTTTGCTTACAGAGGTCGTACAGACCAGAAACTGCTACATTTAAAGGTGAACGTAGTTTTTACAGAAATGGTTGGGTTACTGCTTTTGTCAATCCCCACATTCAAGATCATATTCCATTTAGTGAACAATAAAGTAGAAAAATAATTATTTCCACATATTTACTTTAGTAATATGTGTTTAATACAGATTGGTGAGATAGAAAATTATTTTCAATTTATTAACTTTAAACTTTTCATTGTTTTTAATAGCTTAACTAGTACCTTTTTTATGTTCTTATTTCTTCAATAGATTGTTCATCGAGGGTAAGGTTAGTATTACTCCTATTTTGTTGAAAAATTTTCTATTAATATTTTGCTAAAAAGTTTGTTATTTATTACTATTGCCATATTAGTGTCTCATCTCATGCTTTCTTTGCTGCCTTTCCAATAGAAATTCTTGGGGAGGTATGTAGGCGCACACACATGTATTTATATAAATTTGACTGTTTAATTCTTAGATGAATATAACAAGTTTGACTTTTTAGGTGAATATAGCAAGTTTAATTATTTTTTTGGCAATAGAACCTGCATTACAGCGTGAAGATGGTGTATATCTGTTATTACCAACACATGAGCAGTTCTAAAGATAGGTTAAGCTGATTCACCATGTCATAGGGAAACCAAAGTGGAAGTTATAGAGCTTGATACCGGTCTTATCATTTTCCACTCTTTAAATGAACCATAAACATAATAATATTGATTAATTACTTAATGATTTTGTTGTATGCAGACTTTGGTAGTAGTTTTACAGTAGTACAAGATTAGGATAAATAAGTTGTGCTTGATGGTATCTCAAAATAATTAGGAAGAATCAGTTGTGCTTCTTTCATAATAATTAGAAAGAATACGTTGATTTTGATTTCTTGTATTTACTAACATTTGAAATGATGTGCTATATCAAAGAAGGAAAGAGTCAAACGACAAGGTAACTTGATTAGATAAAATATGTGATATTTAATCATGCAAGATCTCAAAGATATGGTCACTTATTTAGTTTCTTATGTAAGCTTCATATGTGATAGATTTGTCTGTAGAACATATTTATTTTTTATATTCTTGAGGCTATCTTTGATTGTATGTAAGAATGGGTTCGTGTACATATCCATATTAATCTTTTGATTATGACCATTATAGGAATGCCCTTCATTTTGCTTCTTAGGTCCTTTTTACATGTTTTATAAAAATTCCTAAATATATTAAACAATTAATTTTTTTCGAACATGTCAAGTGGTTAATTTTATTGAACGGGTCAAATGGGTAATTGTTAAGTAGTTATATTAGTATAGATTTGTGCAGTTTTGCTGTCAAATTAGTGTAATTTTTATATGCAGTTTTTGTTGTCTGATTTGCGCAGTTGTTATATATAATATTAGCTGTCAAAACCGTATAGATTTATGCAGTCTGTTGCTTAGGATATGTCATAATATTTGTTGTCTGATTTGCCATGTTTTAATCCTTTTGATTTGATTTTTGTAAGCATCTAAGTTTTGCTTCTTACCTTTAGAAGCTAATTGTATTCACAAAGTATATCAGTATATGTCATAATATTGTGTGGTATTTGATAACTTAATGACATAATATTGTGAAGTTATATGTAAAGAATGAATCTAATGTGTTCTTATATTTATGGAAGGGTGCACTAAGTTGAGAAGTATATAACGTGAAACAGAAGGTCAGTTTGTTATTTCAATTTGGTTTTTAAACTGTTAACATACATATAAGTTTTGTTAGTTAGACATTCGTGTCTTTTTTTACCTTTTTGAGATACATGTTCAACGCTAACATTATTCAAGAAAATGTCTTAACCGTTTTACTTTCGCTTTGGATAAAAAAGTATTGGTTATTTACCTTCAAACCCACCAACTTTGTTGGTGTACATAGACCTGCAAATCAAGATTTGCTCTACTTTTGTACATTTCACATTAACTTAATTTGAAGATATAAAGCATGATGATTTTGACAGCTACAATGAAGCTTTTTTTCAGTGTGTTATGTGTTATTGTTAGTAGCATGATAGAATAACTTAATGTTGAATCCAATTTTCTAACTTGAAGGTTTATGCTAAATTCGCTTGCTACAAAGAAATCTTGGAGCTAAGAGCTTAGATGCATGGATTTTACTTATGTAATTCAAATTAAACTTAATTCATTATTTACATGGTTGACAACTTGACATATTGGTTGTGCATATAAATACCCAAGCTAAGACATGTATTTTAGACATGAATCCTTAAATTAAGCATGGGTCATTCACATGTAGTTGCAACAAAGGTTTGACTTTTACCATATATGTATCAAAAGCACTAAATGTTCTAAACTAGGTGCTACTATATTGCGGAGGCTTTATAAAAGGACGATGGCAACAAAATATTAATTATTTTGGTTAACGTGCTTTTTGTTACTTAAGAATTGGACTTGTTTTTTCGTTATAGTTTCTTTTGTTTGCAAGTAATGGTTGTGTACTACTATAATGCAAGACTAGAACTCAACAAAATATTACAGTGTAATTAATATTATACATGATCAGTGCATTTTGTGAGGCAATATAGATTTAAAGGGCTTTTTAGTAATAAACCGAAGGATCTAATTTTTGGTGTGCATTGTGTGTTTATTTTTGTCTCTTGATTTGTTGAACTATTAGATGGTATGCTAAAAATAACCAACATTATGTTGTTCATCATAGGAAACTAACAAGCATATAATAAAATCTATATTATGAGAGGATTGATAAACTAAAAAAGAAGCAAGTACCATTGTAAATTGTAGGCGCCGTCGCATCGCACGGGTCCCTACTAGTATAACATAATATGTAACCACAAATGTAGCTATAGATAGATTTATATTTGGTATTGATATA
This sequence comes from Flaveria ramosissima, assembly GCA_025215565.1. Classification (NCBI taxonomy): domain Eukaryota; kingdom Viridiplantae; phylum Streptophyta; class Magnoliopsida; order Asterales; family Asteraceae; genus Flaveria; species Flaveria ramosissima. The sequence continues at coordinate 67,654,117 of CM046046.1, forward strand.
TTTACTTTTTTATCTATTCACCTTCTTATTATGCATATAATACAAATTGCAATGCATGGAAATTCAGTATTTTTTATTTAAATTAAGGTGCTTTTCAAAATTAAATTTTCATTTATTAATATTTAACCCTCAAATTTATCTATAGGTACACTTTATATCGTATACTTATCTATTTTTTTGGCACACTGACCTTATTCATATAATGACTTTTAAATTTAAACGTTGTTTAAAATTTCACATAAACCGTTACAACATTGCTATTTCTATCTAAGATCTGGTGTAAATTTAATTCAAAATGAAGTTGTGCATCATAATGTATAAGTAATCAAAACATAAATGTATTGTCCAATGCGATTTACTTTTGATTTTTTATAGTTTCATTTTCCTTTTTTGCACTTTAAAAATATGATATATTATAAATTCAAATTTATCATAGTTATTTATAAACATAAAAAAATAATATAAACTTAATAATAAAACATTTAAAATCTATTGTAATAATTATTAGATTTTAACAATGAATATTATTAAAATTACCAGATAAAGGGCCTAACTATACACGTGGTTCGATTATTTGTATACTTTTATACGCCTTAAAAGAGCAAATAGTTATGGCTAAAAAACTTTATTTAACTTTTATAAAACGTTTTTAGTTTTTTACGGATACTCTTTTCTCTATTTAAAAACATTTTTTTAATCCTTAAAATTATTTTTATTTTCTAACATCATTATCTTATTATTTTTTTTCCTTTTTATTGTAACAATCATCTCAAGAATAAATAAATAAATAAATAAATAAAAAGAAAACTAGAGGGATGGTGTGACAAATACGGGAGGGTTAGTTTGATCATTGTTAGGATTTAATTCCACTTTTATGTTCGGTTTTATCCCTTCTATTTTCTTAATCGAGGTATTCAACTGTTATACTATTTGGGTCCCTTTTGACTAGTTCATTTGTTACACAATCCTAGATAGTGATGAGATTCCTTCGTTTCATTATTATATTATTAAGTTCTCCTTTACTTAAAGGTTTTCATAATGAAACTATATTACTTTTACACATAAACATTACATTTTAGAATAAGGCATAATGCACATTTTGAAAATTAAAGATACCTTTGTTATTTAGTTCCAAATTTATCTATTATTATTTTACAGGGTAAACTCACAGACACTAAACTAAGTATTAGGAAATAGCCTTTATAAATTACAATATTAAGTGAAAAGCAAAAACTCAAATCATACGAGACATACAAGGATGCGAGAACTCCAAGTTGATGGATAAAGATCTTATCACGCGAAACTTGATATTTTTACGCGAGAACTTAATGTTCTCGCGCGAGAACATCTAGATAGTATATATAGATGTTTTTCCTTTGTATTTTATTATGTGGGTTCATTTGTAAAGGTGCTCTGAGAGTGAGAGAGCATAGAGATGTATGATAGGCCACAGTAGGGGAGCTCAACTCGGATGGATCGAGCTTAAACGATGTAAACTCCTTTGGTATTGTAATTGTTTGATTAATAATATTCAATTGAGTTCGTATGAAGTTCGTTGATATTACACGTGCACACATCTGTCTTAATTTGATTATCAAGTGCAACAATATGTGGAATCATTCGTGACAAGGACTTTACACTAATTAAGTATAAATAAATGTATTACTATAATGGGAGAATTACATATTTCCCACTCAAAAAATCATCAATTACATATATACCCAACTTAAAATTTTATTTACATATATCCCTTTATAAAATTTATTTAATTACATACATACCCAAATTAAAAGTTTAATTACATATATATGCCCTTCTTAAACTTAGTTAATTACATATATACCTAAACTAAATGCTTAATTACATATCTACTTTATTAAACATAAATATTACATATTTATCAATTTAATTATTTTTATTAAAAATAACTTATATAACTAGTATTATACTTTTAATTTTAATAAACTATAAAATTTTGTTTTTTTTTTCTTTTACTATTTTTTCGAGTTTTGATTCTTTAATAATATTTCTATACTAACCTTTTTTATGTTATTTTTTCTTTTTTTTACATTTTGATGCTAATTTTTTCAGGGTAATATACAAGACACTTCAAGTCTTGTTATGCAACATGATTCGAACACATGCAAGACTGGAAGTGTAACTAACCTGAAAAAATTAGCATAAAAGGTGAGAAAAGTAAAAAGGACATAAAAAAACATTAGTATAGAAATATTATTAAATAATTAAAACTCAAAAATATAGTAAAAAGGAAAAACATAATTTTATAGTTTATTAAAATAAGAGTAAAATAGTAATTACATAAGTTATTTTTAATAAAAACAATCAAATGGATAAATATGTAATATTTATGTTTAATAAAACGGATATACGTAATTAAACTTTTACTTTAGGTATATATGTAATTAACTAAGTTTTGGAAGAGTATATATGTAATTAAGCTTTTAATTTGGGTATATATGTAATTAACTAAGTTTTACAAGAGGATATATGTAATTAAACTTTTAATTTGGATATATATGTAATTAACTAAGTTTTACAACGGGATATATATAATTAAAAATTTAAGTTGGGTATATATATAATTAATGAAATTTATAGAAGAATATATGTAATTTTCCCTACTATAATTGGTTTCTGTTAAAGATCTTATACAATTATACAAACCTATCAACTACTATAAATAACAGCAAAATTATCTAGTTCTATAAACTCATCGATAAATGTTTTTAACTTAAGAAATTAAGGTTAGCATAAAGACAATCTTAATAAAATATAATATTTTTAGTTAGAAAATTTAGTCTTCAAACATAGAAGAACATTTATATAATACTAATTACCAACTTTGGTATGCTTAATGGGTAGTATTATATGTTTAGTGGGTTGTACCCACCTTTGTCTTTTTCTTAAACTCTAACTTTTTTTTAACCACTACTTTTACATCTTTTACAATTTAACCCTAATATTTTTTATTATCATCTTTGATCCAAATACTTTTTATATTATACAATTGTTTTGTGTTGTGTTCCGTCTAAATTTTGCGAGTAACACACCGCAACACATGTGTGATTTAACATTTTTACCCTTATTTTTTCCAGTTTTAATGACACTGCCGCAACGCACTGATTCTAGATTGAATTACTTATTGTTTTATATGTTTTGTGTTTTGCTTACGTGGCTCAATGTTTTTACGCTTACTTTTCGTTTGATATTATTCTCTTCGTTTTTTATTTCCTATTTAATACGAGTTTTTCCGGTGTTAGCGGTCACTTGCGGTTATGTGGCATTGGTGGCAATTGACATGGTTTTACGCCTCCCGCTGCAACGTAGAAGGCTTAATACTAGTTAGTGGCTCATTCATATTGTTGGATACTAGAGGTAACACTATTCAGAGTACGTTTCTGATCCATATATTTACAATTTAACTAAAAATTATTATATTTTAAAATTTTTCTCACATATTTCAAAAACATTTCATATCAAATTCTCCATAAAAGTTTATTTTAATTAAATAATATTTCTTTATTTATTTAGTATTGCATGTATTTTCTTTGTTTTTTACTCACAAGAAATTTAAAAAAGATAATATGGGGATGAATAGCGTCCCCTTAAATATGATGTATTGTTATAATTTTCTCTGAATATACAAGGAATTAATGAAAATAAAAATAAGACACCTGATATAAGAGTAAAGTTTGATTTTTCTTACGTTATATAAGAAAAAATATATTTTAATGCCATCAAAAAATCAGCAAAAAAGTACGCAGCGTAGAAATATCAACGAGGAAAATGGATTATTGTAAACTGTACAATACCTCAAAGTTGTTTTCAATAATATGTACAATGTAGGTTTATAAAAATATTTACCATCATCATTCACCATCTTACATTTATATTAGTAATATGACAGATGCTACAAAAGTTATGAAAGTAATCATTACAATTTAACGAGCGTTCATATGTCAACATAAAAGTGAGTCCCCTTCTACATAATGGATGTCCGCCCCACCTCTCTAATACATATACTTCCTAATAATAAGAAAATGATTTTTACAACATACTTAAAGCAAGAAAATGAGTTTTACTGCATTTTTTTAATTAGTAATAATAATAAGAAGATGATTTTTACTACATACTTATACTACCAAATAATAACAAGGTTTTCTTTCTGTTTGAAATAAACTTGATAAAACAACTTGACTTGCTAAAGTTAACTTGACAATCATTAAATTGTGTTTTTTCCCAAAATAGTGTTATTAAAAAACACTAATTACCAATCTAGTGTCGCTTACAATGTACGGAATATGATTATCAGAGCACCATGACATAAACTAAGGATGTCTGTGGTTGATTGTTTTTTAAGAAATTAGAATTCATAGAAACGTACTGTAGTCTATTTTATTGATATATTGCAATTTTTTTCGATTGATGAATTTCTAACAAGAATTAAGAAAGTTACAAAACTGAAATTACAAGCTGACCCTTTAGACTATCTCATCCTCTGTGGTTCACTTTGCCATTCTTGCCTTTCTGCTAACCCTATCTCTACCAATCAAGGAAACATCCAACACCCTATTGTAATCACCAATTGGTATCGCAACCCTGAATAGTTTTAATGCTTGATGTCATATAATTCTATTGAAATTTTCTTGAATTTCATTTGATGTTTATCTTTGAGAAAGGAAGTAATTAAAGGGCATTTAAGTGAAATCTCATAGGTTGATAAGATATAATGGAAAATCTTCCATTTCCAAATCCCTCAATAACCAATCAAACATAATTATTGATAAAAATATTCTAATTCCAATTCCAATTCCTAAAATTAAGTTTATGAACCAAACGCATGCGGTAAAATTATGCTTCCTTTAAAAAATTTCTAGCTATTAAATTTGCCATTTACAAAAGCTGGAGTTACTAACCTTAAGAAATGAAGCTTAACCCACTGTAATGGACAAAGGTTTGGTGGTCATGATGGTGAAGATGGGCACATGAACCACTAACTCAATTGCATACACAAACGCAGATTCTTCAATCACTCATTATCTTTGGTTATATAACTTCAGATTTATATGATTAATGAAGGAAAAGAGGATGAATTATGTTCTTTGTTGGCTAAGGTACTTACCATGACCATAAGGATAGGATAGACATGATATAGAACAAGATCCAATAGAACCTATGAACTTACAGCTAGTAGTGTTGCATGATGAGTTAGTAATGCACGTGCCCTGCTTCTCCATCTTGCTCCTCACCCTCCTTATTCATCTCATAAACTCTCTGCACTCACTTTACATCTCATTAACAACCACACTCATAACCTACACACACATGTACATATTTATATATATATATATATATATATATATATATATATATATATATATATATATATATATATATATATATATAAACACATAGATGGAAAGATATAGAGACAGGAAGTTATATACACACATATATATAGAGAGAGAGGGAGAGTTACAATAGAGAGATATGGGAACTTATTTACTTTCTTCATCATTTATAAGAAATTATTCAAATTAGGAGTGTGTCGTCTCAAAATAGTTTCTGAGATGACTAAAGCTTAGTTGGGTATAATGGGACCCTTGCAATTTATGAAATCTTAAAAAATATGTGACATACCTACTACCCCATCGTGGACCACATCAGGTGCAAATATAATGGTTTAATTAAAGGGTGGCATATGACCTCCTAACACGTACTAGTCCTATGATTATAATGTCCTTCAACCTTACCCTACATAGGACTTACACGCAAAATAACCTTTTTAGTCTATGTTATATGTGTAGTGTGAAATACATTTCATAACATCAAATAACAAATCTGAAATCCTCTAAAAAAATTATTAATGGTTTAGTTTTTGAAAATTATATTCTAGTACAAATGTGTATGGTATGTACATTAAAAACATTTATAAATTGTTCTTAACTTTTTTAAAACATTACGTACACATATGTAGATTATGTGTAGGTAATATAATCAAAATATGACTTGCAAATATGTAAATTTTATAAATAACCAATATTTATTCGTATTTTTTTTGTTTTAATTCAGTACAAAATAATATATAGATATATATATATACATAAATATACATATATATACATATATATACATATATATACTTATATATACATATATATATATATATATACACATATATATATATATATATATATATATATATATATATAGATATATATATATATATATACACTTATATATACATATATATACATATAGATATATATATAATATATATAATATATATAGAATATATATATTATATATACTTATATATATATATATACTTATATATACATAATATATATATATACATACATATATACATATATTATATATATATATATATATATATACGTATATACTAATATATAATACATCTTTTTAAATAGAGATATAAATTTACCAAGTATACAAGTTTTAAAGCAACATGTACAAAGGAGAGCAAAACATTTAAATGGGGTAAAATAGTGAGTTGATAAAAATTTTAAAACACTTTATGGACAATGATAAATTTATCTATTAAATTTTATATACTTTGACACTTTTGCTATTATATTTCTCATATATTTAATAAACATTATTAATACACTATTTAATAATATATGATATTATTTAATTCACTTCATTAAAATTTATTTGATTTATGATACTATAAATTGACATTTAAATTTATATTTACTAATTATAGTTTTTATAACTAAATAATATTTAAATTAAGTATTATTTAATTTTAAATATCAAAATTTATAACTTATATATATCTTTATATTTATAATAACGATAATAATAATATTTTTCTTAGGGCATATTGTGAGTTTAATAATTTTAATATTTAACTATATAATATATAATAAAAGTGAAAGAATGATGGAATGGTAATGTTACATATGGACTAGATACCTATATGAAAAGTAATGCTTAAATTTTAAAAAAGTAACTATTTATTTTATTTATACCCTTACAATAAAGTATAACATATGATGCTTATAATACAAATGCTAAAACATATACACGTGGTCAAACAAAACCGCCATTCACTTTCATTGTCGTTCATTCATTGCGATTGACCACTCATCTCTCTTCTTCTTTCCCTTGCCGGTTGTTAACAGCCAATAATAATCAAAATGGTAATTTATGATGACAATTTCTCTATTAACTTTCTCTGGTATATGCAAGTTACCATCGAGAGCTGCCTCCGATGATCATAGAACTCTAACCTACATTAATAAAATGAAACCCCGTGTGACAACCCTAGATTTAGAGATCTTATACACTAGATCATTTAATTATTTAAACTACACCTAGGCTAACTTGTATATATTTTATACATACATATACGTATGCATGCTTTTATTTTGCTTACACAGGTATGTTGTTTGCTTATATATATATATATACGTATGCATGGCCGCATGCATACACAACCTTTTACGTATGCATGTACCATCTTTTGCTAAGAAACATATGCACATCACATAAAATAAGTGTTGTTCATTGCATGCTTGCATGCATATACAAGAAGTTACGTATGCATGTATTCATAAACATGATTCCTTGATACAAAACTACATATGATCAAAATACATCAACAATATAATAATAAACAAACCAAATACAACCCAACCCAAACATCATAAACATAAGTTAACATCAAGAGAAAATTGACATCAAAACAAATCTAAACAAATCCCCTACACCTAAACCCCAAACCAAAGTACCATTTTAGATCAAGAACCAACTCGGTTAACACCCCTTGAACACTCGGTTAATACCCTTAAGCACCGATTTAGCCAACCAAATATCTAGAACCATCTTGTAATAATTGTGTGATGACTCACACACCCCTTCCCGTGACACCTAGCCGCAAGAACCAACTCACCCAAGCTAGAGTTTTGCCACCTTTCTAACCTATTACCCTAGTGTAATGATGAGACCCCTCCATTTAATCCAACCGAGACATACCATCGGGTTCCACAAGAACAAGCACAACCATCACCACATCTCGGTTACCATCATCACAAACACTCCTCAAACCACACCTTCCACTTTCCAAACATTAAACATCGACACCACCCGGTCAACCCTTGGTCACACACCCTCGGCTACTCACCATCACTAAACACCACGACCACAACACCACCCCTCGGCTATTTACACGCTCGGACATCACCACAAAACAATAACATACCATTACCATCATCACCTCCTACTCACATCACGGTTATAAGGCAGCAACATCCAAGCCTCGTGGAAGCATCACCTCCCGAAAGATTGTCAAGAACACCAAAACCAAGCAAGCTTAGGCCATCCTCACCTTCTTCTCACACTCTCCTTCTGTCAAAATCAAGGTTCTAACCCCTAAAACCTTACTTGATTAAGATTATGAAAACCAAACATGTGTTAAATAAACACATGTGATTAACCCTTTTGATTAAAACATTCAAGGTTCTTATAAAAACATATACAAAATCAAACTTATTTTTCAGAACAAAAAGAAAGATTTTAAGAATCTGGAATAAGTAAAATAAATCTTAAAAATCGAATTTATAGCAAGAAATTATCAACAAAATGGTTAAAATCTAGTTATAGTTTGTTAAATCAGTTCTGCATATTAAACAACTGTGATTGTGGGAACAAACATTAAAATATATTTAGAATATTAGGAAATAGAGCTCTGCAAAATTTGGTGCCATTCCTATAAATAAATTAATTTATATACAATATTTAAGAATATAAAAAGAAAAATTATATCAGAAGAACCGACCCTAGTAAATGTATGGAAAAATTATATACTGACTATTACAAATTATAGAATCTACTTAAAAATCTCGTGACCTAACTCAAAATTATATCTGAAATATGAATTTTTAACTATTCTGTCAACTAAAAATCGGGAAAAATATTTAAATTATGAAATAAATTATGGAAAATTATAGAAAATATAAGAATAGAAATAGAACAGTCTGTTAAAAATTAGAATTTTTGAGCATGTTCTGATATTTTTAGCAAATAATAGTAAAATAAGGAAAATTATAAAAAGTGACTCTGCTATGATTTAAAACATGAGAAAATTTTGAGAAACTATAAGAATTATAAAAATTATTCTGACAAAATTTGACTAATTTTAGAGGCCCGAAGGTATTTCTATAGAATTATTTGAATAATGTAAAAATGATAAGAATATCCTGAAAATAATTTAAATATGAAATTTAGTATATTTTATCTAATATTAAGATACGTCTACTGTGAAAATTTCGTAATTTATACAAAAACCTAACTTATGAAATAAATTCTTCAATCTGAGGTACTAAAATGTTAAAGAAAAATACATTTTCTAAACTATAAATATTTTTCTTGTTTATAGGTTACCATTTGGAGTAAAGGTGAGTTTCATAGCCCATTTTGATTTTATAAAAGTTTTGGGAAAAAGCATACTAATATACAAATTGATGCATTATATCTGAAATTTATGTTACAACCATTAATTCGGATGTGGAACCGTTAGATAATATTGGTACCGCTACTAAGGAAAAATATTTCCTGCACCAATGGGATGAGTGTTGTGATGCTATATTATCTGATTTAAGAAATATGTTATGACAGATATGAATGATCTGATTGCTATGTAAGGTTTGGTTATATATAATGCATCAATGTTACATGTTTGATAAACCTGTGAAGCTCACGAACTTTATGTTGACTGTTTTGGGTATGCTTTTTCAGGAATTCACCATGACTAACAGCTTAATGTTCTCCTTTGATGTTTATACTGGCTGGGGAGAGGTTGTGGGGAAAGTTTGTGTAAACCTGACAGTGAACTTGTATGATCTCAGTGTTTCGGTGGATGCACACTTCCATCGTCTCTGAAGATGTTGTTGTTAGGACTTTAATGTAATAGGATTATGTTATTTCAAATTTTGACTATCATGAATTAATGTAATCCTAACTCCTATATTATGAAACATGTTATGTTATGTGATAATATATATATATATATTGTGCTTTATTATGAAATATGACATGTTTATATGATACTTGGTAAAAGTTGTGTATCAATGAGTTCTGAGCAAACAGGTCACACCCTAAGCATTTCACGCTTCCGCCGGGATGTGACAGGTTGGTATCAGAGCCATTGGTTATAGAGAATTAGGTACCATGAAATACCTAGACTATAACCATAAGCTCATATCAGTATGATTATGTGTATATATGAATTTGTGTATATTTTAACATTTTCTTTGTAAGGATTTATAATATATGGAAATAGGTAACTAAACTGGTGGGTTCAAAATCATGAAAGGATTTATTTTGCAGCCATGAGTACTGATAACAATTTCTGTGAGACTGACTCATCCGAATATTCGGACTATAACAATCACAAAGAACTTACACCTGAACCTGAACCTCAGCGAATTTTAGAACCTTCTCCAACCAAAGATGAAGATAATCATAAGCCTAAATTTTATGTCCGTCGTGCACCTGTAATGGTAGGGGGATATACCATTAAAACTCCTAGGAAAAAGGTACGACCCGGAAACAAATTCAAAACCAAGCAAGACAAAGGCAAGGAGATACAAGAAACTGACTTCCTCAAAAACGAAGAAAGAAAGGCTAAAAGACAAAGGATGGATGAAGACCAAAACGCAGCCACTCAACAAACCCTTAAACAACTCAAGAAAATTCAACGAGGGATCAGGGATTCAGAAGGATGTTAAAGAACTAAAAGCACCCAAGGAAAACATCTTCTCAAGAATATGAAAATCGGTGCAGGGAAATTAGAAGCTAACTTTTAATATGGAAATTTCTAATAAGAATTTAATGAAATACATCTTTGTGTTTAACTATTACTTGCTGTGTGTTAGCTAGAATATTGTTAAGAATCTAAAATTCTTTTAATATTGACTACAATTAACTATAGAAAAACATGCCGCCAAGAAGAAATACGCAACCCATAAGGAGGACTGCGCGAGTGGGACGACCTAGAACTAGACTTGGAGAAGAAACACCTGTAAACTCGACAGCCAATGAAGATGAAAGGATCTCCCGGATAGTGTCACATCAATTGGAGGCTGCAAAAACCTAAACCTCGGTACAACAACACCCGGCAACGAAATACCAATGGATGATGCCATAAGAGAACAACCAGCAGAGGAGATTATAACAGAGAAAGGATGTTCCTACAAAGCCTTTATGTCATGTAGACCCCGAGAATTTGATGGTAGAGGCGGAGCAGTACAAGCTCTACGCTGGTTAGATGAGATGGAATCAACTCTGGAAATCAGCAAATGTGCCAATAACAACAGAACCTTGTTTGCCTCGCATTCATTAAAAGGGGAAGCACAATCCTGGTGGAAAATGGAGATGACCACTAAAGGTAGGCACGTTATGAATGAGTTAAGTTGGGAGGAATTCAGAGGATTAGTTATAGAAAAATACTGTCCTTATAATGAAATAGAAAAATTAGAAACTGAATTTTTAGCTTTAGAGATGAAAGGAGCAGCACATCGGGAATACACCGACAGGTACAATGAACTCTCGAGGTTAGTACCACATCTAGTGGCCCCAGAATCGAAAAGAATAGGAAGATATATTGGGGAATAGTGCCACAAATAAGGGGACTAGTAAAATCTGCTAGGCCCAAGACTTTTCAAGATACTGTAAGTTTATCAGGAAGCTTGACAGACGAGATGATAAGAAATGGATCATTAGGTAACCCTAGATCAGGAGAAAAGAGAAAGTGGAATGATGATAGTCCAGGAGGAAGATTAAAAGGAACCCCTTAGAAACGAATAGTTAGACAGCCCACTCGGAACTACCTAGGAATGACACGGGAAAAGAAACCCCAGGCAGAAAACCAGCCATGGTGCAGCACTTGCCAAAGATATCATCAAGGCAACTGTGTGATGGTAATCCGCTACAACTGCAAGAAAAAGGGACATATATCCCGAGATTGCAAAAACACTGCAAATCCAAAACCAGTCTGCTATCAATGTGGAAACGAAAACCATCGCCGAAACGAATGTCCACAGCTAAAAGGAAAGGCTCCGGTTAATCAGAACAACCCTCGGGGGAGAGCATTCATAATACAGGCAGAAGAAGCTCGACACGAACCAGAGGTTGTCACGGGTACGTTTCCTATAAACGATCAGTATGCTACTGTACTATTCGATACTGGAGCAACCCGTAGTTTTGTTTCAAATATGTTTAGACCACTACTTAACCTAACCTCAGAAAAGCTAAATAAAAAATATGTGATACAATTAGCTGATGGTAAGACAATCGAAGCTTATGAAATCATTCCTAATTGCACAATGAATCTAGATGAAAACTATTTCAATATAGACTTGATTCCTATTGATTTAGGAGGATTTGACATTGTTGTAGGAATGGATTGGTTAAGTAAAAATCAGCTGAAGTAGTATGTGGTAAGAAAATGATCAAAGTTCCTTTGGTTAATGAGAATAGAACACTGTGTATATATGGTGAAAAACCTAGGGGTACCATAAAGGTAATTTCTTGCAAGAATGCACAAAAATGTCTAAGGAAGAAATGTTTGGCTTATCGACCCATATTGTTGACACTAAGATAGACAAAGTAAACCTGAAAGATGTTCCAATTGTCAATGAATATTCTGATATATTTCCTGATGAATTACCTGGTTTACCACCCCCTCGTCAAGTAGAATTCAAAATTGAATTGATACCAGGAACAACCCCTATTGCTAAGGCACCCTACCGCTTAGCACCTACTGAAATGAAGGAATTAATGAGCCAACTTCAGGAACTTTTGGATAAAGGATTTATACGCCCTAGTGTATCACCCTGGGGAGCACCAGTTTTATTTGTTAAGAAAAAGGATGGAACATTTAGAATGTGTATAGACTATAGGAACTCAATAAGGTAACTGTGAAGAATAGGTATCCCTTACCTAGAATAGACGATCTATTTGATCAATTACAGGGATCTAGTTACTTTTCAAAAATAGACTTAAGATCAGGGTATCATCAGTTAAGAATACAGGATGAAGATATACCTAAGACAGCATTCAGAACAAGGTATGGACATTATGAATTCCTGGTAATGCCATTTGGATTAACCAATGCTCCCGCCATATTTATGGATCTGATGAATAGGATATGTAAACCCTATTTAGATAAGTTTGTCATAGTCTTTATAGATGACATTTTAATCTATTCTAAGAATAAGGAGGATCATGAGCAACACCTAAGATTGACATTGGAGTTGTTAAGAAAAGAAAAACTATATGCAAAATTCTCAAATATGAATTCTGGAAAAGAGAAGTGCAATTCCTTGGACACATAGTCAATCAAAAAGGAATACAGGTAGACCCAGCAAAAATAGAAGCTGTTAAGAAATGGGAGGACCCAGGACACCAACAGAAGTACGCCAATTCTTAGGACTAGCAGGATATTATAGAAGGTTCATAGAAAATTTCTCAAGGATAGCTCAACCCTTGACTGAACTAACTCAAAAGGACAAGCCATATGTCTGGGGAGAAAAACAAAAGAGTGCATTCGAACTCTAAAAAGTAAGCTATGTAGTGCACCTATTTTGTCATTACCAGAAGGGACTGATGATTTTGTAGTATATTGTGATGCGTCTCGTCAAGGATTTGGATGTGTATTAATGCAACGAAGAAGTAGAGTCATTGCATATGCCTCTAGACAACTTAGGGGAAGTGAGAAGAACTACACTACTCATGATTTGGAATTAGGAGCAGTAATCTTTGCACTAAAGATCTGGAGACATTATCTGTATGGGACAAAATGTACAATATATACAGATCATAAGAGTTTACAGCATATATTTGAACAGAAAATGCTGAACATGAGACAAAGGAGATGGATAGAATTATTGAGTGATTATGATTGTGAAATTAAATACCATCCAGGTAAAGCAAATGTAGTTGCAGATGCTTTAAGTAGAAAAGATAGGGTTAAACCATTACGAGTACGAGCCATGAGAATGGAATTACAATCAGACCTGTTAAGACAAATATGGGAAGCCCAACAGAAAGGTAAATTAGAAATAAAAGGACAAGTGAGAGATTTACAGGAAGATACAAATGGAATTCTAAGGTTTAAAGGAAGGACCTGGATACCCGATGATGCTATACTTAGAAGAATTATACTACAAGAAGCACATAAGTCAAAATACTCAGTACATCCAGGAAATAAAAAAATGTATAAGGATTTGAAAAATCATTACTGGTGGCCTGGCATGAAGAGATCAGTTGGAGAGTTTGTAGAAAAATGCAATACGTGTTCAAGAGTTAAAGCAGAACATCAAAAACCTTCAGGATATCTACAACAACCTGAGATTCCAGAATGGAAATGGGATCAAATTACTATGGATTTTGTAACCAAGTTACCAAAGACCTCAAGTGGATATGACACAATCTGGGTTATAATAGATAGGTTAACCAAATCAGCACACTTCCTGCCAATCAGGGAAGATTATAAAATAGAGAAATTAGCAAGAATTTTACATACGAGAAATTGTATCCAGACATGGGATACCCATCTCCATTATATCCGATAGAGACAATAGATTCATCATAGATTCAAGGTTTTGGCAAACCCTACAAAAAGCTCTAGGAACCCAAATAAATCTTAGCACAGCCTTCCACCCACAAACAGATGGACAAAGTGAAAGAACAATACAAACACTAGAAGATATGTTACGTGCTTGTGCATTAGACTTTGGTGGCAACTAGGATATGCATCTACCCCTGATAGAATTTTCTTATAATAATAGCTATCATTCCAGCATTAAAACCGCCCCATTTGAAGCCTTGTATGGAAGAAAATGCAGATCGCCACTATGTTGGAATGAAATAGGAGATAGACAACTTATAGGCCCTGACCTAATTCAAGAAACATCTGACAAAATCAAAGAAATCAAAAATAGATTAAAGACAGCACGGGATCGGCAGAAAAGTTACGCGGATAAAAGAAGAAAGCCACTAGAATTTCAAATTGGAGATAAGGTCTATCTAAGAATATCACCCACCAAAGGAATCTTTCGATTTGGAAAGAGAAATAAGTTAAACCCCAAATATGTGGACCATTTGAAGTTATTGACAAAATTGATCCTGTTGCGTATAAGCTAGATTTACCCCAAGAATTAAGTAAAGTACACAACACGTTCCATGTGTCCAATCTGAAGAAATGTTTAACAGATGAAACATTAAAAGTTCCAGTTCAAGAAATAAAGATAGACGAGAAGCTTCATTTTACAGAAGAACCAATAGCCATATTAGACAAAGAAGTTAAAAAGCTAAGAAGGAGCAAAATCCCCATAGTGAAAGTTAAGTGGAACGCTAGGAGAGGACCAGAATATACGTGGGAAAGAGAAGATGAAATCAGAAGAAGATACCCCCATCTATTTTAAGTCAATGGTCAGATAAGTTCATTTCAAACTTAGAATATTACTATCCAAATAAATTTCGGGACGAAATTATTTTTACGGGGGGAGAATGTGACAACCCTAGATTTAGAGATCTTATACACTAGATCATTTAATTACTTAAACTACACCTAGGCTAACTTGTATATATTTTATACATACATATACGTATGCATGCTTTTATTGTGCTTACACAGGTAT
Source organism: Flaveria ramosissima (assembly GCA_025215565.1). Lineage (NCBI taxonomy): Eukaryota > Viridiplantae > Streptophyta > Magnoliopsida > Asterales > Asteraceae > Flaveria > Flaveria ramosissima. The sequence goes on from CM046046.1 coordinate 67,669,812, forward strand.
GTTGTTTGCTTATATATATATATATATATATATAATATATATATATATATATATTATATATATATATATATATATATATACGTATGCATGGCCGCATGCATACACAACTTACACACCTTTTACGTAGCATGTACCATCTTTTATAAGAAACATATGCACATCACATGAACATAAGTGTTGTTCATGAATGCTTGCATGCATATACAAGAAGTTACGTATGCAGGTATCATAAAACATGATTCCTTGATTACAAAAAAACTACATATGATCAAAATACATCCACAATATAATAATAAACAAACCATTACAACCCAACCCAAACATCATAAACATAAGTTAACATCAAGAGAAAAATTGACATCAAAACAATCTAAACAAATCCCCTACACCTAAACCCCAACCAAAGTACCATTTTAGATCAAGAACCAACCCGGTTAACACCCCTTGAACACCGGTTAATACCATTAAGCACCGATTTAGCCAACCAAATATCTAGAACCATCTTGTAAAATTGTGTGATGACTCACACACCCCTTCTCGTGACACCTAGCCGCAAGAACCAACTACCCAAGCTAGAGTTTTGCCACATTTCTAACCTATTACCCTAGTGTAATGATGAGACCACTCCATTTAATCCAACCGAGACCATAAAATCGGGTCCACAAGAAGCAAAACAACCATCACCACATCTCGGTTACCATCATCACAAACACTCCTCAAACCACACCTTACAATTCCAAAACAATTAAAACACGATGTTAGGACCTGGTATTTGAACGAAATACCTAGTGATTAGCGTGTTAAACCAACTCAAATAGTGCGGAATCCTATTTGATTGGCGATCCAATCAGTGAGAACACACGATGAATCAATCAAGAATTGAAATCAACGTCAGAAATCGATTAGCAATCGATCTGATGTGTTCTGTGAACTTGGAGAACGATTTGGGAGGCCTCTGGACGGCTAGGGTACGTCTGGAATCGTAATGGGATGAATGCTCCGTTTTTCACGAATTGGGTCTATTTATAGGTTAGTATTGTTCAATCGTGCGACTGGGCCATAAGTATGGTTCAGTCGTGCGATTGAACCATGCGGTTGATTCATCCGCACGACTGAGTGTTCAGTCGTGCGATTGAGTCAATCTTATGTGTCAATCATACGACTGATCCAGTCTCCTGGTTCAGTCGTGCGATTGAGTCAATCGTATGAAGTTATTCATGCGTGTGGTCCATTCGCATGGGCCATTCGCATGAGAACTTCATTAAGTTAAGTTTGAATGTTTTAATTAATATAACATAATGTGCAATCATTCAAACAATCATAAACCCAATCAATTCAATCACGACTCATTAATGAAATATTAAAAACAACAAGTAACAAACAATTCATATCATTTCATTAATCGATACTATTACATCATAATCAGACAGACAAGATTTATTACATTACAACTCATGATCTAGGGACATACATGCATCAACAAACTCCCCCTTGGACCTAGATCTATCTAATCTCTTGTCTTCTGCATCACCTCCTTATACTTCTTGTACTTCTCCTCTTAGTGACTCCTGCGTGTATCTCAAACGCAAAGCAAAGTCGTATAACATTTTGGAACTGGAGGGCTTGTACAATGTCTTGTGTGTCATAGAACAGTGGCCACTTGTATAATGTATAGACATCATTAGCAGACAAGTTGGTTAGCCACATCGGGTCGAATACCCTGATAGTATCCATTTGGCCCTCTTTATTCAGAACTATGACAGCTTCAGCGGTTCTCCAATCATAGTACCACCATTTGAAGTGTGGAGTGAAGTCCTGTGGCATTTCCCTGAGAGGGATTCTCGACATAGTGCGCGGGGGACTCCACTTCAGCACAATCTTGGGCTGCCAGTAATGGCATCAACCTCAGACCTTCTTATATACCTCGTAGGCTGTTGTGGTCTGAAGTTAACCCATCTGGTGTGGTACTCCTTCTTCAGGGCAGCCTCAAACCAGCCTGACATCTTTCTTGGGTCAGCATACAGCAGCTTTAGCTTAGCCAGCTGGTTGAGCTCAAAACCAGGTAGAGTCTTCAGATCATGTGGGAACCTGAAGTACTCTATGCCCTGCTCCCTCTTAACTGCATACGCGTTAAGGTCATCAAAATAAGCCCATGCAATAATCCTGCCTGACACCTTATGGTGTTTCTTGACTTTGTAGAGCTTGGTGTAGGCATCTTTCTTTGGTGCAGCACGCTGGGCTCTTACTTCTTCAAAACAGGCAGCCCACTCAGCCTTGCGAATATCTACGTCATCATTGGAGGCTTGGGCTGTTCCTTCAGTCTTTTCGGTTTCCTGCTCCATCTTGTCTAGTACCTCAAACGTATCACTGACTAGGGATTCACCCAGATTGGGGACCACATTCCCTCGGTGTCAGCATACTAAGGGTACTCTTCTGCAGTAATATCTTCAACCTCAACTTCATCAACGTCATTTAGTTCTTCATCACTGGTTGAATCAACTGTTGGAGCGTCCTTGACAATTTCATCAGGATTGAGTCTGAACATCTCTGCCAGTTGCTCATCAGATAGGTCATGAATTATTTCCCCTTCTTCAGGGTAAACTCACAGACCTTCTGACAATCCCTTGCAGATCAAGAATCATGGTTAATTGAGTCTTGACCATTTGAAGGGGAGCAAAGTCAAACTCATCCTTTGAAAGTTTGGATCTGTTTGATATAAACATTCAACACATAAACCATTAGTAAGTAATCAAACAGAATTATCAACTTAATATATAAACATTCAACATACTTGTTTTTCATTACATGATTCAAATACAAAATAAATAAATACATAAGACATCTAATCTGTACTTTTGTCTTGAATCATGGCGTGTCGCTCGGAGGAGCAGAAGTGGTGGATGACTGGTCCTGTCGATGCTTAGATCTTCGTTCTTGACCTGAAGCAGAGGCCGATGCAGCCGCATCCCCTCCTTCTGCCTCGTCATCATCATCTCTACCTTCTGTCCTGTCTTCCTCAGTCTCTTCCTCATCATCATCATCTTCCTCATCATCATCATCATCTTCATCATCACCATCTCCATCATCCCCGTCACCCTCCTTTAGCTTCAAGGGCTCATCCTTCGACCCCTTAACCTCAGCATAATCGTCTTGTTGGTCATCTCCAACTCCTCTATACGTTTGACTGACTGGGCCTGCTGGTCCTGGAGTTGGGACACCTCGACTCTCTGGGCATCGATTAGCTGGTTCTGCTGGTCTATCACCCGAGCCTGCTCTGCCATATGCTGAGACTGGGCAGCAGTCAGGTCGGTCAGCTGGCGGATCTGCGCCGCCTTCTCCTCATCTGCAGCAAGCAGGCGCATCACCATACGGTTAAGCGCTGAGAGCTGCTCCTCTACCCCGATGTGAGGTAGAGTAGATCCATAAACATGTGGTGGCTGGGCTGAGGGTCCAGCATGATGAGAGGTGGTGGTGGCAGTGGCAGTGGTGAATATGGGTCGGTAGGCTGGTGCTGGTGATGTAGGTGTGAATGGTCTGGTGGTGGATGGGAAGGATACAGTGGTGGTAGGTAAGGTGGTGGATGTGGTAGTGGAGTAGTGGTGGATGTGTGGTGGCTGTGGTGATGGGTGGTATGTCAGTGGGTGGTGGTAGTGGGCTGTGGTAGTAACGAAGGTCAGGCGACGTATCTTCTTCAATCCATGGGGTTGAGCCATCCGCTTCGTCCTAGTCCCGGTGGAAGTGGATGCTCCCCTGCAGCTCTGCCCACTGAACCCGGAACATAGTTCGGGTCAGTCTCTCTCTCTGAGGAGTCCCGAGGGTGTTCACCAACCACCCTAAGCCCGTGGTCTGTGGAACAACTTTGCTTCCCACAGTCCTAGTGAGGGGCTCCTCATCTGACTCCTCCTCCTCTTGATCCCCAGCTACAAACTCCTGATGGAAACCGGCCATCTCAGCAACCTCTCCGGCAGTGGCAGACCCCGGGGGAATAACGTCTGAATCGGTGCCTCTAGGTGGAGCGGGCATATCATCCCCGGCGTCGCCGCTATCATCATCATCTGAGTCAGTCTCTGGTATAGCAATATGCTCGACATCCGAATCACTGTCATCGTGGACGCCATTTGCTCTTACCAGGTGCCACATAATCAGCACGGGCCAGATGCCCAAACAACTCCTGACAGGGGGCTTCACCTGCTTTCCCCTGTATACCTTCATCCGGCCTAGCGTAGTGTCATCCATGACCTCAGAAACAACAGCATCATCCTTCTCCTTTGGCAGGGAGGAGCTTCTGGTCAATGATCATCTGCATAAATCTGGGGTACATACAGAAACCTTCCTTCCCTTTCCCCTCGATGTTCTCCACCAGGTAGGTGAATATCATCTTGGAGAAGCTGAACGGGTGGTTCAGCACCAACGCAACATACGCGTTCTGGATCTGGTCGGAAAGCTCATCAAAACCTCCCTTCCTGGAAGCTATACACTTTAGCAGCACGTGCGCAAGATACTTAAGTGGGGACAGAGGTTACTCTGTTGAGTACCCCAACATTGATGTCCCCAGAGTACTTTGCTCTCATGAAACATCCTCTGACAGTGAGGGGGTGTAGACGAGTAGGACAATCAGCATCATCCCCTACCTGTAGAACAATCCTCAAATCCTCCTCTGATACGGTGATAGCCTCACCAAAAATCGTACTCCTGATGCAATGAGGCTCAGAGGATCGATCAACAGTCGCGCCTTCCCAAAAGGCCTGGCACTGATCTATACGGCGTGCATGTGTAGCGATAGCATGAGCGATCCTGGATCTCAACAGAAATGTAATAATGCCTGAGAAGTCAGCTGCGTTCCTGGATGTCAAATCCAGATGAGCACATATGTTGTGCTTGGTGCTCATGTTCCATCGACTCGCCATCTGTAACACATAACAATATAAACATTAGTTCCACTGGCTACAAGTATAATGAAACACTTAAACTTTGAATAGAATATCTCTGTCATGCGATTGAGGTTGTGCGACTGAAGACAGTCGTTGCAACTGAACAGGGCGATTGAGGGTCAGACGTGCGAATGACCTCATGCGTACGACTGAGTGTGCGACTGGCTCATGCGCATGTACTCTTATGCGGTTACACCAGTCGTGCGACTGAGTCTCATTCGCATGGTTCAGTCGTGCGGTTAAGTAAATCGTCCCCTTCAGTCGTGCGACTGAAGTTCATCCGGACGACCAGTCGCCTGTCTCAGTTGTTCAGTCGCCAATCGTTCGAAACTTCACAAACTAAGTCTTTTAACTCAATTAACCGTTCATTATACTCGCATTGTCGTTACTAATAACCTATTTGACTTAATTTAACGTTTTGCTTGGTTTGAATAGGTATTAGGGCTTTCTTGTCTCGGTCAGGTTTCTCAGTCGAACAATCCAAGTTAGGGTTCCAATCCTTCTGTTTTTGATTAAACAAGACTTCAAATTACCTGTAGATGAATGGCGAACGCAGTAAATCACAATCAAAGGTAAAACAATGGGCAAATAAAATTGGCAGCAGTGTAACGGTAGGGAGTGCGATTTAGGGGCGATTTGAGGGTGATGAGTCTCTGCGACCGATTCCACCTCTATTATACCAACCCTAGATCCATCGTGCGACTGAGTTCATACGCACCTTTCAGTCGTGCGAGTGGGACTCAGTCGTGCGATTGGGTCAGTTGCCCTTCTCCAGTCGTCCGACTGAAGTTCAGTCGTGCGACTGACTCACTCGTTCGCACTTAAGCCTCCGACTGGACTAATCGTATGGGCCATTCGGTTGATGGTCCATACTCATAGTTCATTCGTGCGAATGGACTTCATTCGTATGGTTAGTCCATACGTATGGTCCATTCGTGCGAATGGGTCATACTTAGTTAATTTTCTGCCATTTTTACCAATTTACTTTAAACTCTTTTAGATAATTAAATTAACGTTATGAGCCTTTGATCATCTCAGACATGATCCTTTTATCTTGAAAACACTTTGATCACCTCAGACGTGATCCTTTTAACCACTTTGGTCACCTCAGACGTGACCCTTTTTAACATTTCAAAGCACATATGGTCATCTCAGACATGACCCTTTTAGTGAGTTGATTCCTTCTGATTTTCCTGATGTAGCCCGACACACGACTAAAATTAAAATTAAAACAACTAACTAATTTAAGAACTTAAACAAATTACATAAACAGACATAATTTTGGCTTTTTGTGAGAGATAAATCCAGAGATTGATATCTACGGGATTTGGTTCGGGAGTAGATAGCTTCAACTTAGATTGATCATATCTGGACCAATTCAATTTTAGAATCATACAGGCAAGTCAAATCATTTGGGACTAGTTATTAAACCTTTTGATGCTCAAGTTCTCGGTGTTCATCCAGAGTCGTTAGCAACATAAGGAAATCATACTGAAACTCTTAGATTTTCACATTGATTTTAACCTTTGAGCATGTAGCCACAATGATTGTCAGTATGTTTGTCCACTTAAATCCATACACAGACTTTTGACACAGACTGGTGACTTATTTAGGTTTACTTATTTCAACTAACATTTGTGGATCCCACACTTATATGGTAATCAACATTCCTCAGGAGCTTTTGAGCGGTCTACGGGTATTATTACAAGAAGAGACTATTCTTAGAGCTTTCAAAGAGAAGCCTGTCCTCAGGTCAGTGCCATCGCACAGCAGAGAGGCGGCAAACAACAATGAATTCTAGAATATCTAGGTTATGCTTATCCTCAGGTCAGTGCCATCGCACAGCAGAGAGGCACACAACCTATCTCCTTGTTAGAGCAGCTTATTTTATTTGCACAAAATGCACCAACAACATAAGTCATTAGCTTTATTGCATTTGTCTTTCATTTTTTTCTTTGCTCTAATTATGGTCATCCGCACACATTTGTGGCGTTTAATGCTCATTACCCCTTATGGAATATATTTGATTGTGTTAACCAGTGATAAGGTGGAAGCCCACAGTCAGTTGAACAACTTAGTTTGATCTTGAGAGCACCAATCAGGTCTAATTGTCTATTGTGTTGAATCTACCAACATATCATTTATGGTCTAGCAGCCTCTAAGTCTACTTTCTTTGTGTCACCTTAGGAGTTGCCAGTTTTCTATCATCTTTCCTTTTTATATTGCTCAGACTACACAGACTTATACTTTGAACTTTTTCATCTTTTCAAAACTTAAAATTTTAAAGTCCCTCTTGATTTGTTCCTGTGTACTATCATTTTCCAAAGGTATTGAATCGGTATCACAGACACAATCTACCTTATTTCAGCTAGTTACTCCTTCTCCCTCATTTTTTTTAATGTTAACTTGCTGACATATTCTCCCCCTAAAATACTAAAATCATTTCTGGTTTAATTATTTTAGGATTTTAATAAACAGCAAAATAACATGAGTTTAAATAAAAGACGAAAATAAAAACAAATGAGATAAAATAAAATAAACTTTAACTAAACTACATCGGACTACACATTTTCATCATCAGGAATTACCTCACTTTTCTTTTTAACGCCGTTGACCTCTAACAAATATTGAAAACGTGGTTTATCAAAGGCTTTAGTATAGAGGTCAGCGCGTTGAAAATCAGTATTAATTTTAACCACATCAATTAAGTTCTTTTCAAAGCAATCTCTTATGAAATGGTATTTAATACCGATGTGTTTGGTCTTAGGATGTTGGACCGGATTTTTAGTTACTGCAATTGCAGCAGAGTTATCAACAAAAATAGGAGTAGATGAGAATTTTAAACCGTAATCCCGCATTTGCTGTTGAATCCAGATGATTTGTGAACAGCAACTTGCAGCAGCAACATATTCGGCTTCACAGGTTGACAATGCAACCGATGTCTGCTTCTTACACTGCCAGGTAACTAATCTTCTCCCAAAGAATTGACACCCTGCTGATGTAGACTTGTAGTTCATCTTGCAGCCCCCGTAATCCGAGTCACTATACGCGGTAAGCTCAAAGTCATCATCATGAGGATACCACAATCCAAGTGTGGGTGTACCCTTCAGATAACGAAAAATCCTCTTGACCCCGATCAGATGGTTGACCTTTGGTTTAGCCTGATATCTAGAACATAGACATGTAGCATACATAATATCAGGTCTTGAGGCAGTGAGATACATGAGGGATCCAATCATTCCTCGGTACATAGTGGCATCTACTAGATCTCCATTCTCATCAGGTGCTATATCATGATTCGTAGCAAGTGGAGTCCCAGCAGCAGAAGCATTCTCCATGTCAAAGCGACTGAGAATGTCTCCTACATACTTGGTCTGATGTAGAAAGATTCCATTAGGTGTTTGATCCACCTGTAACCCGAGAAAGAACTTCATCTCCCCCATAGCACTCATCTCAAACTCTTCATCACTGCTTCAAACTCTTTACATAACTCTTCGTTCTTTGACCCGAAGATTATGTCATCAACATATATCTGCACAAGCAGTAGGTCGCCATCCTTTTCTTTATAAACAGTGTACAGTCAATGACTCCCCTGCGAAAGCCGTTTTCACCAGATGAGTCGAGAGTTTCTCATACCAAGCTCGAGGAGCTTGATGAAGCCCATATAAAGCTTTGTCGAGCTTGTAAACTCTATCCCGATGATAAGGATCCTCAAATCCCTCGGGTTGACTTACATAGACTGTTTCCCTGATTTCCCCATGAAGGAATGCACTCTTCACATCTAATTGGTAGACTTTAATCTTCATGTACGATGCATAGGAAAGGAAGATACGAATGGCTTCCATCCTTGCCACGGGTGCAAACACCTCATTATAGTCAATCCCCTCGACTTGGCGAAAACCTTGAACCACCAGTCGAGCTTTGTTCCTGATAATGACTCCTTGGTCATCCTTCTTGCATTTTAGTACCCATTTGGTGCCAATGACTTTAGCACCTTTAGGTCTATCAACCAGAGTCCATACACCTAACTTCTTAAATGCAGAAGTTCTTCTTGCATGGCACTCACCCACGCCTCATCATTTAGTGCCTCACTGACATATTTTGGCTCAACCTGCGAGACAAAACATCGATAAGCACCATCATGAATGTAACCTTTCTCCATAACCGAGGCGTAATCAGCTGAGTATAGTTGATTTCGGGTTTGTACTCCTGATCTGACATCCCCAATAACATTGTCAAGGGGATGATAGACGTTTAGTCGTGATCCTGGAGTAGTAGGAACAGCCACCTCAGAACCGAGATTATGAACATTTGTTCTGCATCTGAGGTAGTTGGAGTTTGAGGTCCGAAGTCGAAGGAGCATCACTCGTAGATGCTTGTGGACTTTCAGGAACTGGAACCTGTTCCTCCTGACGGTTCTGGTCATCTGCTTCAGTTTCATCTTCAGAGGAGGAGTCACTGTCATCGACTACTCCCCCTGACTGAGTAGATGATTCTCCTGTGTGCTAGATGGTGTATTCAGAATATCATACATCATCCTAGTAGCTAACTCATCATCCGAGGGAGAGAGAGGGATGTTGAAGGACTTGAAGAATCCATCATAATCGAAGAAGTATGCGGTCCTTTGCCTATAGGTGGTGTGGTATATCTCTGAACGTCGACATTACACCACACTTCTACAAGACCCGTTGAGTTGTTGTAAACTCGCTTGTTCGGTATGTTGTATCCTAGAAAGATTCCTTCATCTGCCTTCTCGCTGAATTTTCCTTCTTGTGTCTTCTTCAGAAGTGTACACGGCGCGCCAAAAGGTTCAAGATACTCCAAATTGGTTTGCGTCTTTGTAGTAGCTCATAACATGTCTTTCCGTGGCGCTTGACTATTAGGACTCGATTCAGAGTATAACATGCGTTTGCCACTGCCTCATTCCAGAATTGAATAGGCAGTTTCGAGTCAGCCAGCATAGTCCGTGCAGTCTCTATCAAGCTTCTATTCTTCCTCTCAGCAACACCATTCATCTGAGGGTGTAAGCAGAAGTGAATTGATGAACAATTCCCTTTTCCTTACAGTATGCCTCCATCCATTGATTCTTGAATTAGTCCCGTTGTCTGAGCGTACTTGTCTAACTTTAGCTTGTAGAGAGATTCCAGTGTGGTTACTAATTCCTTGAATGACTCAAATGTTTCTGATTTGGATTTCAGAAACATTACCCAAGTGAACCTTGAGTAGTCATCAGTGACCACAAAACAGTACAAATCGCCTGCAATGCTCCTGTACTGACTGGACCAAACAGATCCATGTGGAGAAGTTCAAGAGGAAGTTCTATTGAATGAACTTTCTTTTCCTTATGAGACTTCTTTGTCTGTTTGCCTTTCTTGCAAGCTACACAAAAGTCAGGAAGTTGGAAGTTCTTGACATTGACTCCTCTCACTAAATCCTTCTGAATCAAATGATTCATCTTCCTTTGACTAATGGGTCCCATTCTCCTATGCCAGGAGATTGAGTCCTTCTCAGTAGCTTTAGATAGAAAGCACTGAACCTCATGATCCGTTGTAGCAGCTGTTGACAGATCCAAGACATAAAGGTCTTATATCTTGAAGCAGTCATCAGAACTTGGTCCTCTGGATCATGTATGTAGTCTTTCTTCAGCACGTAACACTTCTTGTTGTCGAAGATGACTTTAAATCCTTTATCGCAGATTTGGGAAATAGAAAGTAAGTTATTCTGAAGTTGTTGAACGTAGTTCACCTTATCAAACTTAACTTTCTGATTTCCCACTTCTCCCTATGCTGTGATGTATCCTCCCTTGTTTCCTGCAAAGGAAACATGCCCTCCTTTTATTTGTTTGACGTTTGATAAAAGGGCTCTATTTCCTGTCATGTGCCTGGATGCTCCGCTGTCTATATCCAAGTGTTAGTCTCAGCGCTATATCTAACACCCTGCACATACACAGTAAATGTATTAGTTTAGGTTAGGAACCCAAGCCTTTACTGTCTTGGGTTTCCCAGAGGCATCACACATCATAAACTCTACCCATTGACCCTTAGAGGGTGAGGGTAGCTCAGGTTCCTTCTTGTCATCAGTATCAGACACGTAGGATGACTTCTCTTTCCATAAGCCAGATTTGTGCAATGCCTGTTTATGATAAACAGTCGTCTGGCTTACACGTTGGACTTTAGGTTCACTAGATCTTCTAGGTGGAGTTAGAGAACTCCTCTTAGAAGACCTAGATCTAGAGTCCTGAAGATCAATCTTCTTCCTAGGTGTCTGATAGAAAGGACAATAGAAAGCAATGTGTCCACATTCTCCACAGTTGTAGCATGATCTGCTATCAACTTTATAAGCAGACTTTCTTTGTGGAGAAGTGCGAGACACTCTAGTAACATCAATCACTGTAGGTTTTGACTCTGTGTGATGTTTTCTCTGGTTTCTCTGTTTAACTGTTTTTATTTTACACTTTGTTGTTTCACTTTGGTAACTGGTTTTTGACTTGAAGCATGTGAAAAATTAACGTTTGAAGTCCTTTTAGGTTCTGATTTGACTCTGTTTGACCCTGACTTTAAGTTAACTTTTTCAAATTCATTTTCCAGATTAACACAAGGCAATTTACCCTTTGCCTTTGAAGTGGCCTCCTTTTGTTTCTGTCCAGATTCAGTAGATGAACATGATGTGTCTGGATCAGTAACAAGAGGAGTAGTCACCACATGATCCTTGATGGGGTTGTTGTTTATGGTTTCACTGGTGTTCATCAAGGTCTCAGGTGGAGGTGGAACCACTTTGTAGCCTAATCCCTCCCCGTTATTCCTTTCTCTCACTAAGTGTTGAACTATGTGTGAAAAACTAGTCCAACTGTGCAGTTTCTGTTTTAATGAATTAACTTCTACTTCTAGAACTGCTTTTGCTTCTTAGTGTCCTCTAGGGAGTTTAGATAGTACCTAATGTCATTTGCTTGGTTAAAGGCAAATACTTCGGTTTCCCTAAGCTGTTTAGTCAATAGGTCTATCTTTTCTTTATAACTATGCTCATTTTGTTTTAGAACTCTATTATCCTCAGTGCATAGTTGTAAATCTTTTACTAAGTTATCATTGTGATCTAATAACCTAGCAAATTTTTCATCAATGCTATTCCTAAACTTATCACAATCAGAACAAGCATGATTATTAAACATTTGGTCAGTTGTACTTACCTGTGTTGGTTCAGAAGAGTTGCCATCAACGCAGCATCAGACGTCTCTGGTTCTGGTGATTCTGACTTTTCTGTCTCTGACGTGGAAGTCTCCTCCTTTGGCTTGTAACTGACCTCAGCTGCAGTTGTTTCTTCATTATGTGACATTGCTATCTCAACTGCTAGATCACCTTCACTCGCAGAATCATCATCAATATCTTCAACACTGGCAATGTTAGATTCTCCTGGTGAGACAAACCTAAAACTCCAATCCTGTCCTTCATCATCATGAGCGGTCAAGGCTTTTGGGTCCTTGTTTGATGAAGTAGAACTGGAGGCTTGCTTGTCTTGGCGAGTAAAGGACGAGAACGGGTTCCCATTACCCGTCTTCTTTGGCTTGACACATCTCTCTTGAAATGCCCCTTCTCTCCACAGTTGAAGCAGGTCACTTTGCTCTTGTCAAAGCCAAATGTGGTATCCTTAGTAGCTATCAAGTTCTGTCCAATCTTCTTAACAAACTTCTTCGCCCTTCGGACAGCGGTAGCTAAGGCCCACATTATATCCATCCTTCAAGCTCCATTTCATCACCTGCTCGTAGTCCTCATCTGCCAGATGGCAGTTTCCAATCTTCCCAGCAACAAGTCCATCATATGAATGAACCACTGCTGCTAAAAGATCCATATGCTCTCGTGCTACTTCTACGGTCACATTACCGAGGTTCTCGGTCTTCAATTTGGTAGCACTTGCTTCTGATCCAATATAGTGGGTACATGATGACCCTGACGTGTCTGATCCAGAAGGAGAAGCATGTGAAGGACCTGACGAGCTAACACAAATGCTATCTGGAGAGGTGCTCCAGAGGTCTTAGCTTGAGGCGTGGCGTTGTATAAAGCTGGATTTTGTGTATACGACGACTTCTGTGCTCTATACTTCATCCTTAGTGCTTCTTCACGCAACTTGAGAATGAAGTCATTTATATCCAGCTTTATCAGCATTTCATTCTGTCTAAGATTAGACACAAATGATGCCCACTTATCAGGCAATCCGTCTGCGAAGTTGCTTACTTTCTCTTCCATAGTCGTTTCAACTCCATGTGTATGCAATTCGCTCATCAAGTGGTAGAATCTGTCTATGACTTCGTCTAAACTCTCATTACCAATCGATGAGAAGTTATCGAATTCCTTCTTTAACTCCTTTGCCTTGATTGCCTTCAATGACGCATTCCCATCATATCTCTTTTCTAGCTCATCCCACAGTTTCTTGGACTGTTTGTTCTCTGAATACTGGTGGAATATATCTTTGGGGATAGACTGAGTGATCAATGCATAAACCCTTTCTCTGCATTGTACTTTACTTTTGTGCATCTGTCATCCCACTTAACGTTAATTTAACTCCATCAGCTCCCACCGGTGTACTATAACCAACTCAATAGCTTCCCACAGATTAGGATCTACTCCATTGAGGTAGATCTCAAAACGTTGTTTCCAGTGGGAAACTCATCTAAAGTCAAGAGCTTTGGTGGTTTATTGTGATTACCCACCTCACTCTCAAGCAACAGCAGGTTCTGAATCCTCGAGTCCTTCCCAGCAGTAAAGGCTGACATCTGATCTTCCATGGCTAATAAACTTAGAATCTCTAATCAAACAAACTTCACTGATGCGACTGAAGGATGCGAATGGTCTAATCGTGCGTATGAACTCTGCGATTGGTTCAACCGTGCGACTGAACTGGGCGATTGTTCAGTCGTGCGAATGAATCTGGTGCGTATGAGTTATGCGAACGAACGGTTCAGTCGGCCGAATGAGGGTGCGACTAGGTCCAATCGTGCGAATGAGCACGATGCGAATGGAGTCCAGTCGTGCGAATGGGTCACTCGTGCGACTGAAGCTGCTGTTTTGCGAAAATTTCTAGGTTTGACGGGTTTCAGCCGTAAAAATTCGAAATTCACAAGTCCTAATCGCCTAAGTCCGTAGAAACTGAACTTCGATGAGCAGGGAACGTCCAAGATCACTTTTGATGCCAAAGATTGCGCTTTTTCGTTCAAAAACAACAAACTTTTATGCAATCTTGATTGAATCAACCCAGTAATCAAGAGCCAATGCTCTTATACCACTTCTGATAACTTGTTAGGACTGGTATTTGAACGATACCTAGTGATTAGCGTGTTAACCAACTCAAATAGTGCGGAATCCTATTTGATTGGCGATCCAATCAGTGAGAACACACGATGAATCAATCAAGAATTGAAATCAACGTCAGAAATCGATTAGCAATCGATCTGATGTGTCTGTGACTTGGAGAACGATTTGGGAGGCTTCTTGGACGGCTAGGGTACGTCTGGAATCGTAATGGGATGAAATGCTTCCGTTTTTCCCACGAATTGGGTATATTTATAGGTTAGTATTGTTCAAAATCGTGCGACTGGGGCCATAAGTATGGTTCAGTCGTGCGATTGAACCATGCGGTTGATTCATCCGCACGACTGAGTGTTCAGTCGTGCGATTGAGTCAATCTTATGTGTCAGTCATACGACTGATCCAGTCTCCTGTTTCAGTCGTGCAATTGAGTCAATCGTATGAAGTTATTCATGCGTGTAGTCCATTCGCATGGGCCATTTCGCAAGAACTTCATTAAGTTAAGTTGAATGTTTTAATTTAATATAACATAATGTGCAATAATTCAAACAATCATAAACCCAATCAATTCAATCACGACTCATTAATGAAATATTAAACATCACAAGTAACAAACAATTCATATCATTTCATTAATCGATACTATTACATCATAATCAGACAGACAAGATTTATTACATTACAACTCATGATCTAGGGACATACATGCATCAACAATCGACACCACCCGGTCAACCCTTGGTCACACACCCTCGGCTACTCACCATCACTAAACACCACGACCACAACACCACCCCTTGGCTATTTACACGCTCGGACATCACCATAAAACATTAACATACCATTACCATCATCACCTCCTACTCACATCACGGTAATAAGGCAGCAACATCCAAGCCTCGTGGAAGCATCACCTCCCGAAAGATTGTCAAGAACACCAAACCAAGCAAGCTTAGGCCATTCTCACCTTCTTCTCACACACTCCTTCTGTCAAAATCAAGGTTCTAACCCCTAAAACCTTACTTGATTATGATTATGAAAACCAAACATGTGTTAAATAAACACATGTGATTAACCCTTTTGATTAAAACATTCAAGATTCTTATAAAAACATATACAAAATCAAACTTATTTTTCAGAACAAAAAGAAATATTTTAAGAATCTGGAATAAGTAAAATAAATCTTAAAAATCGAATTTATAGCAAGAATTATCAACAAAAAGGGTTAAAATCTAGTTATAGTTTGTTAAGTCAGTTCTGCATATTAAACAACTGTGATTGTGGGAACAAACATTAAAAATATATTTTATTAGGAAATAGAGCTCTGCAAAATTTGGTGTCATTCCTATAAATAAATTAATTTATATACAATATTTAAGAATATAAAAAGAAAATTATATTAGAAGAACCGACCCTAGTAAATGTATGGAAAAATTATATACTGACTATTACAAATTATAGAATCTACTGGAAAAATCTCGTGACCTAACTCAAAATTATATCTGAAATATGAATTTTTAACTATTCTGTCAACTAAAAATCGGGA
The DNA here is from genome assembly GCA_025215565.1 of Flaveria ramosissima. Classification (NCBI taxonomy): domain Eukaryota; kingdom Viridiplantae; phylum Streptophyta; class Magnoliopsida; order Asterales; family Asteraceae; genus Flaveria; species Flaveria ramosissima. The sequence goes on from CM046046.1 coordinate 67,685,585, forward strand.
AAAATACTTAAATTATGAAATAAATTATGGGAAATTTATAGAAAATATAAGAATAGAAATAGAACAGTTTGTGTAAAAATTAGAATTTTTGAGCATGTTCTGATACTTTTAGCAAATAAAAGTAAAATAAGGAAAATTATAAAAAGTGACTCTGCTATGATTTAAAACATGAGAAAATTTTGAGAAACTATAAGAATTATAAAAATTATTCTGACAAAATTTGACTAATTTTAGAGGCCCGAAGGTATTTCTAAAGAATTATTTGAATAATGTAAAAATGATAAGAATTAGCCTGAAAATTATTTAAATATAAAATTTTAGTATATTTTATCTAATATTAAGATACGTCTACTGTGAAAATTTCGTAATTTATACAAAAACCTAACTTATGAAATAAATTCTTCAATCTGAGGTACTAAAAATGTTAAAGAAAAATACATTTTCTAAACTATAAATATTTTTCTTGTTTATAGGTTACCATTTGGAGTAAAGGTGAGTTGTATAGCCCATTTTGATTTTATAAAAGTTTTGGGGAAAAAGCATACTAATTTACAAATTGATGCATTATTTCTGAAATTTATGTTACAACCATTAATTCGGATGTGGAACCGTTAGATAATATTGGTAGCGCTACTTAGGAAAAATATTTCCTCCACCAATGGGATGAGTGTTGTGATGCTATATTATCTGATTTATGAAATATGTTATGACAGATATGAATGATCTGATTGCTATGTAAGGTTTGGTTGTATATAATGCATCAATGTTACATGTTTGATAAACCTGTGAAGCTCACCAACTTTATGTTGACTGTTTTGGGCATGCTTTTTCAGGAATTCACCATGACTAACAGCTTAATGTTCTCCTTTGATGTTTATAATGGCTGGGAGAGGTTGTGGGGAAAGTTTGTCTAAACCTGACAGTGAACTTGTATGATCTCAGAGTTTCGGTGGATGCACACTTCCATCGTCTCTGAAGATGTTGCTGTTAGGACTTTAATGTAATAGGATTATGTTATTTCAAATTTTGACTTTCATGAATTAATGTAATCCTAACTCCTATATTATGAAACATGTTATGTTATGTGATAATATATATATATTGTGCTTTATTATGAATATGACATGTTTATATGATACTTGGTAAAAGTTGTGTATCAATGAGTTCTGAGCAAACAAGTCACACCCTAAGCATTTCACGCTTCCGCCGGGATGTGACACCCCGCCCCCTAGAATATAGGTAATAAGTGATTTGGGACCACAAATACCACCCATGTTTTCACTAATCTTGTAGGGATAATATAGTTGTCTTAAAGAATTTAATGATATACTTAATTGTTTTCTATCATTCAATTTTTCAATAATTATATTTTGATTTTTTAAGTTAATCCATAACGCACCAAGCCGATACTAACTAAAATCGAATTCCTAAAAAATCGCGCAACAGCCGTACCGTCGTAACACACGGGCATTCCCAGTAGTGTGTGTGTGTGTATATATATATTACAATTCAATCATTTAGTTATATATAAAAGCAAAAAACTTTATCCTATGTGTATACATACATATATTTGTATGTTATGTATACATATATGTATATACATATCTATATAAATATAATTACGCCTTTACAAGGTGAAACCTTTGATAAAACTTTCTCTCCGACAACAAATTCTAAAGGTTTCCTTCTTTGATCAGCGTACTACTTTTGTTGTTGTCTTTCTATTACTAGTTGTTCTTTGATTTGAAGAATCTTATTAGTTATCAATAGAACTATTTCCAGTCCAGGTAATTGACTTTTGTCCATCTCAGACCAAACATATAAGGGTTCTATATTTCCTCTCCTATAAGGATTCATATGGTGTTGTACTAATACTTGTGTGATAACTATTATTGTATGAAAACTCCATCAATGGCTAGTAATCATCCCAATTTACACCTATATTAATCAAGCATGCACGTAACATATATTCTAATGTTTGCATCGTCCTGTCACACTAACCATTAGCCTGTGGATGGTAAGCGCTACTAAGATTTGGCTTTGTTCCTAATGCTTTCTAAAAGCTTTTCCAAAATTAAAGACAAAATGGCTATCTTTATCCAATACCTTGGATACTGGCACTTCGTGTAAAGATGCGATTTTGTTGATATACAATTGCGCTAATTTATCAGTCGAGTATGTTTTTTCATTGGAAGGAAATAGGTAGACTTTGTGAGTTAGTTGATGATAACCCATATCGTATTATTTCAACGAGTGGTTCAAGGAAATTTTGTGATCAAGTCCAACATTATCTTTTCAGATTTCCAGACTGGCAATTTCAATTGTTGTAACAAGCTACAAGATTTCTAGTGTTTAGCTTTAACTCGGGAACAAGTTAAGCATTTTGCGACAAATAAGGCGATGTTTATCTTCATGCCAATCGATTGGTAATGACCTTTCTAATTCTTATGCATCTTATAACTTCCTGGATCATCATGTACTTGGACTTATGAGCTTTATTCAGGATTCTCTCAAAGATCACCTATAACTAGTACCCAGTTTGCTCATTCATTCTTAATATTTATTGGATCTAGAAAGGCTGTTGCAACCAAAACCAAGTCACTTAGAAGATTTTGGTACAACAAACAAAGGACTTCCGAAGCTAACTATGGAACTTCGGAAGGAAGAAGGAGCTCTTCCGAAGACTAAGTGTAAAACACACTTCCGAAGGAAAACTCCAACTTCCGAAGACAAAGAACCTACTTCCAAAGATCAAGACATAGAGAGAAAGATCTGAAGTCAACTTCCGAAGTACAAGAAGTCCTCAAAGCCTCGGAAGTATAGAAGCCTCTTCCGAAGTATAAGTGGCTTCGGAAGAACAAGTTCTTCCGAAGCCAATTAACCTTCGGAAGACACTTCTATTGTCCAGTGGACATAAGTATGGCCTCTCTGACACTCCGCTGCAAATCTCTGAGATACTGCATGGCGTTTTCTCAAAAGCCATGTAGTTGACCATACTTTAATCCACTGTTTACCTTTTTATGTTAGTATAGTTGCCATCTTTAGTTGGTGACAAAAGGTAAGTCATGGACATGTCATGACTACCATATCTTAGATAATACTTTATCTAAGATACCTTAACTTTAGCATTGTAGTATATGCTTTAGTCTTAGGTTTCTAGCTGGTATCAAAGTATATCCGGCTGTAGGATCTAGTATATATAGTTTCCCATTGTAACTCTTGTTTCATGCTTGTAAGTGTCTTGTAATATCTTGAGTTGAGAAGTAATATATACAAGTACCTTGAAAATTATTCTGCTTGTTCCTTTGCTACTTATTATATTATTATCAATTCTTGAAAAAGACATTACTACATCTGATTTGAGTGTTTCCATAAGTGAGTTTTAGAGAAATACAAGTGTTTAAGTGACAAACCCGATCCTGCAATTGGTATCAGAGCTTTTTAGGCTCTTGATTGTGAGATCTTACCATCCTAATCAACCAGTTTTTTTCACTCCTCCTTATACCTCACTCAAAATGGCCCTCAACAAATCTGAAGTAGAGATGGGAATGATGACCAAAGCTCCCATCATCACCCCTAAAAACTTCAGGTCTTGGAGCAGAAGAATGGAAGGCTTCACCAGGTATCAAGACAGAAAGATGTGGCAATCCATTGTCAACGGCCCGTATAAGCCAAAAGTAGCTGGTGGAAACGGTGCCATGATTGAGAAAGCCGTTGAAGATTATTCTGATGAAGATAGGAAGAAGCTTGACATAGACAGCAATGCTATGACTGTTCTTATGACTGCAATCCCAAACTCTATCATGGTGGGGTTTGAGCATTGTAAGTCTGCCAAAGAACTCTTTGATGCTCTTGCTCAAATGTACTCAAGCTCGAATGATTCCAAGAAGGACTCACTGAAGCAGCAATTTGAGAACTTCACCTATGTTGCTGGAGAGACTCTTAGCCAACAATATTTCAGGTACATGGATCTCATTTCTTCCCTTCAATCTATGGGAATCACTCATGAACTCAGAGACCTTACTAGAAAGTTTATGAGTGCTCTACCCAATGAGTGGACATTCTACTGTGTCTCTATCAAGAGAACAGAGAATCTGAACACACTCACCATGACCGAACTCTATGGGATCCTTGATGGATACCGTTTGGAAATGGAAAGCAAGAGGGGTCATCAAACAAGCAGACCCTTGAGTCTTCCTGCTAGCAACGCTTTAATGGTTGCTGAAGGCTCAAGAATCTCCTAGCCTCAGCAATACCTGACCTACACCCAACAGCCATCTTGTTCCTCTGGGCCTTACATCACATTTCTTGAGACTCCAAGGTCTCAACAAGCTCAGCAAAGCTCCTTTCAGGAGAGCTGTGCATTTGTCTCAGGAAGTAGGCACTCAAATGACTATCAATACTGCTTTGATGATCTAGAGTGTTTTAGCCCGGATGACATAGAGTATGTGGACATAGTCCAATAAATGTCTCTTCTAACCTACAGAGCAAAGAAGTTCTTTAAGAGAACTAGAAGACAATTCCCTCAGAACCCAATCAACAGCAAATTTGGGTTTGACAAAAGCAAGGCCAAATGTTACAACTGTAACCAACTTGGTCATTTTGCAAGGGAATGCAAGGCTCCCAAGTCCAACCCAGGAACCTCACAGGCCTCCACACATCCCTCTACACCAAAGCCCACCGGAAAGTCAACAGAGACTGCTGCAATGGCTCAAGAAGTTGACTGGAGCTTCATGGTTCAGGATGTGACTCCTGCTCAAGCACTCATGGCCGGAACAGATGAAAACAAGGTATATGAACATCTCTGTACCCCTGCCTGTATTGCTAAGGTTAAACTATATCAGGACTACAATATGGAAATTAAATCTGATATTGAGTCTTTAAATGTTTTAAAATCTGACTTTAAAAGGGCTGAATCTGACTATCAAAGAAAAATTGAGGAGTTAGAGAAAACTGTGTCCCTCTTAAAACATGAACACACAAACTACAAGACTCAAATCAAGGATTTAATATCCAAATTGACTGAGGCTCAAGCCCAGCTCGTCACTGCTGAGGCTCAAGCCAGGAAGTATGCTATTTCCGAGCAAAACTTCAAGCCATTCTTGCATCATCCTCTCACTCAAAACTTTGTTATCAAAACAAAGGTGGGTTGGGAACCAATGAAATTGCTCCACCACATTCTTATGAGTCTATAAGACAACCAAGGTGTGGTACTGAAGAGCAAGAGGTTCCATCTGCTGACCCACCTTCTCATGAGTCAAAGAATGATGCAACTATGGAGACCATCACAGGGAAGGAACAGGTAATTATGTCCTCCCCAGCCAATGATGATCAAACCCTGACCACCAAAGCCAGAAGAAGCAGAGCTAAAGCACCCAGAAAAACTGCCAAGAAAGTGGCTGAGTCCAAGCTAAAGATAGACCCTAAGCAAAAGGGTGTATTCATCTCAGCTGGATTCCAGGTGGTTGGAAATTCTGATTCAGGAAAGGAGTGCAGTACCAGTACTCCTATCCTACCAAAGGATCAGAAATTAAAGGGAAAGGTTGCTGATGAAGAGAAAAAGAACAAGAAATAGCAATCCTCTCATTCCCAAAAGATTAACATTGCATGCATAATGTGTGGTCTGCAAAACCACATGGCTAAAGATTGTTACTACAATCCTGCTAGCACACATTATGCAAATAATGTTAAAAGAGAAGGAGTCAGGAAAGGTTTCTCATTTGGACCATATCAAATGGTTCAAGTGATGAAAAAGGGAAAGCTTGTTTCCGAAGCAAGGCTTCTTTCAGAAGAAAATTCTTCTTCCGAAAGGAAAAAGGCTTCAGAAGTTAAAGCTGTAAAGACTCAGAAAAGCAAAAGAGTCCCCTTGAAACCATCCCAGAAGAAGACTGCTTCGGAAGAAAAGGTGGTGAAGATCTCTTCCGAAAAGAAAGAAGCTTCGGAAGAATGCCAAGCTACAAAAGCTTCAACAAGCTCATCCTCTATGATCAACCATGGGATGGAATGGAAAATCAAGGAAGATGCTGTAGCCCAAACCTTTTCTTCAAAGACATCCATTGAACCCCCATGCATAAATTTTGGTTCAATTATGTCATTATCATTGGAAGAACCCAAGACCAATAAGGCTTGGGTTTCCAATCAAAACTAATTATCTCACCTTATGTGCAGGGACATCCATATGACAAGAATAACAACATTTGGATTATAGATAGTGGATGCTCCAAGCACATGACAGGGAACATATCTCTCCTTCAACAATTTCAACATTATGATGGAGCTCCTGTCCAGTTTGGAGGTGAGGCCGGAGGATATATTTCTGGCAGAGGAAGTATATCCAATGGAAAGTTAAAAGTTGACAAAGTAAATTTTGTCAAACAGCTTGAACACAATCTGTTAAGTGTTTCTCAATTCTGTGATCAAAAGCATCAAATGCTTTTCTTAGAACATGAGTGCATTATCCTAAAACCCGGGATGACAATTCCTCAGGAATTGGTGCTTCTTAGATCTCCCAGGAAAGGGGATATGTACAAGCTTGATATGAAAAATGCTTCCCCAATGGGAGAAGTATCATGCTTTCTTTCCAAAGCTGATGGTGATGAGTCAACACTATGGCATAAACGAATGTGTCATGTCAATTTTAAGACAATGAATAAATTGGCTAAAAATAACTTGGTACATGGTTTGCCTAAAAAGGAATTTTTCTGCAAAGATAACTGTGTTGCTTGCCTGAAAGGGAAACAACACAGGTCTTCTCATAAATCCAAAGTTGTTAACTCTATCACCAGTCCATTACACTTATTGCACATGGATCTATTTGGTCCCACAAGTATAATGAGCATTGGAAGGAAATCATATTGCCTTGTGATTGTTGATGATTTTACTAGATTTACATGGGTATTCTTTTTAAGAACCATAGATGAAACTGCTAAAACTTTAAAATATTTTATTCTTAAAATAGAAAATCAAGTTGATCACAAGGTTAAAATAATTAGAAGTGATCAAGGGACTGAGTTTAAGTACCTAGTTCTTGACTCATTTTGTAACTCAAAAGGGATTGCCAGACAATATAGTGCTCCTAGAACTCCTCAACAAAATGGTGTTGCTGAGAGGAGAAATAGGACACTTATTGAGGCTGCTCAAACTATGTTAGCTGATTCAAAGCTGCCTCTAACATTCTGGGCAGAGGCAGTCAGCACTGCATGCTATGTGCAGAACAGAGTTCTTGTAGTAATGCCACATGGAAAAACCCCTTATGAGTTATGGAACAAGAGGCCACCGTTCATTGGCTTTCTAAGGTCCTTTGGCAGCAGGTGTACCATACTTAACACAAAAGACAATTTGGCAAAATTTGCTGAAAAGTCAGATGATGCTATCTTTGTTGGATATTCCTCCTACTCTAAAGCCTATAGAGTTTATAATATTAAAAACCAACAATTTGAGGAATCTTCCAACATTGTAGTTAATGAGCACACTCCTTGTGTTAGGGGAAATGACCCTGATCATATCTTTGATTTAGAATTGTTTCCAAACTATTCTAAACCATCTTGTGAGAATGTTTCAGCTGGAACAGGTGTTCAAAGTGATTCTGATGAAGATCAACTGTTTGAGCTCCCCAGACCTATTCCAAGTTCTCCAAGAGTTGTAGCAAATCAAGTTCCCACTATTGAAAGATCTGACAGTATAACCATTTCAAGAGATAGTGGCACTTCAACAAGGGATTCACCTGTTGATTTTCATATCTCTTCAGGTGACCCTACACAACACCAAGCTGATGGAAGCACTATCTTGAAGGAACAAGCAACTGTTAATGATGCTTCATAGCAAAGAAATGATGATGTTTCTCTTTCATTCAATCAGTCCTCATTGAATGAGTTTGAAACAACAGCTGGACCAAGTATTCAAGCTCCTGAGCAAAATATGTCCAACTTGGACTTATCTTTGCAACTAGAGGTGATTCCTAGACTCAGGATTCATAACACTCATCCAGCTGAAAACATCATAGGGGAAGTCTCTGAAGGTGTGAGAAGAAGAGGACAAACTCATAATGGGAATGTCTGCTTGTACTCATGCTTTTTATCCCAAATGGAACCCAAGAAGGTGGAAGATGCCTTGAAAGATAGTAGCTGGGTTGAATCAATGAAAGAGGAGCTGCTTCAATTCAAAAGAAAAAAGGTTTGGAACCTATGTCCGCAACCATCTGGTCAAGTACCTATAGGCACTAAATGGGTATTCAGAAACAAAAGAGATGATAGAGGCTTGATTATCAAGAACAATGCAAGACTGGTGGTTCAAGGATACACTCAAGAGGAGGGAATCGATTATACTGATGTCTTTGCACCTGTTGCAAGACTTGAGGCAGTTAGGATCTTCCTTGCTTATGCTGCATCCAAGAATTTCACTGTCTACCAGCTTGATGTCAAGTGTGCCTTTCTATATGGGGATATAGATAGGGAAGTCTATGTATGCCAATCTCCAGGATTTGAAGACCCACATCATCCAAACTATGTGTGCAAGCTGGATAAAGCTCTATATGGGTTGCACCAATCACCTAGGCAGTGGTATGAGACATTGTCTCAATTTCTCTTGAAGAATGGTTACACTAGAGGTACCATTGATAAGACTCTTTTCATAAGAAAGTCTGGGAAAGACATCTTGCTCGTTCAAGTCTATGTTGATGATATCATATTTGGTTCCTCAAATGACCAAATGTGCAAAGACTTTGAGAGCATTATGAAGAAGAAGTTCAAGATGAGTTCCATGGGAAAAATGGACTTTTTCCTTGGAATTCAGGTAAAGCAATTGAAGGAAGGGTTCTTCATAAATCAATCTAAGTATGTCAATGATATCTTAAAGCGATTTGATAAGAAGGATTGTAAAGCAGCAAAGACACCTATACCCAGAAACCACAATCTCTGCCCTGACTCTGAGGGGGAGGATACTGATCAACATCAGTACAGAGCAATTATTGGTTCTCTGATGTATCTCACAGCAAGTAGACCTGATATCATGTTTGCAACTTGCATTTGTGCAAGATATCAGGTTGCTCCAAAGGTGTCTCACCTAATTGCTGCCAAGAGAATCCTCAGATACCTCAAAGGAGCACCTAAACTAGGTCTCTGGTATCCAAGAAATAGTGATTTTAATCTCTATGGTTACTCTGATAGCGATTATGGTGGATGTAACATCAACAAGAAATCAACATCAGGTGGATGTCAATTTCTTGGTGGAAGGATCATCTCATGGCAATGCAAGAAGCAATCCTGTGTCTCTACATCAACTGCTGAAGCTGAATACATTGCTGCTGCTAGTTGCTGTGCTCAGCTCCTGTGGATTTAAAACCAGATGATAGACTATGGATTCAACTTCATGAGCACTCCTATCCATATTGACAACAATAGTGCTATATCAATTACTGAAAATCCAGTGAAACACTCCAAGACAAAGCACATTGATATCAGGTATCATTTCATTAGAGATATTCATGAGAAAAATCTTATCAAACTAATCAAAGTTGATTCAAATGAACAATATGCTGATCTGTTCACCAAAGCCTTTGATGAACAGAGATTTAAATATCTCATCACAGCTATTGGGATGATAAACATTGATTAGTTAATCTCATTTGAAAAACCTTTTAATGTGTAAAGTCTCATGTCAAAACAATCTAAGCCCTGTAACAAAGATCTTTTTCTAAATTTTATCCAAGTATGAATTCTTCCAAAGAGAAATTAACCCTCGGAAGATATCTTGCATATCTTCCGAAGCAAATTTCTCCCATGATAATTTTCTTCCCGGAAGAGTGTTAAGTCTCGGAAGAAGCGATTGATTTCATATTAGATCTACTTCCGAAGCATTTAACACACTCCACCTGGAAAGCAACATATACTCTCAGAAGTAATCAATTTACCTTCAGAAGTAAATTTGCCTTCGGAAGAATATTACCTTCGGAAATGCTTTATACTCGGAAGAAAGATTTTACTGTGTAACGGAAATCTTTTGGGCCCCACACTTTAAAAAGTAAAGATTTTGTTAATGATGTCGGATTATTTAAATGGTCTAACCTTACCGCCCATATCACATCATCCACTGAACCCTCACATCATCTTATCCAAAACCTCCTTTAAACCGCCATTTCACCCATTTAAATACTTCCGGTTAATCACTTACATCCTTTTTACCCAAATTACTGCGCTAAAAGCTTTCTTCTTCTCCAATTTACCTTATTCCGAACTATCTTTCTGTCATCTTCTTCAATGTCACTAAACCCTCAGCATAACCAGGTCGCACTCCTTGATTCTTCAAGGGATGTTGACTTCTCAGATATCATTTCTTTTCTGACCCAATCCTCATACTACACGGCTCTGACTGTAAACCCTACAATTTATTCAAACCAAATGTCTGAATTTTGGGCAAATGGTCGGATTGAAACCCTAAATGGAGTTCGTGTTATAAGGTCGAGCATTTGTGGCCAAGAGTTGGTCATCTCTGAACAGATCATCAGGGAGCATCTCGAGCTTCATGATGAGGGCGCTCCAACGAAATTCCCCAAAACAGATTTGGACAGTTCTTATCTCCAAATAGGATATGGTGGAGATGTCAGTAGGTCAACTGTTTACAAATTCAACTTCTCCTACAAATGGAAGTTCCTGCTGCATGTGGTTCTTCACTACCTGTCTAATAAATCTGGGGGATGGGATCAAATCCCATATGAACTTGGGTGCTTAGTTCATGGGTTGGTACAAAGCCTCCGCTTCAACTATTCAAGGTTTGTGCTGACTAACCTAATGGGAAATCTTCAAAGGGACACGTTCTTCATGTATCCCAGGTTTCTCCAACAGATAATCAACTGTGAGCTGGATCAGGGCAAGCTTGTCTGTGCAGCTGCTTTGACTGCTCCTCAAATGAGGCCGACCATCTTCAAGACCTTGAAGAGAGTGTCTACCAACTTCACTAGAAGAGATACTGCACTACTTCCAGGTATGATTGAGCCAATGGCTCCTGGTGACATCCCTGTTAACCCCACAGGTGATGAACCCACACCAGCAACTACCCTCACCCTGCCAAATCTACCTTCTCCACCCATTACTGTTACCTATCAGAGACGTCCCAAACGAACCCTTGTTCAATCTACTCTAATTGAACAAGCTCCTCCTGTTCAATCCAAAAAGGCTAGAGTGGAACAAAGGGCTCCCACTCAGCCTGAGGTCCAACCATCCTTCACAATTGACCTCAATATGGGTCTTGAGTCTCCTCAGTCTCAGACCCATGAGCCCGAAACCCAAGCTGATAGCCCTCAGGGAGAGTCTCTATACTCCCCTGAGCAACCAAAAAGGGACAGCTCAATGCCTCTAGACATTGATCAAAGTCCCGGGTCATTAGGTCTCAATTCCCTATCCTTTACTGACCTTTTGACCGGAGCTGGTGAAGAGATTATGTCTCTTAAAGGCAATGAAGTTGATCCACAACACCCTCTCAAGGATCAACAGAGCCTAGAGAGACCCCTTATCTCTAGCCCCCATCAGCAAAGCCTTACTGAGGTGAGTCCCACTGATGTGGAGGGGACTTATGTAGATTCAGCTGCCACTACTGAAGGAGCCTCATTGGATCCTTAGGACAGTGGTAACGAAACTGAGACTGAATCTACGGCAACCATGCCCTTTGATGACTCTGAAATAGACATCATTGTGCAAGGGAAACCAGGGCGCCAAGAAACCACATCTGGTGGTGAGGACGAACATACCAGGTATGTTACCTCATCTCCCCATGATTCTTCAAAAGAAGATGAGGGAAGTATGCAACTCACCATTCAAGACCTACTTTCTAAAGTCTCAAACCTTGAATCAAAGGTTAGGACTTTAGAGGATAGGTCTGCCACTCAGCAACTTAAGATTGAAACTCTCAAGGCTAAACTAGCTGAGAAACAGATTGAGAGGTCTGTTAGGCACGTACCAATTCAGGTCTTCTTGACCTCTTCCTCTAGCTCCTCAAGCTCTCAGGATGATGCTAAAAAAAGGGGGAGAGTGTTCAGAGACAAAGTCAAAGACAGGAAACCCAAAGTCAAGCTCTCACTTCTTTGAGCTCAAAGTATCCAGTGCAACAAGCTGCTATCTTCCCTGAGCCTCCTCTAGTTGGACCAAGCTGCAAACCTCCTTGGCCTCAATTCAGACACGTTGAATGAGGAAGAAAAGAAGCTAAGAAGAAAGCTGGTGACTCTACTGGATACAAAGAAAGGAGACAGGGTACCAAGACAACCTCTTGCACCCAGAAAGAAGATCATCCAGTGGAGGTTCGAAGACTCTTCTCACAACTTTGTTGTTGAGAGAGAGAATGGAGAGCTCAACAGGCTGAGTGCCTCATCTCTGCTACACTTAAGCAGGTTTGATATTGCTGAGTTAGCAGAGAAACCATTCTCCAACCCTTCAAACTCCGATATAACTGCCCACATCAGAAATCATCTAGGCAGCCTTCATATGGCCGAGCTTACTGCTAGAAGCAAGGTTGAAGAGGAGTTAAAACTGAGAGAGGAGGAAGAAAGGAAAGGATCAGCAACCACAAGCAAAGCCTTTCTACAAATGGTTGAAGGTCCTGAACTTGAGTCCATAGTTAGATGGGAGTATGACTATAACTCCCGTCAACTAACTCTCTTCAGGGGGACACAACAGAGGGTAGATGTCATTCAAAGCGATAGACTGGATCTCCTATCCACCAATGACTTGTACAAGCTCCTCAGCACTACTTCAGGGAAGAACAAAGAGACAGACAAATACCTTTTGTCCTTGGTGCTGAAGGCTTTGAGAAGCAGAAATAAGTGAAGTTTTGGTAGCATCAGCCTAGGGGGAGTTTGTTGGATCTACAAAAGCCTGTTGCAACCAAAACCAAGTCACTTAGAAGATTTTGGTACAACAAACAAAGGACTTCCGAAGCTAAGTATGGAACTTCCGAAGGAAGAAGGAGCTCTTCCAAAGACCATGTGTAAAACACACTTCCAAAGGAAAACTCCAACTTCCGAAGACAAAGAACCTACTTCCGAAGATCAAGGCTTAGAGAGAAAGATATGAAGTCAACTTTCGAAGTACAAGAAGTCCTCAAAGCCTCGGAAGCATAGAAGCCTCTTCCAAAGTATAAGTGGCTTCGGAAGAACAAGTTCTTCCGAAGCCAATTAACCTTCGGAAGACACTTCTATTGTCCAGTGGACATAAGTATGGCCTCTCTGACACTCCGCTGCAAATCTCTGAGATACTGCATGGCGTTTTCTCAAAAGCCATGTAGTTGAGCATACTTTAATCCACTGTTTACCTTTTTATGTTAGTACAATTGCCATCTTTAGTTGGTGATAAAAGGTAAGTCATGGACATGTCATGACTACCATATCTTAGATAATACTTTATCTAAGATACCTTAACTTTAGCATTGTAGTATATGCTTTAGTCTTAGGTTTCCAGCTAGTATCAAAGTATATCCGGCTGTAGGATCTAGTATATATAGTTTCTCATTGTAACTCTTGTTTCATGCTTGTAAGTTTCTTGTAATATCTTGAGTTGAGAAGTAATATATACAAGTACCTTGAAAATTATTCTGCTTGTTCCTTTGCTACTTATTATATTATTATCAACTCTTGAAAAAGACATTACTACATCTGATTTGAGTGTTTCCATAAGTGAGTTTGAGAGAAATACAAGTGTTTAAGTGACAAACCCGATCCTGCAATATTCCATCGTCTTTGTTATTCCATTTTTCATGCATGCCTTTCTTTCCTTCTTTTTCCAGGGTTCTTTCTTCTTGTGCTAATGCTTGAACTTTGTTTAGTCAATCAACTACATGAACTTGTACATAAAGTCATAACGCACAAACTCATTTAGGCTTTTCGTGTTCATTTGTATTTAAAGCGTTGGCTATGAAATTGGCCTTTCCTTCAAAATAATAGATCAATCATAGTCACTTAGGATATTCATTTAACGTCATTGTCACAAATTTCAACCCCTTTTTAATCAAATAGATTTCTCAAACTCCTATGATTCAAGTATATGGAAAACATGACGCCATAAATATAATGTCTCCATAACTTTGACATTAAAATTATGGCATTAAGCTCTAAATCATGAGTCGGATACGCCTTCTCGTTGTCTTTGAGTTGACGAGATGCATAAGCAATAACCTTATCTCACTGCATTGAAAGACATCCTAAACCGGTATATGATGTATCGTAATAGATTGTAAAATCTTCATTTCCGTTAGGCAATACGAGAATTCATACTACAGGATCGGTTTTTATCACTCAACACAAGTATTATCTCTCAAACTCACTAAGTCACTCGGTTTGATGATGCAGAAACCCTTAAGAGTTGATAGTAATATACTAAGTAAACAAACACAAGAAGATAGTTTTTCAAGATACTTGTATATATTACTTCTTAACTCAAAGTATTACAAGACTCTTACGATCATGTTTACAGTTACAATGAGAAAGTATATATACTACTATCTACAGCCGGTTATACTTTGATACCAGCTGGGAGTCTACGACTAAAGCAAATACTACATTGCTAAAGGTAAGGTATCCTAGATAAAATACTATCTACGATTTGGTAGTCGTGACATGTCCATGACTTACCTTTTGGTCACCAACTAAATTTGGTAACTGTACTAAGTGATAAGAAATGAACAGTGGAATAAAGTATGGTCAACTACACGGGCGTGGGAAAGCACCATGTAGTATATCAGAGGTTGCAGCGGATCTTGTCAGAAGGATCATACTTATGTCCACTGGTTCATATCTGGTTCTTCCGAAGGTTAACTGGCTTCGGAAAAACAAGTTCATCCGAAGCCACTTATACTTCGGAAGAGTCTACTTCTTCCGAGGCTTGATGATCTTCATACTTCGGAAGTCATTGTCTTCAACTCTTCTAAATGTTGATCTTCGGAAGAGGGAAGACTTTGTCTTTAGAAGTTAGAGTTCCTCTTCGGAAGCTCTTTCAGCCTTGACCTTTGGAAGTTCAGCTTTTGTCTTTGGAAGTTCTTCATCAGTTGCACAAAAAATATTCTAACTGTTTGTTTTGGTTGCACCAGCCTTACTTGATCCAACAAACTCTCCCTAGGCTAATGCTACCAAAACCTCACTTGTTTCTACTTCTCAAAACTTTCAGCACTAAGGAGAGAAGATGTTTATCTGTCTCTTTGTTCTTTCCAGATGGAGTGCTGAGAATTTTGTACAAATCCTTCGTAGATAGCAGATCAAGTCTATCACTCTGAATGATATGTACCCTTCGTTGTGATCCTCTGAAGAGAGTTAGTTGACGGGAGTTATAGTCATACTGACCTTCAAGCATTTGAAGAAAGGCTTTGCCTTTGGTTGCTGCCCTTCCTTTTCATCCTTCTCTCTCAGCTTCAACTCTTCTTCAATCTTGGCCCTTGTGATCAGTTAGCCAGATGAAGACTGCTCAGATGATTTCTGATGTGAGCAGCTATCTCAGAGTTGGAGGGATTGGAGAATGGTTTCTCTCCTAACTCAGTGATATCAAATCTGCTTAAGTGTAGCAGAGAGGAGACATTAAGCCTGTTGATCTCATAATTCTCTCTTTCCACAACAAAGTTGTGAGAAGATTCTTCACTAGCTGCACCTAAATTGACAAGCTTGTCAATGATCTCCACCCTTCTCTGATTATTGATAGCCTCCTGATTGACTACAACTGCTTTTCTACTTGCAGCTAATAGTTTCTCAAAAGGAAGCCTACCTTTTCTTTTAAGCTTTTCCAACCTTCTTCCTCTTGTAGTTCTTCCGCAGTCAACTTCCTTTTACCCTTGATGTCTTCGGAAGCTTGAGACTTTGGAGGTTCTTGCGCAGAGGTTTCAGGTTGGTTGGTGGTGATTTGAGCCTGTGATGATGATGATGTCTGAGTAAGAGGTGTTTTGAGAAAGTCTTCACTATTTACCTCAGATGCTAGTTCAAGGATTGCATCTGTGATAATTAGATCATCAGACAGAGAGTATAGTCCTTCCGCAGCTTGGATCTCAGCTTCAGAAGTTTGAAATACTTCTTCCACAGCTTTGACTTTAGCTTTGGAAGTTAGTGGCATTTCACTATCTGTCCCAAGTGTTTCAGTTTCTGGGCCATCAGTCCCCATATCCCCTTCGAATTCAATCTCAGGTTTAATGTGGATCTTAGGTTGACCAACATCTTTGACAGTGGTAGATGGTGTATTCCACCTTTGAAGCTCTTCAGCTCCAAAATATGCCAAAGCAACATCTGGACTTGGCTGTTCAAGGGAGGAAATCATCAGAAATTTGGTTAGGAATCTATTCAAAGCAATGAGCATCCTCGGATCCACCTGAAGGATGACAGGGGGAGGCTCAGGGAAAACAATTGATTGCTAAGCAGGATATCTTGAAGAGATAGTAGAGAGAACTACGCTTTGTTGCTTTATGTGTGTTTCACTCTGATCATTCTCCCCTTTTTTGGTAGCATCATCTTGAGAGGTAGATGAGCTACAAGACGAAGTTAGAGAGAATTGTACAGGTACATGCCTAACAGATCTCTTAATCTATTTCTCAACTAGTTGAGCCTTGAGATTTTCAATCTCAAGTTGCTGAGTGGCAGATCTATCCTCTAAAGTCTTAACCCTGGATTCAAGGTTTCAGACTTTAGAAAGTAGGTCTTGAATGGTGAGTTGCATACTTCCCTCATCTTCGTTAGAAGAATCACGGGGAGATGAGGTAACATACATAGTATGTTCATCCTCACCACCAGATGTGGTTTCTTGGCGCCCAGGTTTCCCTTGCTTAATGATGTCTCATTCAAAGTCATCAAAAGGCACGGTTGCCGTAGATTCGGTCTCAGATATGTTACCATTGTCCTGAGGGTCCAATGAGGCACCTTCAGTAGTGGCAGCTGAATCTACATGAGTCCCTTCCACACCAGTGGGACTCACCTAGGTTTGGGTTTGCTAATGGGGGCTAGAAATCAGAGATCTCTCTAAGCTTAGTTGATCTTTAAAGAGGTGTTATGGATCAACTTCATTTCCTTGAAGGGACATGATTTCTTCATCAGTACCTCTAAGAAGGTCAGTAAAGGATATGGAAGTTAAGCCTAATGACCCGGACTTTGATCAATGTCTAATGGCATTGAGCCTATGATGGGGATGTCCCTTTTTGGCTGCTCAGGAGAGTATAAAGACTCATCCTGAGGGTTTTCAGCTTGGGTTTGGGGCTCATAGGATTGAGATTGGGGAGACTCAATACCCATATTGAGGTCAACTGTGAAGGAAGGTGGGACCTCAGACTGAGTGTGCAGGACCGGTGAAGGGTGGTCACTTACAACACAACAACACAAAGAGGAGATTAACCAAACTTAATCAAACAGTAAACTGGATTAACCACAAGAATGATACTAAGAACACAAGTAATAAGTAAGAGACAGAACAAGAGAACACAAGAGATTGGGTTTCAAGTATGCAGTATATTGCTTTCTCAAGTTCTATTACAAGTGTTACAAAGCATAAAGAAAGATACAAGAACATGGAATACTTATACTACAACCTACAGCCGGCTATACTTAGAAAGCCAGATGGATACAATTGACTAGACACAAACAAAATCAATTGTAGAATCAAAAGACATATCTGCCTTTTGACTTATGACTATGACATGCCATAGCTCACATCCTAATATATTACAAAAAGGATAAAAGTACATAAAGTAGAAAGCATAGACTCAAAACCTCAATGTACAGTTACCAAAAGCATGGACCTTTCACCAACTCATATAAGTTGGTGACTTTATAGAGTTGCAGCGGAAAGATGGTCCAGCTTTATGGTAAAGTACATAAGATAAAGGCATATCTCTAAAAGTCTTCTGAAGAAATCTGTCTTCACTAATTGGCTTCGGAAGACTTTGTCTTTGAAGCTTCGGAAGACTTCACTTTTGGCTTCAGAAGATATTGGTCTTGGCTTCGAAAGATTTTACACTTAGAATATTTCTAGTGCGTGGTGTAAAACTTCCGAAGCATTTCTACTTCAGTTCTTTAGTGCATGCTTGCAGAGAGACTTTGGGTGTTTTGGCTGCATCAGACTTATAGGAATCCTTACAAACTCCCCTTAGGCTGATGCTACCAAAACATTTAGAAGATCTTCAGATGTTTGTAGTCTTCAGCACAATGATGACCATACCCTTCTTCATTAGATGGTCAGGATCATTCAGACTCTCATAGTATCTTCTCATCTTTAAGAGATCATGCAGAGGTAAGTTGATTATGTCTTGCCATGTATAGACATTCTCAACACCTTGATCTCTGATCACATGCCATCTTTCTGGATTAGTAGTGAAGGTCCAGGATAAGATGGGTGTCTCAGCTGCAAGAGGAGCCACTTGAATTGGAGTTGATTGGGCTGCCTCTTCATGCACTTCCTCGGGTTGTTCTGACTCAGCCTAAGGTGTAGAGGTAGATGATTCAGGCTTCTTCTTCTTAGTCTTTGGTTTAGAAGCCATCCTTTTCTTCCTCTTAGTGGACTTTAACTGAGAAGACTGGTCTGCAGCACCTTGTTTATCATCCTTGTCTTTCTCAGTTGGGTGTTCCTCCCTCACAGGTTCAGAAGGAGAGGGAGTTTGACCCTGCTGTGGGTCAGAAGATGAAGCTTGCTGAGGCTCAGCAGGAGGTCCGGGTTGTGTTGTCTCAGGTTGTTCAACCTTAACCTCCACTTCAAGTGGGATTTGACTTGGAGGAGAGTATAAGTCGTTAGCTCTCCACTCTTGATATTCTGCTTGATTACCTTGATATGCTCATCCATTGGGGATAGAGACATAGGGCCAAGTCTCCTTCCGGAGAATCCATACAGCTTCAAGAAGCTCATCATCCTTTGTCTGTCAGCAAACTTCTTCATACTCTTTTGGATGATGGCTCTTGACTTTGCAGCCTCTTCCCTCATCTTTCTCTTTGTAGCTTTTTGTTCTTTGAGCACTTGAAGTTCAAGCTGTTTGAGGTACTCAAACTCAATGTACTCAAAGGACAAGGGAAGAAGTGCAGATGCCTGGTAGAGACTTGTGGCACTCAGGTAGTTGATCATGTTTTGTCTGTCTGTTTCCTTGTCTACTGGAGGTTCTTGTGTAGATGCTATTGTTAGAATCGAGTATTGCACGAAATACTAACTGATAACATGTATACCAACTCAAATAGTGCAGAATCCAATTTGATTGGCAATCCAATCAGTGAGAACGCATGTCGAATCAATTATGAATTGAATCTAAACGTTAAGAACAATATAGAGTTGATCTAGTGCGATATGTAAACTTGGAACAGGTTCTTGGAGGTTTCTGGATAGCTAGGGTACGTCTGGAGTCGAAGTAATATCAATTGTTTCGTTTTTCCATGAATTAGGTGGTATTTATAGGTTAGGGTTGCTCATTCGTCGACTGAACCATTAGCAAGGTTTATTCGTGCGATTGAGCCATGCGGTTGATCCATTCGCACGACTGAGTGTTCTGTCGTGCGACTGAGTCAGTCGCATGAAGTTGTTCAGGCGTATGGACTGTTTAGGCGCGTAGACACTCAGTCGCATGGCCATTCGAATGCATGACCACTGTTGCGGCGCATGGTCCAGTCGGACGCATGTGAACTTCACTTAACCAAGTTTGAATGCATTCATTATTATAACATTATGTGTATCAATTCAAACAATCACAAACCTATATAATCAAGTCAATATACATTACACAACTCATTAATGAAATATTAAACATTATAAATCACAACCAAACATTCTTATTTCATTAATCACCCATGCATTACATAAGTGTAAGACATTCATGACATATTACATTAAGATCCAAATCTAGGTACATATGTATCAACAAACTCCCCCTTGGACCTAGATCTATTTAATGTTTTTCTTCTTCATTACCTCCTCATACTTTTTGTACTTCTCTTCTTTTGTGACTCCTGCGTGTATCTCAAATGCAAAGCAGAGTCTTATAACGTTCTGAAACTATAGAGCTTGTACAATATCTTGAGAGTCATAGAATAGTGGCCACTTGTATAATGTGTAGACATCATTTGCAGACAAGTTTGTGAGCCACATCGGGTCAAATACCCTGATAGTATCCATTTTTCCTTCTTTGTATAAGACTATGACTGCCTCTTATGTCCTCTAATCATAGTACCATCATTTGAAATGTGGAGTGAAGTCCAGTGGCATTTCCTGTAGTGGGATCTTGGACATGGTGCGCGGAGGACTCCACTTTAGCACTATTCTAGGCTTTCCAGTTATGGCATCAACCTCAGACCTTCGGATATACCTCGTAGGTTGTTGAGGTTTGAAGTTGAACTATCTGGTGTGGTACTCTTTCTTTAATGCAGCCTAAAACCAGCCTGACATCTTTCTCGGGTCAGCATATAGCAGCTTCAGTCTGGCCAGCTGGTTGAGCTCAAAACCAGATAGAGTCTTTAGATCATGTGGGAATCTAAAGTACTCAATTCCTTTCTCTTTCTTTATCGCGTATACGTTAAGATCCTCAAAATGGGCCCACGCGATAATCTTGTTTGACACCTTGTGATGTTTCTTCACTTTGTAGAGCTTTGTGTAGACATTCGGTTTACGAGCAGCGCATTGGGCTCGGATTTCCTCAAAACATGCAGCCCATTCTGCCTTTCTGATGTTAACATCGGCGTTTGAGGCTTGGGCTTGTTCCTTAATTTTCTCTGACACTTACTCCATTTTATCCAGTATCTCAAACGTTCCACTGACCAGCGAATCACCCAGGTCGGGAACCACATTTCCCTCCTGGTCAGCATACTCTAGATAGTGCTCTGCAGTGACATCCTCGATCTCTATCTCATCAATGTCGTTCAGCTCGTCGTCACTGGTTGATTCAAAGGTTGGAGCATCCTTGATAATCTCATCAGGATTCAGCTTGAACATTTCGGCCAGTTGCTCATTTGTAAGATCATGAATTATTTCCCCCTCTTCAGGGGTGTAACTCACTGATCTCCTGACAATTCTTTGCAGATCAAGAATCATGGTTAGTTGCGTCTTGACCTGCTGAAGGGGAGCAGCATCGTATTCGTCCCTCTGAAAGTTTGGGTATGCTTGATTTAGACATGTAACACATCAATCATTAGTTAATAATCAGAACAGAAACCCATTAAATATATATATAAACATTAAGTACAGAAGTTTAATACATGATTCAAGTACAAAAGCTATCAAATACATAAATGTCTAATCATTACTTTTGTCCTGAATTGTAGGCTCATCAGTAGGTGAGGCAGAAGACGAGGCTCGTTGGTCTTGATTTCTCTTTGAACGTCTCTCTCGACCCTGAGCTGAGGCAGATGCAGCTGCATCTCCTTCTTGATCATCATCATCATTCCGCCTTTCCTCTGTCTTTTCTTCATCATTTGCCTCATCATCATCACTATCATCATCTTCATCCTCATCCTCATCCTCATTATCATCATCATCGTCATCACCATCGTCATCACCATCCTTTTCTTTTATCTTCAGAGGCTCATCCTTAGTTCCTTTGAGCTTGAGCATGATAGTCTTTTTGGCCTCCTCCAACTCCTCTATCTTCTTTGCTGATAGAACTTTATGCTCCTGGAGTTGTGCAATCTCTTGGCTTTGAGCAGCCATCTGCTGTGCCTGCTGCTCAATCAGCTGAGCCTGCTGAGAAATCTGCTGAGATTGTGCAGCTGTAAGATCTACCAACTGACGAATCTGAGCAGTCTTCTCGTCATCGGCTGCCAACAGCCTTAGCACCATACGGTTTAGTGCTGAGAGCTGTTCCTCTACCCCATTGAGAGCTAGAGGTGATCCAGATGAATAGGAGGGATGTGATGATGGGCTGGCTTGGTGGCTGGTAGTGGTGGTGGTGGCAGTGGTGAAGATTGGGGTTGGTATAGATGATAGTGGTGGTGGAGTGGGTGTGGTAGATATGGTGGTAGATGGGATGTATGTAGTGGTGGGTGGTGTGGTGACAGTGGTAGAGGGTGTGGTAGTGGTGGTGGTAGCTATGGTGGTGGCTGTGGTGGTGATCAAGGTAAATCTCCTTCTCTTACTCTTCATTCCATGAGGCTGAGCCATCCTCTTTTTCCTCGTTCCCTTCAAGGAGGATGCTCCCCCTTGGCTGCTGGGCTGGTCTGGGGTGTAAGATGGATCAGTAACAGCCTCCCCAGACTCACCCTAGCGTCCACCTACCGCCCTAATCCCTCTCTCGGTGGCAACCACCTTGCTGCCCACCGTCCGAGTCAATGGCTCCTCGTCCGACTCGTCATCTTCATCAGCTTGAAACTCCTAATGAAATCCCGCTATCTCTGCTCCTCCGTGGGTGGATGATGGTGATATAACATCTGAAGGAGTGACCCTGGACTGGGTGGGACTAGTATCACCACCATCATCACTGTCATCGTCGTCCGAGTCATCAGAAGGGAGCACAATCGGCTCAGAGTCCGAGTCACTATCATCGTAACGCCACTTCCTCTTCACTGGCGCCACGCAGTCAACTCTACTCAAATGTCCAAACAGTCGTCTCATAGGGGGTTTCACCTGCTTTCCCCTGTAGACCTTCATCCTACCCAAGGTGGTATCATCCATCACCTCGAGTACCACCACGTCCTCCTTCTCCTTTGGCAAGGAAGGGAGCTTCTGGTTAATAATCATATGCATGAATCGAGGGTACATGTAGAAGCCCTCCTTCCCTTTCCCCTCAATGTTCTCCACCAAGTAGGTGAAGATCATCCTGGAGAAGCTGAACGGGTGGTTCAGCACCAACGCTGCATATGCGTTCTGGATCTGATTTGACAGCTCATCAAATCCTCCCTTCCGAGAAGCTATGCACTTCAGCAGCACATGTGCGAGGTACTTGAACTGGGGGCACAGGTTGCTCTTGTTGAGCACCCCTGCGTTGATGTCCCCAAAGTACTTAGCTCGCAAGAAACATCCTCTGACAGTAAGGGGGTGTAGTCTAGTGGGACAGTCAGCATCGTCCCCAAACTACAACACTGTCCTGAGATCATCCTCAGTGATCTCAATGGCCTCTCCAAAAATAGTACTCCTGATGCGATGAGGCTCTAAAGATCTATCAACAATTGCGCCTTCCCAGAAGGCCTGCTAAATGGAGCGATACGGTGTACACGGAGTAGATATAGCATGAGAGATCCTCGATCTCCTCAGAAATGAGATAATGCCAGAAATGTCTAAAGCATTTCTGGATGTCAGATCCAGATGGGCACAAATGTTGTGTTTAGTGCTCATAGTCCACCGACTTGCCATCTGTTACACAATGAATATAAACATTAGTATCTGTTGGTGAAAAATATCTTGAATCAGTTGGACTTGAAAATATTCTTTTCTGTCATGCGAATGAGACTGTGTGACTGAGATCAAGTCGTGCGAATGAGCAGTGCGACTAAGATCCAGTCGTGCGAATGACCTCATACGAACGATTGAGCGTGCGACTAGGCTCATACGTATGCAAACTCATGCGTTTACACCAGTCGTGCGACTGAGCTCATACGCTGATTCAGTCGTGCGGTTTAGCCGTTCGCACACCTCAGTCGTGCGACTGAAGTTCCTCAACCTGTCCATTCGCATGACATTCTGGCTGTTCAATTCAATTCAATTTTTTGATCAATTTTTAAGATTAGACATCGTGTTCTGGTTCATTAGACTCGCAATCATTCAATTTAGCACTTAACAACTTTGATTTCAATATTTTACTTAGTTTTGTTAGGTTATTTGTCCAAACATGTTTTGGTTCTTGGATAGGTCCGACTGTCCAGATTTGGACTCAAATTGAGTGAAATAATGATGGATTTGCACCGCAATATACCTGTATAATCAGTGCAAATAGTCATTACACAACAATCAATGATTTATAATGATCAACCGAAAATTTGGCAGAGTAACACTTAGTTGTGCGAATTAGGGCTAATTTGGGAGTGATGAGTCTCTGCGACCGACTCCCCCTCTATTTATACTAAACCTGAATTCAATCGTACGACTGGACTCATTCGCTCATTTCATTTGGGCGAATGGACCTCAGTCGTGCGATTGGATCAGTCGCTCACCTTCAGTCGTCCGACTAGAGTTCAGTCGTGTGACTTGTTCATTCGCTCACTCTCAATCGGCCGAATGGGTCATTCGTATAAGCCATTCGGTTGAATGGTCCATACTCATGTCCATTCGGCTATAAAAGGCATGAGTATGGTCCATTCGCACGGTTGGTCCATACTCATGGTCCAGTCGTGCGAATGGGTCATACTCATGAAATTTTCTGCCTTTATGACCATTTGCCATTTAAACCTTTTTAAACTGTTGAATTAACATTATTAACATTTGATCATCTCAGACATGATCATTTTAACTTGAAAAACTTTTGATCACCTCAGATGTGATCCTTTTAAACACTTTGTCACCTCAGACGTGACCCATTTACCTTTTGAAAACACATGTGGTCACCTCAGACATGACCCTTTTAGGTGATTTACTCCCTTACTGAATTCCATGATGTAGTCCGATATTAAACAAACTGAATTGACTAAATTTAAATAAAATAAAAGACTTAAGCTGAAGTACAAAACTAAACTTGTTTTTGACTTTTTGTGAGGTGTAATTCCTAAGGTAGAAATCTACTGGATTCGGTTCCGGAATAGGCAGCTTCAATTTAATTTGACCATAACTGGACCGATTCAATTTGGAATCATACAGGCAAGTCAAGTCAGTTGGGACATCTTATCAAAAACCTTTTGATGCACACTTCTTGTTTTACATCTAGAGTCGTTAGCAAATTTAGGAAATCATACTGGTACTATTAGATCCCCACATCGATTTGGACTTACAAGAATTGTAGCCACGATGATTGTTAGTATGCTGGTCCTCTTAAATCCATACACAGATTTTTGACACTGACTGGTAATAGTTTAAGGTTTAATTATTTCAACCAACATTTGTGGATCCCGCGCTTATGTGGTAATCAACATTCCTCAGGAGCTTTTGAGCGGTCTACGGGTATTTTGACAAGAAGAGACTATTCTTAGAGCTTTCAAAGAGAAGCCAATCCTCAGGTCAGTGCCATCGCACAGCAGAAAGCCGGCAAACAACAATGAATTCTAGAATATCTAGGTTATGTTTATCCTCAGGTCAGTGCCATCGCAGATCAGAGAGGCACACAACCTATCTTCTTGTTAGAGCATCTTTATTTTTTCTTTTGCACATAACGCACCAACAACATAAGTTATTAGCTTGATAGCGTTTGTTTTTCATTTTCTTGTGCTTTGCTCTATTTTTGGTCGTCTGCTCACATTTGTGGCGTTTATTTGCTCATCACCCCTTATTGGAATATTGTTGATTGTGTTAACCAGTGATAAGATGGGAACCAACAGTTAGTTGAACAACTTAGTTTCATCTTGAGATCACCAACCAGATCTAATCATCTATTGTGTTGAATCTACCGACATATCATATGTGGTCTAGCAACCTCTAGGTCTACTTTCGTTGTGTTACCTTAGTAGTAACCAGTTTTGCTATCATTTTTCCTTTTATATTGCTTAGACTACACATTCTTATACTTTGAATTTGGCATCTTATCTAATTTAAACTTTTAAAGTCCTTCTTGATTTGTTCCTGTGTACTATCATTTTCCAAACTATTTGAATCGGTATCACAGATACGATCTACTTTCTATCAGCTAGCCTCTCCTTCTCCCTCGTTTTTTTTAATGTTACTGGCTGACCTATTCTCCCCCTAGAATTCTAAAACCGTAACCGATTTACGTTTTTTTTAGGATTTTAATAGACAGCTTAATAACATGTATTTAATTTAAACAAAAAATAGAATAAATAAAGGAAATAAAAAGAAAAAATAAAAACATTAGACTAAATGCATCGGACTACACATGGTCATCATCTGGAATGACATCACTTTTTTTAACGTCGTTGACCTCTAACAAATATAGAAAACGTGGTTTGTCAAAAGCCTTTGTATAGAGATCAGCGCGTTGAAAATCAGTGTTTATTTTTACCACATCGATTAAATTCTTTTCAAAACAGTCACGTATAAAATGATATTTTATGCCGATGTGTTTGGTCTTAGGATGTTGTACTGGATTTTTAGTTACTGCAATTGCAGCAGAGTTATCAACAAAAATAGGAGTAGAAGAGAAATTTAAACCGTAGTCCCGCATTTACTGTTGAATCCAAATGATTTGTGAACAGCAACTTGCAGCAGCAACGTATTCGGCTTCACAGGTTGACAATGCAACCGAGGTCTGTTTCTTACACTGCCATGTCACTAATCTCCTCCAAAAGAATTGACACCCTGCTGATGTAGACTTGTAATTCATCTTGCAGCCACCGTAATCCGAGTCACTATACGCCGTGAGCTCAAAGTCATCATCACGAGGATACCGCAACCCAAGTGTTGGAGTACCCTTCAAATACCAAAATATCCTTTTGATCCCAATTAGATGGTTAACCTTTGGCTTAGCCTGATATCTTGAACATAGACATGTAGCATAAATGATGTTAGGTCTTGAGGCAGTGAGGTAGATGAGAGATCCAATCATTCCTCGGTACATGGTTGCATCGACCAGATCACCATTTTCATCGGGTGCTATATCATGGTTTGTAGCAAGTGGAGTCCTAGCTGCAGAAGCATTCTCCATGTCAAACCGACTAAGAATGTCTCCTACATACTTGGTCTGATGTAGGAAAATTTCTTTTGGTGTCTGATCCACCTGTAACCCGAGAAAGAATTTCATCTCTCCCATGGCACTCATCTCAAATTCAGCCTTCATTACTGCTTCAAACTCTTTACATAAATCTTCATTCTTTGATCCGAAGATGATATCATCAACATAGATTTGAACAAGCAGCAACTCACAATCTTTCTCTTTGATAAACAGTGTGCAATCAATAACACCTCTGCGAAATCCATGTTTCACAAGGTGAGTTGAGAGTTTCTCATACCAGGCCCTTGGAGCTTGATGAAGCCCGTATAAATCCTTGTCGAGTTTGTAAACCCTGTCCCGATGATATGGATCTTCAAATCCCTCGGGTTGACTGACGTACACTGTCTCTCAGATTTCACCATGAAGGAATGAACTCTTCACATCCAATTGATAAACTTTAATCTTCATATACGATGCATAGGCAAGGAAGATGCGGATTGCTTCCGTTCATGCCACGGGTGCAAACACTTCATTGTAATCTATTCCCTCAACTTGTCGAAATCCTTGAACTACAAGTCGAGCCTTGTTCCTGATAATGACGCCTTGGTCATCCTTCTTGCATTTCAAAACCCATTTGGTGCCAATGACCTTAGCACCTTTAGGTCTATCCACCAGAGTCCATACGCCTAACTTCTTGAACTGAAGAAGTTCTTCTTGCATGGTTCTCACCCATGCCTCATCATTCAGTGCTTCACTGACGTATTTTGGCTCAACTTGCGAGACAAAACAACGATAAGCACCGTCGTGAATGTATCCTTTTTCCATTACCGAGGCATAATCGGTTGAGTACAGTTGATTTCTTGTCTGCACTCCTGATCTGACATCCCCAATGACATTGTCTAGGGGATGATAGACATTTAGACGTGATCCTGGAGTGGTGGGAACAACTACCACAGAGTCAAGATTATGAAAATTTGGTTCTGTATCTGAGGTAGTATGAGTTTGAGGTTCCGAAGTCGAAGAGGCATCACTGTTAGATGCTTGTGGACTTGCAGGAATTTGAACCTGTCCCTCCTGATTGTTCTTGTCATTTTCCACAGCTTCATCTTCTGAGGAGGAGTCACTTGCTTCTAGTGCTCCCCCTGAGTGGTGAGTCGAGTCACCTTGTGAACCAGATGACGTTGAATCCAGTGACGGTGAGTTCAATACATCATACATCATCCTTGTTGTTAACTCTTCGTCAGAAGTGGAGATAGGTATGTTGAAGGACTTGAAGAATCCATCATAGTCGAAAAAGTAAGCGGGTCCTTTTCCAGTAGGTGGTGTGTGTATCTCTGAACATCAACATTGCACCACACTTCTACTAGACGCGTTGAGTTGTTGTAAATTCTCTTGTTCGGTATGTTGTATCATAGGAAGATACCTTCTTCAGCCTTCGCGCTGAATTTTCCCTCTTGAGTTTCTTCAGTGGGGTCACGGTGCGCCAAATGGTTCGAGATACTCTAGATTAGGTTTACGTCGTTGTAGTAACTCGTAACATGTCTTGCCATGGCGTTTGACAACCAGAACTCGATTTAACGTGTAACACGTATTTGCCACTGCCTCATTCCAGAATTGGATAGGCAGTTTCGAGTCTGCTAGCATTGTCCGTGCAGTCTCTATCAAGCTGTGATTCTTTCTCTCAGCAACACCATTCATCAGAGGCGTGTAGGCAGAAGTGAACTGGTGCACAATTCCCTTTTCCTTGCAGTAAGCCTCCATCCACTGATTCTTGAACTCGGTTCCGTTGTCTGAGCGTACCTGTCTTACCTTCAGCTTGTAGAGAGACTACAGTGTAGTTACTAATTCCTTGAAAGACTCAAATGTTTCTGATTTGGACTTCAGAAACATTACCCAAGAGAATCTTGAATAGTCATCAGTAACCACATAGCAGTACAAGTCGCCTGCAATGCTTTTTGTACTGACTGGACCAAACAGATCCATGTGAAGAAGTTCAAGAGGAAGCTCGATGGAATGAACTTTCTTTTCCTTATGAGACTTCTTCGTATGGTTTCCTTCCTTGCATGCCACACAGAAATCCGGAAGTTGGAAATTTTTGACGTTAACTCCTCTCACTAGATCATTCTGGATCAAGTGATTCATCTTCCGTTGATTAATGTGTCCCATTATCCTATGCCAGGAGATGGAGTCCTTCTCAGTAGCTTTTGATAAGAAGCACTGAACTTCATGATCCGTTGTGGAATCCGTTGAAAGATCCAAAACATAAAGATCTTTATATCTTGAAGATGTCATCAAAACTTGGTCCTCCGGAATCACATAGTCCTTTTCAGGACATAACACTTCTTGTTGTCGAATACAACCTTAAATCCTTTGTCACATATTCGGGAAACAGAAAGTAAGTTGTTTTGAAGTTGTTGAACGTAGTTCACTTTATCAAACTTAACCGTCTGGTTTCCCACTTCCCCTTGAGCTGTGATATAACCTCCTTTCTTACCAGCAAAGGGAACATGCCCTCCTTTTATTTGTTTGACGTTTGATAAGAGTGCCCTGTTCCCCGTCATGTGCCTGGATGCTCCGCTATCTACAATCCACATGTTGGTTTTAACACTGTAGCGAACACCCTGCACATTCTATTTAAAACATTAGTTTAGGTTAGGAACCCAAGCCTTTACTGGCTTGGGTTTCCCAGAAACATCACACATCATGAATTCAACCCATTTACCTTTAGATGGTAAGTGTAACTCAGGTGTCTTCTTGTCCTCATTATTAGACACAGAGGCTGACTTTTCTTTCCATAAGCTAGATTTGTGTAAGGCCTGTTTGTGATAAACAGACGACTGGCTAATGGGTTGAACTTTGGGTTCACTAGTTCTTCTAGGTGGAGTCAATGAGCTCCTCTTAGAAGTCCTAGGTTTTGATTCTTGAAGTTCAACTTTCTTCCTAGGTGTCTGATAGTAAGGACAGTAAGTAGCAATGTGTCCACATTCTCCACAGTTGTAGCATGACCTGCAATCAACTATATGATTGAACTGTCTTTGTGGAGACGTGTGTCACACCCTAGTGACATTGTTATGTTTGGGTTTTGACTCTAGTTCTTTTGATGTTTTATCTTGTTTAACAAACTTAATTGTTTTAACATTCTTAACATCTTTTACATTTTGGTTATCTGGACTTTGACATGAAACTCGTGATTGGTTAACATTAATAGTTTTTTAGGTTCAGATTTGACTTTGTTTGACCCTAACTTTATATTAACTTTTTCAAACTCTTTTTCCAGATTAACACAAGGCGTTTTACCTTTTGCCTTTGAAGTGGCCTCCTTTTGTTTTGTTCCAGATTCATTTGAAGTACATGAGGAATCTGGATCACTTACAAGAGGAGTAGACACCACATGATCCTTGATTGGATTGTTATTTATTGGTTTACTCTTAGTGTTCATCAAGGTCTCAGGTGGTGGTGGAACCACTTTATATCCCAAACCCTCCCCATTGTTACCTCTCTCACTAAGTGTTGGACAATATGAGATGAACTTGTCCAACTATGCAGTTTTTGCTTTAATGAATTGACTTCTACTTCTAAAACTGCTTTTTGTTTCTTAGCGTCTTCTAGGGAGTTAGATAGTATCTAATGTCATTAGCTTGGTTAAAGGCTACTACTTCTGTTTCCCTAAGCTGTTTATTCAAAAGGTCTATCTTTTCTTTGTAACTATGCTCATTTTGTTTTAAAACTCTGTTTGCCTCAGTGCACAGTTGCAAATCCTTTACTAAGCTATCATTATGATCTAATAACCTAGCAAATTTCAGATCTATGCTTTCCCTAAATTTATTAAAATCAGAACAAGCATGGTTTTTGAAAAGTTGGTTAGTAGTACTTACCTGAGTAGGTTCTGATGAATCAGCCATCAAAGCAGCGTCTGATGTTACTGGTTCTGGTGATTCTGACTTTGTTGTAGTTGTCCCTTCTTCAGGCTTGTAGTTGACCTCAGTTGCAGTCTCTTCAATGTTTGACATCACGAGTTCCACTGCAATATCTCCTTCACTTACGGAATCATCATCTAAGTCTTCCACACTAGCAATATTGGATTCTCCCGGAGAGACAAACCGAAAACTCAAGTCCTGTCCCTCATCATCATGAGCAGTCAAGGCTTTTGGATCTATGCTTGATGAAGTAGGACTGCTAGTTGGCTTATCTTGACGAGTGAAGGATGAAAATGGATTCCCGTTTCCAGTTTTTTTGGGCTTCACACACTCTCGTTTGAAGTGCCCCTTTTCTCCACAGTTGAAACAGGTCACCTTGCTCTTGTCAAAACAAAAAGTAGTGTCCTTAGTAGCAACCAAGTTTTGTCCGGTCTTCTTCACAAACTTCTTAGCTCTCCGGACAGCACTTGCTAAGGCCCACATTATATCCATCCTCTCCAGCTCTGTCTCATCTTCCTGCTCGTAGTCCTCATCTGCCAGATGGCAGTTTCCAATTTTCCCAGCAACAAGTCCATCATAGGAGTGGACTACTGCTGCTAAGAGATCCATGTGCTCTCTTTCTACTTCTACCGTCACATTACCGAGATTCTCGGTCTTCAGTCTTGTAGCACTTGCTTCAGATGCAATGTATTGGGTACTAGAAGACGCTGACGTTTCTGACCCTGAAGTAGAGTCTTGTGAAGGACCAGATGAGCTTGACACAAAGGTTGTCTGAAGTGGTGCTCCAAACGTCTTGACGTGTGGAGTCGCATTGTACAGAGCTGGATTCTGAGTATACGAAGACTTTTGAGCTCTGTACTTCATCCTTAGTGCTTCCTCTCTCAGCTTTAGAATGAAATCATTTATGTCCATCTTCGCTAGCATTCCATTATGTCTGAGATTTGACACAAAAGAAGCCCATTTTTCTGGCAACCCGTCTCCAAAATTCGACACTTTGTCTTCCATGGTCGTTTTGACACCATGCGTGTGCAGCTCGCTCATCAAGTGGTAGAATCTATCGATGACATCATCCAAACTCTCATTACCCATCGATGAGAAGTTGTCAAACTCTTTCTTCAACTCTTTAGCTTTTATAGCCTTCAATGACGCATTCCCGTCATACATTTTCTCCAGCTCATCCCATAGCTTCTTTGCTTGCTTGTTCTCAGAAAATTGATGGAAAATATCCTTAGGAATTGACTGAGTAA
Source organism: Flaveria ramosissima (assembly GCA_025215565.1). Classification (NCBI taxonomy): domain Eukaryota; kingdom Viridiplantae; phylum Streptophyta; class Magnoliopsida; order Asterales; family Asteraceae; genus Flaveria; species Flaveria ramosissima. Next base: position 67,717,404 of record CM046046.1, read on the forward strand.
GCAACACATACACTCTCTTTTCAGCATTGTATTTTACTTTCTGTGCATCAGTCATGCCACCTAATGTAAGTTTGACTTCATCAGCACTTACTGCATACTGTACCCCGTCTCAATGGCTTCCCACATATTGGGATCTACTACATTTAAGTAGATCTCAGAACGTTGCTTCCAGTGTGGGAATTCATCTAAAGTTATTAGCTTAGGGGGTTTATTGTGATTCCCTACTTCACTCTCTAGTAGTAGTAAATTCTGAATACGTGAGTCTTTCCCAGTTGTAAATGCTGAATACTGGTCGTCCATTGCGATTAACTTTAGTCTCTTAAACAAACTGTTTTATTAGTGCGAATGGAGGTGTGCTAAAATGGGCTATTCGTGCGATTGAACAATGCGAATGGTTCAATCGTGCAGCTGAACTAATGTGGTTGGTCCAGTCGTGCGAATGAACTGATGCGGTTGAACAATGAGAACAGTCTGCTCAGTCGTACGAATGAAGGTACGAATGAGTCCAATTGTACGTCTGAGGGATGCGAATGTGTCCAGTCGTGCGATTGAGTCAACCGTGCGACTGAAGCTGCTGGATTTCGAAAATTTCTAGGTTTAAGGTGTTTTGGCCGTAAAAACCCGAATTTTCACTAACCCTAATCGCCGTATGCCGGAAAAACCAAAACTTTATGAGCAGGAGACGTCCAAGACACCGTTTGACACGAAAAGATTGCGTTTTAGTGTAATAACACAATTTTTGTATCAAAAAACGATTGAATCACACGTAATCAAGAGCCAAAGCTATGATACCACTTGTTAGGATCGAGTATTGCACGAAATACTAACTAATTAACATGTATACCAACTCAAATAGTGCGGAATCCTATTTGATTGGCGATCCAATTAGTGAGAATGCACGTCGAATCAATTATGAATTGAGTCTAAACGTTAAGAACGATATAGAATCGATCTAGTGCGATCTGTGAACTTGGAACAGGTTCTTGGAGGTTTCTGGATGGCTAGGGTACGTCTGGAGTCGAAGTAATATCAATTGATTCGTTTTTCCATGAATTAGGTGGTATTTATAGGTTAGGGTTGCTCATTCGTGCGACTGAACCATTAGCATGGTTCATTTGTGCGATTGAGCCATGCGGTTGATCCATTCGCACGACTGAGTGTTCAGTCGTGCGACTGAGTCAGTCGTATGAAGTTGTTCAGGCGTATGGACTGATTAGGCGCATAGACACTCAGTCGCATGGCCATTCGGACGCATGACCACTGTTGGGGCGCATGGTCCAGTCAGACGCATGTGAACTTCACTTAACCAAGTTTGAATGCATTCTTTATTATAACATTATGTGTATCAATTCAAACAATCACAAACCTATATAATCAAGTCAATATACATTACACAACTCATTAATAAAATATTAAACATTATAAATCACAACCAAACATTCTAATTTCATTAATCACCTAAGCATTACTTAAGTGTAAGACAGTCATGACATATTACATTAAGATCCAAATCTAGGTACATATGTATCAACAGCCATAGTCTCTTGCACAGGGCTTTCTTGAACTGGGGAGAGAGTAGGAGCATTCTTGTATAGTCTTTTATGTCTCTTCTCCTCTTTGAATTGGAGAAGTAACCTTACATCCTCTTTTTCTTTCATCTCTCTTGACACCTCCATGTCACCCAGTTCATTTAATTGCTCTAAAGGGAGAGATATGATCTCATCTATGTCATAGTTCTTGGTATGCAAGTAAGTAATCCTGACTACCCTCAACTCATCATCTTGAGTGTTTGGTCTGGGGGCAGCCCTGATTGCAGCTTGCATAAAACGTGAAGACCCAGAGGAACTTTCTCCCCTTAGCTTCCTCTTCCTCTCTATCTCCTCCTCCCCAATTTCCTCAGGAGTCAAAATCCTTTTCCATTTGTCACCCACAGACCTTTGTGACTCAGGGTGGATAGAGGTTTGGCCTTCATTGCTTGGTGTAGTATCCATGCTCTAGCCATAGAGAGGTTGTAAGACACCTTCACTAGCAAGTGTTTCACCGAGGGAATGAATTTCTGAAGCAGTTGTTGGTGTGACAGGGCTCTCAGGCTCTATCACTGGGCCTTCAACCAAGGTTTTCCCTTTGAAGCTAATCTCAGGGTCTGCCTCAACATCCAATTGACCAATGACATTACCTGATTGCCTTTGTCTCCTTCTTAGGCTGAACTCTTCAGTAATCTTGTCTTGAATTCTGAGTGCTAACCTGTCAGCTTGCCTTGATTTGCTTGGATTCACAAGTGGCATGTTGACCAAATCAAGACCTTCATAGTAGTTCAAGGTTTGAAAATCAAATACTTCTTGTTGCCCTTGAACTCTGTAAGGAATGAGGGCTCTTCTATCAACATCATACCTCCACCCAATGATGTAGTTTGAAGTTCCTTGAGGTGGGGATGACATAGCCCTTGGTATACCTTCCTCAAAGAGACTCCTGATGATAGAGTCTATAGAGTCCACATTAATGTGATCTTGAAAAAGTTGCTGAGTATGCACAATTGCAAGTGAGGATGGTGAGTCCTCAATGTCCATACTCTCTAAAGAACTCTCAGGTATTGTCTGTAATGACTTTCTCCCCCTCTTTGGTAGCATCACCCTCTTGCATAAGTGAGCTAGAGATTAGGTCAACCACATTCACAGGTTCTTGTGTTCCTGGTTGAACTCTTCTTAAAGGTCTCCCAGCTAGTTTTTCCCTGAGACAAGATATCTCAAGTTGCTGATCATTGACCCTATTATGAAGGGTACTCACCTGAGATTTAAGGTGACTAACCTTAGAGACTAAATAGGAGCATGTTTTTGACAGTTTTTGCACCTTTAGTCTCAGATTCCCCTCTTCTTCATTAGAAGAATCATTGGGGGATGAGATGATTGGACCAAAGTCCTCTCTCTCACCACTAGCTTCAGGTTCTTGGCTGTTGGATTTCCTCTGCTTATTGACATTCTCAGTTGAGATGTCAATGGGCTGAGTTGCCATGGTTGAGGTCTTAATAATGTAATCACTTTCAAATGTGAGAGCCTCTTCCATATGGATATCCTGAATAGGTTCAGAAGTATCCACCTCAGTTGTGGGTGACTGATGTGGGCTAGACTGAGGAGACTCAGGAGTACTCATCTCTCTTTGAGTAGGGGAAGAGAAGAGAGACTCATGGTACTCAGTGAAACCTAAGTCTTCATTAGTATAGAATGAAAGGTTGGGAATGGGTCGATTTAGATCTAAAGGCTGGGGATGGTAACTGTCCCCTAAAGGTTGTTCACTTGAGTGTTGAGACTCAGAGTGAAGGCTTAAGGCAGTTGGGCTTGTGAGCTCATCAAGGTGATCATGAGGAACCTCAGCCCTGATTGTTGAAGAGATGGGAGTGGTTTGCTCCTCAGGGGAAGTGGGACCTCTAGTGTCCACTTCCTCCTATATTCGTGAGTATATGGGGACCTGCACAGACTCAATAGCTTGAGCAGGGGTTCGTTTGGATTTTTTTGGTAGGTGAGGGTTACTTGTGGCCTTTTTGGTGGTAGAGAGGTAGAAGGTGTGGGTCCAACACTAGCTTGTGTTGCTAGGTTGTCACCTTGAGCAATGAGCTCTAACATTTTGGGGACAAGGGCTGTTTCTACCCCTGAGAAGCCTACATTTGGCTTCTTCATGATTTTAAAGATGCCGGGCTTCATCTGTCCCAATTTAAGAATAATATCTGTTTCCCTCAACTGTGAGCCCAGTTCACAGTTGAGAATTTGTTGAACATATCTACGAAACATGTAATACTCTAAGGAGTCCAAGTTAGCAAGTAAATTTATATAGAAAAATTGAGAGTACCTGAACTTGACCCCTTGAACCATTCCAGGCACTATGAAGGAGAGATCCTTAGGAATCTGGTCCCACCCTCCATGCTTGTTTGACAAGCTATGGATAACCACATGGAGTAGGTATTTCCACTGGGATGAGACCTTCCTTTTCCTAAAGGTCTTTACAGAGAAATCCCCCTCATAGCCCATCTGCTCAAAGGAATGATTGACAACTTCCTTTGGGAAGAACAACTCACCTTCTTCATCATCCAGCTGCAAGTGAGTGTTGATGATGGCCGGAGTGATAAAGATTATCCTGCCACAGTGCCCTCTCCCCATCCATGATGACCTCTTGGCAGGTCTTCCAAAATTAAGCAGATGATCCTCATAGAGAGTAGGATCAATGGTTAGGGAGGTGACGTAATTTGATAAAGCTAAGAAACAGCAAATCTCTGAGAAACTATCATCTTTCTCAGAGCTTAACAGAGCAACCTGGTTGTGTTGCCTGTGAAGTTGCATGGAGAAATCTGGGTTGTTTCTGCGGTTAAGGTTGGCCATTTGAGAAGCTTAAGGATGAAGAAAGATGAAGAGCAAAGGCGGTTTGGGAATTAGGTTTGAGGAATAGTAGAATTGAAGAAGATAGTGAGGGAGAGGGGGAACCGTTGGGTATTTATGTGAAAAGGATTTGAACCAAAGTTAATGAAAGAGGATAAACTTTGAAATCCGAATGTCGGTCCCACCTCTGAAAAAGTAGTTTACTTTTGCTCAAAAAGTAGTTTTCTTGGAATTCGAAAAGCTTCCGAAGGTAAATAATCTCTGGAAGTTTTAAGGAAAATGCTTCCGAAGCTAAAATGACTTCGGAAGAATTTACTGAGAGTTTTGAAAATTTTGCTTCGGAAGTAATATAAAAACTTGAATGCTTTGTATATAAAACAACAAAGCTTCCGAGAGTTAATTTTGCTTCGGAAGAAAATGGTCCTTGAAAACAAATAAGTGTCTGAGACAAGTATTTAAGCTTCAGAAGATAGATTGAAAACCTCTTTCGAAGATAAAATTTCTTAGACAGTTATTTATTTTAAAGATATGATTTGCTTCCGAAGGTAAATATATATCTTTCGAATGATCAGAAAATTTTCAAGAATCTAAGGAAAATCTTCAAAAATGATTTTTTTTATTCAAAGAAAACATGAGCTTATGAAAGTGATGAACTAGACAACTAAGGACACACATATTTTAAGAAATAAGTAGAATTAGTTTAAAAAAAATCTACTCAAAGTTAATCATCCCAATAGCTGATATTAGATATTTGAATCTCTGTTCATCAAAAGCTTTTGTAAACAGATCAGCATATTGTTCATCTATATGAACTTTGACTAGTTTAATTAATCCCTTTTCATAGTTATCTCTTATTAAGTGATACCTGATATTGATGTGTTTGGTCCTTTAGTGTTGCACAGGGTTCTTTGTGATAGAGATAGCACTATTGTTGTCTATGTGAATGGGATTCTCCTTGAAGTTAAATCCATAGTCCAGCATCTGATTTTGAATCCAAAGCACTTGAGCACAGCAACTTGCAACAGTAATGTATTCAGCCTCAACAGTTGATGCAGACACACAGGATTGTTTCTTGCATTGCCATGAGACAACCCTTCCACCAAGGAATTGACATCCGTCAGATGTAGACTTTGCAGTCATATTGCAACCACCATAATCACTATTTGTATAAGCATACAGATTGAAGTCAGAAATCTTTGGATACCATAAACCAAGTGTTGAAGCACCTTTGAGGTATCTTAGAATCCTCTTGACAGTGATGAGGTGAGACATCTGAGGGTTGGCTTGATATCTTGCACAAATACATGTAGCAAACATGATATCAGGCCTGCTAGCAGTAAGATACATAAGAGACCCAATCATAGCCCTGTATAAGTGTTCATCTACACACTCCCCCTCAAGATCAGGTCCAAGAGAGTGGTTTCTGGCTATGGGTGTCTTAGCAATCTTACAATCAGTCATGTTGAACTTCTTGAGTATGTCCTGAACATACTTTGACTAACATATGAAGATACCATCTTCAACTTGCTTCACTTGAATTCCCAGAAAGAAATTGAGTTCTCCCATTGCATTCATTTCAAATCTGTCTTTTATTAGCTTTTCAAAGTCTTAACAGAGCTTTGGATTAGTTGAACCAAAGATGATGTCATCCACATACACTTGAACTAGCAATATGTCATTTCCCTATTCTTTGATGAATAGAGTTCCATCTATAGTACCTCTCCTGTATCCATGTTTGCAAAGATACTCAGACAATGTCTCATACCACTTCCTGGGTGCCTGATGCAGCACATAAAGAGCTTTGTCAAGCTTGCAGACATAATCAGGATGATCAGGGTCTACAAAACCAGGTGGCTGTTTGACATACACCTCTTCATAAATCACTCCATACAGAAAAGCACACTTCACATCAAGTTGAAAGACCTTGAAGTTCTTGGATGTAGCAAATGCCAGGAATATCCAAACAGCTTCTAATCTTGCTACTGGAGCAAAGACATCAGTGTAGTCAATCCCTTCTTCTTGTGTGTATCCTTGAACAACTAGTCTAGCCTTGTTCTTGATGATAATGCCTCTATCATCCTTCTTATTCCTAAACACCCATTTGGTTCCAATGGTAGTCTTCCCATGAGGAAGAGGACAAAGGTTCCTGAAGCAACTCTTGTTGCATAGCTTCAACCCAACTTCCATCCTTTAGAGCCTCATCAACTTTATTTGGCTCTATCTGGGATAAGAAACAAGAGTGAAGACAAACATTTGCTTCATGGGTTTGTCCTCTTGTTCTTACCCCTATGACAACATCTCCAATGATGTTTGTGGTGGGGTGAGACTTGTGGATCCTAAGCTGAGGGATCACATCAAGTTGCTGAGAAAGATCTAAATTTGAGAAATTTAGATCTGGCATAGATGTTTCACCCTCCACATCACCACACTTATCAAGATTTACTTGATCCAATGAGTGTGTGACATCATTGATGTTGTCATCTATGGTGTGGTTATTAGCATCAAGGAATTCTTGATCACTTTCACCACCACCATTGTTGTCTTCCACAATTGAGGTATCTTTATTTGGTTGTGAAGCTTCTAAGCTGGAATTTGAAGGCACCCCAGATGTATCAGCTGAGTTTGTCATTGTAGTGCTGATAGAAACCTCATTTGTTGAAGTAGTTCCGACTAGAGCTGAAGATGTATGAGTTGAAGGTCTTCTTAGCTCAAATCTTGGATCAGGATCACCTGTATTAAAATTTTCTGAAGATCCTGAAACATTCTCACAAGATTTGTTAAAACAGTTGGTAACTAAATCAAGATCAAATAGCCAATCAGGTTCAGAACCAGCCACACAGGGTGTGTGTTTATTAAAAGTCACATTGGCTGACTCCTCAACAATTTTAGTTCTGAGATTGTATACTCTATAAGCCTTAGCCTGAGAAGAGTATCCAATGAAGTGTCCATCATCTGATTTCTAAGCAAATTTGGCAATTTGATCTTTGGTATTCAAGATGGTGCAAGGACATCCAAATGACCCGAGAAAGCCAATGAAATGTTTTCTCTTGTGCCATAGTTCATAAGGAGTCTTACCATGTGTCTTAACTACTTAAACTCTGTTTTGCACATAGCAAGCAGTGCTTACTGCCTCTTCCCAGAAGGTGATGGGCAGTTTAGAGTCAGACAACATAGTTCTTGCAGCTTCAATTAGTGTCCTGTTTCTCCTCTCAGCAACATCATTTTGCTGAGGAGTCCTGGGAGCACTATATTGTCTTGTAATACCTTTTTCATCACAAAATGCATCAAGGGTTTGATTCTTGAATTCAGTCCCTTGATCACATCTTATGGTTTTGACCTTGTGATCACTTTGATTCTCAATTTTTAAGATGAAATTATTCAGAATCTCAGGGGTCTCATCCTTAGTTCTAAGAAAGAAAACCCAAGTGAATCTTGTAAATTCATCTGTGATCACCAAACAATAAGAGGTCCTTCCTCGACTCATTACACTAGTGGGGCCAAAGAGATCCATATGTAATAAGTGTAGGGGAGTAGTGATGGAGTTCCTTTCCTTAGGCTTGTGAGATACCTTATGTTGCTTCCCTTTCAGGCATGCAACACCAATGATCATCACTTGTAAACTCTTTCTTTGGCATTCCAGTCACCAAATCATGTTTAATTAGTTTATTCATGTTCTTAAAGTTTACATGGCAAATTATTTTATGCCATAGGAAAGACTCATCACTATTGGCTTTAGACAGAAAGCATGAAACTTCTCCAGAGGGAGATGTTTCTTGCAAGTCCATCTTGTACATGTTCCCTTTCGTGGGGGCTCTAAGCAGGATGTGCTCATGAGGAATGACCACTCCAGACTTGAGAACAATGCACTCATACTCAGTAAAGAGCATGTTATGACTCTGATCACAAAATTGGGATACACTTAGAAGATTGTACCCAAGCTCCTTGACAAAGTTTACCTTTTCAATGCTGAGCTTACTGTAAATCCAGGAACATCAAACTTGAATCAAATCATGAAGAATTAGATCAAAATATGATAATCACAATCAAAACCCCTTTGATCTTCAATTAGATTGCAAAATATGTGCTTACAAGTAAATCCCTCAATCTATTGGTTATGCAACCATTCACCTAATTCTAATTACAATTAGGCTATTTATAGTCTAGTTTAAGTTTCCATATTTACACATAACCCCCTAGACTATGTGTTTAGACTAAAACATGACTCAAAGAAAGTAAAATATATTTTGTTCACATAAAATATATTTATTACAATAAAACTCCTAGTCATTTAAATCTTCAACGTCTCGTCTCGGTTCCTCGTCTCGAACGAGTCGGGTTTGACTTTTATTGACTTTGACCGTGACGTTGACTTTTGTTGACTTTCACTATGTTGATAATATAGACTATCTTTTACAGCTCCAACAATACTCCCCCTTAGTCTATCATTATCAACGTCTTCAAACGAAATCAGCATCGAGAAGTCAACACTAGAAAGATCTTCAATTTGAATCTTTCTGAATCTGATGAGAAAGATTTTTCATCTCATAAGCTCCCCCTATTTATATGCTCCCCCTTTTCGAGTGCAAACTTTACAAGGATATTGGAACAAGTTTCTCAAATCTCTAATCTTCAGTGCTTTAGAAGATGTAGGAGGAGGATTCCTAGCTCGGTATCTTCTGCAAACTTGAGGAACAGGTTCTCTGATCAGGTACACTGCTCAACTGATGATCGGCCATCACTTACAGCAAAAATCTGAAACACATTCTCAAACACAGTCTCGACATTTCTAATTAGATCATTTCATTTTCACAAAATAAACCCGTGTTTATCTGTGTGTGAAGAACAAGCGAATCCGTGTTCGTTTGTACGCAATTTCTGTGAAATGCATGAAAATGATAAAATTGTAACAGCATAATATGGAAGACCTAAAAAAAATTTATTATATTTTTCTATTTTTTATTATATACATGTATTATAACATATTTTATATCTATTATATAATTTTTTGTGTTTTTTTTTAAACCGAGAACTGAATCGATCATGAGATCATATCCTCAAGATATACTTTAGCACAAAGATGAATTTAATCATCGACAAGCAATGAGATCACACTGATAACTAAATCTAATCACAGTCTTTAAATGATTTTGAAATTCTCAAACAGATCAATAACGATTGCTGATATATTTGTCTACTTAAACTCATGCCCTATCTTTTTCAACAAGCAGTAGATGATTCGTTAAGCTTCGATTAAATACTTTTGAATGCTAGGACCCCACAATCATTTGGCAAAAACCCTCACCCAACCTCAGGATTTCTTGAATTTTGTTACGATCTTTATAGAGCAAGGTGTGTGCATTAGTGTGCAAGTGATTATCAACAGAATATAGCATTTTGTGAATTAGATGATTTGACACTGCTTAGACCAAAATGGTGAGAGCTCCAGGTCTATACTCACGTATAACAAAGGAGATGACCATTTAATCATGTGCCGATGAGAGCTCCAGGTCAGTAGATTAGCACAAACACAAGACACATAAATACACCAATCACGGCTCAAAGATATGGCTTATATGATATGTATCATGGTGGGAGAAAGATCAATTCTCAATCCAATTTTTGTCAGGACTCAGTTTTTGTGCAGGCCAAAATGATTGTGTAAATCCAGACATTCTTAAGCATATATTTTAATTTAAATCATCATACTGCTGTCTACTTTATTTTTCAGGCTGAGTCTACCAAGCATATCATTAAAGAATCTGATTGTTTTTCTTTTATTTACAATTAAAAATAAGATGTCAATCAGATAACAGCATCAGTTACTATCATTTCTCATTTTAAAAACGCAAGTCATGCAAAAACAAGCATTGCAAGAAGATATACAATCATTTCTCAATCATCTCAAATCAAGTTCTCAGTTCTCTTTTCATTTTTATTTACTTATACTCTCCCCCTAAATTTTTATTTTTGCAATTTTTTTTTATTTTGTATTTATTATTATTTTTTTTTATTTTTTTATTTTTTTATTTTATAATTTTTTTTAAACTGTACAAAAATAAAAATTTATCAAAGAAGGTCTTCCAAACTATACTGATATTATGCAGTGATTGTGAAGTGAGAACGGTGATTGTGCATATAAATATCCAGATTGTGGATAAAATACCATGACCTTAACCTGTTTGTTCCGCCTCAAATTTGAATCAAGAACAATCTCTGTCAGTAAACCGGATTACTAACAGTCCTCCTGAATTGTTCCTGCACTCATTAACAAATTAGTTAGAAAGGGAAACCCAGGCCATCGTAGTCCTGGAAGTTCCTTTTTCATCAAGATAAGTAACAAGCTTCTGCACACAACCGTTTAAACAATCGGGGATTGTTGTATTCTTCTTTTTAATTTGCCAAATTTGTTTTGGTTTAATTAACTTGGATTTGAATGAATTAAATTTGGAAATCATTTTATGTTTAAGACCGGAAGCAAAAGAATTTGGTTTTAAACCTTTGGTCATTTTCATCTTTGAATCATGTGAAACCGGCTTCACATGAAAAGGTTTGGATGGAGGGTTTTTCATCCAACCATTCAAAGATGTTTGCTTTTTGCCTTTTGAACCAGAGAAGCAACCCGTGTTGTCTTTACCAACTGGAACATTCTTTGTTGACTCTGATCCGGAGAAGCAATTCAGTTTGCCTTTACCATTAGAAACAAGTCTTTGAGGACATTTCTTTACCACATGACCTTCTTTTCCACACTCAAAACAAGCCTTGAAAGGCTTTTGATTCTTTATAGTCCCGTGTTGTGTAGGTGCTGGGAAGGATTGCTTTGAGCTTGTCGCAGATTCTTGCTTGTTTTGGCATTTGCTATGCTGAACAGGGAATGAGATCTTCACTGATTGAGTGGGATGCTTTGCAATTGGAGAAGAGATCCATATTGGTCTTAGATCAGCTTTTGGAAGCTTTTGAGACTTAACAATATCAAGAGATATATTGATCTGTGAGGAACCAACACGCTCCTCTGTGTTTGATTCATCATCTGAGCTTATCCAATCTCGTATACACAAATCTGCTTCCAAAGGATCTTGATTGACACATCCTATTGTGTTGGCTTTGGTTATAGGATTTTGATTGCCTGACGATTCAACAACTGTTCCTTCTTTGACAAACCTGACAGGAACAAATGAAGGAATGTTACCTGTTTTGAATTTGTTGAAGAAAGTTGGAGAAGCAACTGATATTGATTTTGGAGCATCAGAGGTAGAATCGTCATTAATCTTCTTATCAGACCCCTGCCTGTGAAATCCCAAACCTACAGGAGAATCCTGCACATCTCTAACCTCATTAAGATTAACGTTGCTTAAACCTGCATTTAAACTATTAGTTTCTGCAGCTTCAATCAAATCATTAGATGGATGAGGTTGAGGCATAAGAGAGTAACAATGGGTGCTAGGAGGAGGATAGACGTATGGATTTTCACCACAACCTACTCCCGTTTTAATCCTAGCTCCCCTCTGTTTACACAGTAGGTCTTCCTGTTTCATTCCGGATATGGTCCATCTATCAAGCTTTGTTTTAAGCTTGCTTGTTTCAAATTCAGCCAAAGTAACTCTTTCATTTAAAAGATTAATTTCAACATTTCTTTCAAGAAGAGTTCTTTTTAAATGATCATTTTCTTTTAAAGCTTCATTTAATCTTATGAAATATTTGGCTTCATTATTTTTAAGTTCTGCGTTTATGGTGGTTAACTCCTTTTGGTTATCTAAAAGTAACCTATTAGCTTTATACACACCAAATAAACGAATTTTACAAGCAGAAGAACACATATCCTGAACTGTCTCGTATGGAAGATCCAAGATGACTCTTTCAGCAGTAAGAGCCTTCTCACAGTTGCAAACTCTGGTATTTCGCTTCCATTCCTCTTCCTTCTCAGCATCACAAACTTTAGCATTCCACTTAGCTCCACCTTTACCCATTGATGTCTGCTTAAGCTCCTCTTCTACCTCTTCAGTTCCCGGTTTCGGTAAACCATCGGAATTGGTGCCAAAATCTGATCTCTCTTCTGGTTTCTCTTTAGAGTTTGAAGTGATCTTTGGAGTTAGATATGTCGCTTCATAGTACTCACGACGTTTGATATCCAACTCAATCTCTTTCAGTTTGTTGATCACCTCCATCAGTTTGTAATCCCGAAAGCCTCTATCTCGTTGAATCGACTTGCCGTGTGAGCTCCAATCTGATGGGAGGGAATCAATCAATCTTAGAACTTGTTCATGATTTCCCAGTTGGGCATCAAACTTCTTCAAATTACTTGCCACCAACAGAAAACGATCAACAAAATCAGACATCGGTTCATTCTTTAAAGCTGCAAAATTATCAAACCGACATTGTGCAATTGTGAGATCATCAGATTCGAAGGATTTAATCAGTTCTGCAAAAGCCATTTTTATTTTTATTTTGTTTAAACAATTAAACGCCCCAAAAATATTTTTCCCAAAAATTTAGAATAATTCTCCCCCGGGAAAAATATTATTTGTTAAATGTCACGCTAGACAATCTTAGCAACTGGGGTCAATTAAAATTTAGAATAATTAAACGCCATTTTTTTTTATAAATCTTGCAAAATCGATGAAAATTTCTTTATCGGGATGAACTCAATTAATCCCAACTAAAGGGAAAAAGTCATCTTTAACATTCAAATTTCGCTGAAGAAATGATAGTTTCGCCGAAATTATAGTTTCGCAGAGCTAGTTTCGCTGAGAACTCTAGATTCGCTGAGCTGACAGTAGTTTCGCTAGCAATTTCGGCAGCAGTTTCGCTAGCCAAATGCTTTAGATTGCTTAGTTTCGCCGACAATGTCGCACAAAACAAGCTTGAACTTTCGTTCAAAGATACTTTCGGCAGCAATTTCGCTTATAATTCAACCACAATCACTGTTGAACTTTCGTTCAATGAAACTAGTTTCGCAGGACAGCAGAAAACAACTTCAATAAGGATAACCGATGTAGTTTCGCTGGAAGAACTCGTAGTTTCGCTGGATGAACTGGTAATTTCGCTGAACGAAGCTGAAACCCTTTTTCAACACGAAATCAATCTGAAATCGCTCAAATCTCAATGGATTTGAAATCTGATGATTAACAGAGCTTTCCCAACCAATAACAAGCAAACTTCAATCAATTTCCATATCAATAACACTCAAATCTAATCCGAATTTGATGAAAACTTGATATTGAACAAAAACAACCAAAACCTCAACTTCCCTCTCTAAAATCTTCAAATCTTCAGTGAATTTGATCCAAAATGGCTCTGATACCAAATTGTAAATCCAGGAACATCAAACTTGAATCAAATCATGAAGAATTAGATCAAAATATGATAATCACAATCAAAACCCCTTTGATCTTCAATTAGATTGCAAAATATGTGCTTACAAGTAAATCCCTCAATCTATTGGTTATGCATCCATTCACCTAATTCTAATTACAATTAGGCTATTTATAGTCTAGTTTAAGTTTCCATATTTACACATAACCCCCTAGACTATGTGTTTAGACTAAAACATGACTCAAAGAAAGTAAAATATATTTTGTTCACATAAAATATATTTATTACAATAAAACTCCTAGTCATTTAAATCTTCAACATCTCGTCTCGGTTCCTCATCTCGAACGAGTCGGGTTTGACTTTTATTGACTTTGACCGTGATGTTGACTTTTGTTGACTTTCACTATGTTGATAATATAGACTATCTTTTACAGCTCCAACACTTACCATTTGTGACTTTGCCCCTTCCAGAAATGTAACCACCTTCATCTCCTCCAAAAGCAACTGGTCCTCCATCAATCCTTTCAAAGTTATGGAGTAGTGACCTATTGCCTGTCATGTGCCTGGAACAGCCACTATCAATGATCCAGACATTCTTGTTTGTCTTGAGCTGTTCCTGTACAAAGAAAATGATTAGTTATATTTGGAAACCCAAGCCTTATTTGTCTTGGGCTCACTAAGTATAATAGAAGGTAGTGCAACAGTAATAGATCCTATGGTTGTGCTAGGAGGATCTTGATCTGTTGTTGATGGAAAATTTTCGGTCACTTGGTCTTTCTTAGACTTCCACACCACCTTTGGAGTCTTGGACTTGACCTTCAAAACTTCGGAAGCTTTTGAGACTTCGAAAGTTTTGATGACTGAACCTTCGGAAGATTCTGCAGTCACTGCAGCAGACTTTAGTGCTTCGGAAGAATTCCTTTCTTCCGAGACCAACTTCTCTTCCGAAGGTAATTTTCCATTTGCCTTCTTCTTAGATTTGGAGCTTCCAAAGGAAATAGATTTTCCTTCCAAAGCTTGAATCTTCTTTGAACTCTTTGAAGTCTTTGTCTAAGTAATATGGACAGTACTTTTAGGATTGTATGGACAATCCTTAGCAATGTGAGAGGTACTTTCACACATGACACACAACATTTTCTTCTTCACAAGAGTCTTCTTATGAGAACAAGACTGTCTTTGGTCACATCCCTTCTCCACCTTCATCTTTGTAGATGCTGAGGCAGTTCTTATAAGCTGGGAACTGTTTTTGGAGTTTGATGGTCCAGGATGTGCAGTAGTGGTACACAGCAGATCAGTCTTCTTCTTGGTCCTGAGATGATTTGAATAAGAACTAGAACTCTTAGCTGAGGAGTTTTGGTTGATGTCTTCAGTCTTTACTACTTCAAACCCTACAGAGATAAAAACTTGTTTCTACTTAGAGTCAAAAGTAGCCTTGATCTCTTGAGCCTTCCTTGCTTTTCTTTTGCTCTTCCTGATCAAGTTCTTTCTCATTGACTTGGTCATCACAGTAATCTTCTTCTCCTCAAAAGGATAGTGGCCCTTCTTAGAATCCTCCTCTTCACTCTTCTTAGAGGAATTCTTCACTATCTCTTCTTCATCCTCTTCACTCATAGGATCTATGAGAAGAAGTTCATCTTCACAAGTTCCATACCTAGGAGATCTTACAGACAAGATTGTGTGTGGAGGAGCTATCTCAATGGATCCCAGACCCTGTCTATTTTGATAACACACCTTGTTGTGCAGGGATGAGGATATCATATTCTTGAAGGTCTCTTCTTCAAGAACAATCTTTTCTGCCCTGGCTTTGCTGATCACAAGCTTAGTCTGGCACTCAGTCAGCTTGGTTATGAGATCTTTGATTTAAGTCCTAAAATCTGTATGCTCATGTTTTAGAACTGAAATGGTTTTCTCTAAGTCCTCTATCTTTAGTTTATAATCATTTTCAGACTTTCTAAAATCAGATTTTAAAATGATTAAGAACTCAAGATCAGATCTCATCTCCAAGTTATAGGACATGCAATGCATTCAGGAGAACAGAGATGTTCCAATACCTGGCTTCATCATGATCTGCCATTAGTGCTTGGTTTGGAGAAGCATCTTCCACCTGAAAGCTCCAGTCAAAGCCTCCTTCTTCAACAACAACAGCAGCTTGTTGCTTTGGCTTCTCATTCTGGGGGGCTTTCTCAGTGTAGTTTGGTCTGGTTTGTGCTTGGCCACCATTTGTTCTGTGTGCCTTATACTCTCTGGCAAAGTGGCCCATTAAGTTACAGTTGTAACACTTGACCTTGCCTTTGTCCAAGCCAAACTTTCCACTAGTTGCATTGCTTGGAAACTTCCTTCCAGTTCTCTTGTAGAACTTCTTAGCTCTATGAGTGAGAAGAGCCATCTGCTGGACTATTTCCATGTATTCTAGATCATCTGGATGGATACAATCCAAGTCTTCAAGAGTGAAAAGAGAGTTGCCACAGCTTTCATCAGAAGACACAAAGGCTTGAGAAGAGCTCGTCTCTTGGAATGGGCTTCCTTCAGTGTAGTTCTCCCTGGGTGTCTCTGGGAAGGTGATGAAAGGACCCTTTGGTGAATTGTCAGGGTAGGATATGAGATGATGTTGGGGTTCTATGCTATCCCTTTCAACTGCATGCAGGGTTGAATCCAATTGATTGTTGGAGTTGCCAGATGAACCTTGCATGTTCATCTCCATCTGGTAACCACTAAGAATCCCATATAACTTTGTCAGAGTACGAGTTTTGAGATTTTCAGTCCTCTTGATCACCACACAATAGTGTGTCCATTGCCTAGGAAGTGTGTCCATTGCTGAGTCATGGTTTCACCTGTTTTGAAGGTGAAGTTTTCAAACTGCTGCTTCAGGAGATCCTTCTTGTTCTCCTTGGCTTCAGAGGAGCCTTCATACATCAGTTTTAGTGCATCCCACAGCTGTTTAGCTGTTTTGCACTTCTTGAAACCTCTGTACACAGAGTTTGGAAGGGCTGTCATGGCTTTTCTGTCAATCTCTACTCTCTTCCTATCTTCATCAGAGTAGTTAGCCACATCTTTGGGGATCATACCAGCACTAGTAGCAGAAGGAGTGCTGGGTATGAAAGGTCCATTTTCAACAGACTCCCACATTCTTGAGTCTAGAGACCTGATGAAACCTTCCATTCTCATGCACCAGGTATCAAAGTCATCAAGAGTGATCAGTGGGGACTTATTCATGGTTCCAGTTTCCATATCAGTCTTGGAAATGGCTGCCATTTTAAAAGTTTAGTATTTGTGTGTGTGAGGGATCTTAAGATGGTGAGATCTTATATCAAGAGCCTAAAATGCTCTGATACCTATTGCAGGACCGGTGAAGGGTGGTCACTTACAACACAACAACACAAAAAGGAGATTAACCAAACTTAATCAAACAGTCAACTGGATTAACCACAAGAATGATACTAAGAACATAAGTAATAAGTAAGAGACAGAACAAGAGAACACAAGAGATTGGGTTTCAAGGATGCAGTATATTGCTTTCTCAAGTTCTATTACAAGTGTTACAAAGCATAAAGAAAGATACAAGAACATGGAATACTTATACTATAACCTTCAGTCGGCTATAGTTTGAAAGCCAGCTGGATACAATTGACTAGACACAAACAAAATCAATTGTAGAATCAAAAGGCATATCTGCCTTTTGACTTGTGACTATGACATGCCATAGCTCACATCCTAATATATTACAAAAAGGATAAAAGTACATAAAGTAGAAAGCATGGACTCAAGACCTCAATGTACAGTTACCAAAAGCATGGACCTTTCACCAACTCATGCAAGTTGGTGTCT
This sequence comes from Flaveria ramosissima, assembly GCA_025215565.1. NCBI lineage: Eukaryota > Viridiplantae > Streptophyta > Magnoliopsida > Asterales > Asteraceae > Flaveria > Flaveria ramosissima. Next base: position 67,734,902 of record CM046046.1, read on the forward strand.
TTACAGAGTTGCAGCGGAAAGGTGGTCCACCTTTATAGTAAAGTACATCAGATAAAGGCATATCTCTAAAAGTCTTCGGAAGAAATCTGTCTTCACTAATTGGCTTCGGAAAACTTTGTCTTTGAAGCTTCGAAAGACTTCACTTTTGGCTTCGGAAGATATTGGTCTTGGCTTCGAAAGATTTTACACTTAGAATATTTCTAGTGCATGGTGTAAAACTTCCGAAGCATTTCTACTTCAGTTCTTTAGTGCATGCTTGCAGAGAGACTTTGGATGTTTTGGCTGCATCAGACTTATAGGAATCCTTACAGAGTGGGAGCCCATGTTTCCACTCTAGCCTTTTTGGATAGAAAAGGGGGAACTTGTTCAATCAGAGGAGATTGAACAAGGGTTCATTTGGAGCGTCTCTGGTATGTAATCTTGATGGGGTGAGAAGGAAGATTTGGTAATGTGGTGGTTATTGCTGGTGTGGGTTCATCACCTGTGGGGTTAACAGGGATGTCACCAGGAGCCATTAGCTCAATCATACCTGGAAGTAGCTCAGTGTGTCTTCCGGTGAAGTTGGTGGATACCTTCTTCAACACATTGAAGATAGTCGGCCTCATGTGACGGACAGCTAGAGCAGCTGCACAGACAAGCTTACTCTCATCCAACTCACAGTTGATTATAAGCTGAATAAACCTGGGATACATATAAAATGTTTCCCTCTGAAGGTTTCCCATAAGGTTGTTCAGCACAAATCTTGAGTAGTTGAAGCGGAGGCCTTTTACCAACCTGTGAACTAGGCATCCTAGTTGATAAGGAATTTGATCCTACCCCCAGACTTATTTGACAGGCAGTGAAGGACTATGTGAAGCAGGAATTTCCAGTTATAGGAGAAATTGAACTTGTACATCGTGGACCTGCTCACATCACCACCATATCCCATCTGGGTATATGTGTCATCTTGGTCTGATTTGGGGAACTCCGTAGGAGGGCCTTCATCATGAAGCTCGAGATGCTCCCTAATTATTTGTTTAGATATGATTAATTTCTAGCCATAAATGCTTGACCGAATCACCCTAACTCCGTTCAGGGTTACAATCTGTCCGTTCCCCCAAAACTCTGCCATTTGGTTTGATAAATAGTGGGGTTGACAGCTAGGGCAGTGTAGTAGGTCAATTGGGTAAGGAAGTGGCTGATTTTGGCGAAGTCAGCATCCTTAGAAGAGTCAAGGAGTGCGACTTGGTTGTGCTGAGTGTTTAGTGCCATTGTTTGAGAAAGTTACAGAGGAAATGAGGTTGATTTTGGGAGTAAAACCGGAGATGAAGGAAACATAGGGCTGTGAAATTGGTAAAAAGATTAAAAGGATAGGTCGGAAGTATTTAAATGGGTGAAATGGCGGATGGATAAGGTGAAATGATAGTTTGGGGTATGATGTGATAATGACGGTAAGGTTAAATCAATTTAAAATATTCTGACATCATTAATAAAATCTTTGCCTTTTTTAGAGTGGGGCCCAAAAGATTTCCGTTCCACAGTAAAGTTTTCTTCCGAGTGTAAAAGCTTTTCCGAAGGTAATCTTTTTCCGAAGCTAAACTTACTTCCAAAGCTAAATTTATCCAATTTACTTCCGAGAGTAAGAAGCCCTTCCAAGTGAAGAAGCTTATTAAGTTTCGGAAGTAGATTTGATATCTTATCAAATGCTTCTTTCGAGACTAAAAACTCTTCAGAAGATAATTTTAACCTTGGAGGAATTATCCTTCGGAAGAGATGTATGACATCTTCCGAGGGTTAATTTCTCTTCAGAAGAACTTTCACTTAGCAAAATTTTGAAGAAAAACCTTTTGTAACATGGCTTAAATTGTATTGACAAGAACAAGACACAAATTTTAAAAGGTTTTCAGATGAGATAGACTAATCAATGTTTATCATCCTAGTAGGCGTAATAAGATACTTGAATCTTTGTTCATCAAATGCCTTGGTGAACAAATCAGCATATTGTTCATTTGAATCAACTTTGACTAGTTTAATCAGGTTTTTCTCATGAATATCTCTAATGAAATGGTGCCTGATATCAATGTGCTTTGTCTTGGAGTGCTTAACCAGATTTTCTGTAATAGAAATGGCACTCTTGTTGTCAATGTGGATAGGAGTCTCCATGAAATTGAATCCATAATCTAACATCTGGTTTTGAATCCATAGCAGCCGAGCACAACAACTAGCAGCAGCAATGTATTCAGCTTCAGCAGTTGATGTCGAGACATAGGATTGCTTCTTGTGTTGCCATGAAATTATCCTTCCACCAAGAAATTGATATCCTCCTAATGTTGATTTCTTGTTGATGTTGCAGCCACCATAGTCACTATCAGTGTAGCCATAGAGATTGAAGTTGTTGTTCCTTGGATACCAGGGACCTAGTTTAGGTGCTCCTTTGAGATATCTGAGGATTCTCTTGGCAGCAACTAGATAAGACACCTTTGGAGCAGCCTGATATCTAGCACAGATGCAGGTTGCAAACATGATATCAGGTCTACTTGTTGTGAGTACATAAGAGATCCAATGATTGCCCTATACTGATGTTGATCAGTATCCTCCCCCTTAGAGTCAGGACAAAGATTGTGATTTCTGGGTATAGGAGTTTTTGCTGGCTTACAGTCTTTCATATCAAATCTTTTTAAGATGTCTTGAACATACTTAGATTGATTGATAAGAATCCTTCTTTAATCTGTTTTACCTGAATTCCAAGGAAAAAGTACATTTTTCCCATAGTCATTTCAAATTTCTTCTTCATAATGCTCTTAAAGTCCTTACACATTTGATCATTTGATGAACCAAATATGATGTCATCAACATAGAATTGTACGAGCAAAATGTCTTTCCCAGACTTTCTTATGAATAAAGTCTTGTCAATGGTACCTCTGGTGTAACGATTCTTCAGGAGAAACTGAGACAAAGTCTCGTACCACAGCCTAGGTGCTTGGTGCAGCCCATAGAGAGCTTTATCCAATTTGCACACATAAGTGGGGTGCTGTGGGTCTTCAAATCCTGGAGGCTGGCACACATAGACTTCCCTGTCTATATCCCTATATAGAAAGGCACACTTGACATCAAGCTGGTAGACTGTAAAGTTCTTGGATGTTGCATAAGCAAGAAAGATCCTCACTGCCTCAAGTCTTGCAACAGGTGCAAAGACATCAGTGTAATTAATTCCCTCCTCTTGCGTGTACCCTTGAACTACCGGTCTTGCCTTGTTTTTGATAATCAGGCCTCTATCATCTTTCTTGTTCCTAAATACCCATTTAGTGCCTATTGGTGCTTGACCGGATGGTAAGGGAAATAGGTTCCAAACTTTTTGTCTTTTAAATTGAAGCAATTCCTCTTGCATTGATTCAACCCATCTACTATCCTTCAATGCTTCTTCTACCTTCTTTGGCTCAATCTATGATAAGAAAAAATGAGTACAGACAGACATTCCCATTGTGAGTTTATACCCTTGTTCTCATGCCTTCAGAAACATCTCCAATGATGTTCTCAGCTGGGTGAGTGTTATGAATCCTAAGCCTAGGAATTACATCCAGTTGCATGGATACATCCAAATTGGACATGTTTTGCTTAGGAACTTGAATACTTGGTCCAGCCAATGTCTCACATTCATTCAATGAGGACTGATTGAATGAAGGAGAGATAGCATCAGTATCAGTTGGTTGTGGACCAATATTAATAGTTGCTTGTTCCTTCAAAATGTAGCTTCCATCAACTTGGTGTTGTACATTGTCACTGGATGAGTTTTGAGGCTCACTTTGTTGACAACTTGTTGAAGCTTCACTGATTCTTGAAATAGTTATACTATCAAATCTTCCAATTGTGGGAGCTTTATTTTTAGCATTTCTTGGAGAACTTGGAAGAGGTCTGGGTTAATCAAATAGTTGGTCATCATCAGAATCATTTTGAGTACCTGTTCCAGCTGAAACATTCTCACAAGAAGGTTTAGAATAGTTTGGAAACAATTCTAAATCAAATATATGATCAGGTCAATTCCCCCTAACACAAGGATTATGCTCATTAACAACAATGTTGGATGATTCCTCAAATTGTTGATTTTTAATGTTGTAAACTCTATAGGCAATGGAGTTGGAGGAATATCAAACAAAGATAGCATCATCCGACTTTTCAGCAAATTTTTCCAAATTGTCTTTTTTGTTAAGTATGGTACACCTGCTGCTAAAGGACCGGAGAAAGCCAATGAACGGTGGCCTCTTGTTCCATAGCTCATAAGGGGTCTTTCCATGTGGCTTAACAACAAGAACTCTGTTATGCACATAGCATGCAGTGCTGACTACCTCTGCCCAGAATGTTAGAGGCAGTTTTGAATCACCTAACATGGTTCGAGCAGCCTCAATAAGTGTCCTATTTCTCCTCTCAGCAACACCGTTTTGTTGAGGAGTTCTAGAAGCACTATATTGTCGGGTAATCCCTTTTGAGTTAAAGAATGAGTCAAGAACTTGATTCTTAAACTCAGTCCCTTAATAACTTCTAATAATCTTAACCTTGTGATCAATTTGATTTTTTATTTTAAGAATAAAAGATTTTAAAGTTTCAACAGTTTCATCTTTAGTTCTTATAAAGAATACCCATGTAAATCTAGTAAAATCATTAACGATCACAAGGCAGTATGATTTCCTTCCAATGCTTATTATACTTGTGGGACCAAATAGATCCATGTGCAATAAGTGTGATGGGGTGGTGATGGAGATAACTTCTTTGGATTTGTGAGATACCTGGTGTTGCTTCCCTTTCAGACAAGCAACACAGTTATCTTTACAGAAAAATTCCTTTTTAGGCACATAATGTAACAAGTTATTTTTAACCAGTTATTCATGGTTTTAAAACTAACATGACACATTCTTTTATGCCAGAGAATTGACTTATCACCATTAGCTTTGGAAAGAAAGCATGACACTTCACCCAGTAGGGAAGCATTGTTCATATCCAGCTTGTACATATCCCCTCTCCTAGGAAATCTAAGAAGCACCAATTCCTGAGGAATGGTCATCCCGGGTTTGTGGATAATGCACTCATGTTCTGTGTAAAAGCATTTGGTGCTTTTGGTCACAGAATTAAGAAACACTAAAGAGATTGTGTTCAAGCTGTTTGACAAAGTTTACATTGTCAACTTTTAACTTACCATTAGATTCACTACCTCCACCAGAAATGTATCCTCCGGCTTCGCCTCCAAACTGAACAGGACCTCCATCAAAATGTTTAATTTTTTTGTAGGATAGATTTGTTCCTTGTCATGTTCCTGGAGCATCCACTATTCATAATCCATACATTTCCATTCTTATCATGTGGATGTCCCTGCACATAAGGTGAAATGATTAGTTACAATTGGAAACCCAGGACTCGTTGGTCTTGGGCTCTTCTAATGTAGATGAGATAATTGAACCAAAGTGTATGCATGGGGGTTCAACTATGGTTTGTGAAGAAGAGGTTTCGGCTCCAGCATCATTTCTGATCTTCCATTCCATCCTATAGTTGATCAATGTAGATGAGCCTGTGGAGGCTTGTGCAGCATGACTTGCTTCCGGGGCTTCTTTCTTCTCGAAAGAGGTTCTCACCACCTTTTCTTTCAAAGCAGTCTTCTTCTCGGAAGGTATCAAAGGATTCTTTTTGCTCCTTTTTTGTTCTTTGGCTTGTCTTCCGAAGTTATTACCCTTTCGGAAGAATGAGTTTCTTCCGAAAGAAACTTGGCTTCGTAAACAAGCTTTCCTTCCCTTAACACTTGCACCATATGGTTAGGTCCAAATGTGAAACCATCCTTGACTCATTCTTTATTAACATTGGCTGCATATTGTGTGCTTGCTGGATTATAGTAACAATCTTTAGCCATGTGATTATGCAAACCACAGATTATGCACTTAATGTTATTCTTGATGGGGAATGAGGACTGCTGTTTCTTGCACTTCTTTTCGTCTTCAACAACCTTTCCCTTAGATTTTTGACCCTTTAGCTGGATAGGAGTGCTGGTACTACACTCTTTTTCTGGATCAGAACTTCCAACCACTTGGAATCCAACTAAGATAAATACACCATTTTGCCTTGGGTCTATTTTCAATTTTGACTCAACCACCTTCTTGGCAGTTTTTATTGCTGTTCTGGTTAGGGGTTGATCATCAGTTGTGTGGATAAGGTTTCTACCTTATTCTTTCCTATGGTGGTTACCATTGTTGCATCATCAGTATTTGGAACTTCTTGCTCATCAGTACCACATCTTGGCTGTCGATACATAAGAGTTTGATGGAGCAATTTCATTGGTTCCCAACCCACTTTTGTTTTGATAACACACCTTTGAGAATGAGGATGATGCAATGATGGTGTTAAAGTTATGCTTTTTATTGGCATACTTCTTTGCTTTAGCCTCAGCTATTACTAGCTGGGCTTGAGCCTCAGTTAACTTGGAGATTAAATATTTTATTTGAGCCTTGTAGTTTGAATGTTCATGTTTTAAAGAGAATACAGTTTTCTCTAACTCTTCAATTTTGAATTTGTAGTCAGATTCCGCTCTCTTAAAATCAGATATTAATATGTTTAAGGACTCAATATCAGATTTAATTTCCATGTTATAGTCTTGATACAATTTAACTTAGCAATACAGGCTGGGGTACAGAGATGTTCATATACCTTACTGTCTTCAGTTCCATTCATGAGAGCTTGAGCAAGAGTGACATCTTGCACCATGAAGCTCCAATCAACTTCTTGATTAACAGCTGCAATCTGTTGCTTAGTTGGTTTGGCTGCAGCTTTTGGGGTAGCAATATGTTGGGAGGCTTGAGTTGCTCTAGGATTGGATCTAGGAGCATTGCATTCCCTTGCAAAGTGACCAAGTTGGTTGTAGTTGTAACACTTGACCTTTGACTTGTCAAACCTAAATTTGTTGTTAGTTGGGTTCTGAGGGAATTGCCTTCCAGTTATCTTGAAGAACTTCTTTGCTCTGTAGGTTAGAAGAGCCATTTGCTGGACAATGTCCATGTACTCCCGATCATCTAGGCTAAAACACTCGAGATCATCAAAACAGAATTGAAAATCTCCAGAGTGCTCATTTCCTAAAACAAAAGCGCAACTATCCTGGAAAGGAATTTGAGCCTGTTGAGACGTGCGTGCCTCAGGAAATGTGATATAAGGTCCAGAAGAAGATAATGGCTACTAGGGGTAGTTCAGGTACAACTGGGGCTAGGGAGTTCTTGAACCTTCAGTAGGAGCATTGCTGACAGGAAGGTTTGAATTTCTGTTCATCTAATGGCCTTTCTAAGTTTTCATCTCCATACGGTATCCATCAAGGATTCCATATAGTTAAATTATAGTGAGAGTGTTGAGATTCTAAGTTCTCTTTATTGAAACATAGTAAAAAGTTCATTCATGAGAAAGTGCACTCATGAATTTTCTTACTATGTCCCTTTTTCAAGAGTCACTCCAGTAGATTAAAGAGAGGTGATCAAGTCCATGTACTTGAAGTATTGATGACTCAGGGTCTCACTAATAATGTGTGTGAAGTTTTAAAATTGCTACTTCAGCACATCTTTCTTGGACTCTTTGGAATCAGTAGAACCAGAGTAGATCAACGACAAAGCGTCAAATAGATCTTTGGCACTCTTGCATTGTTGAAAAATACTACATTGCTAGAAGTAAGACATCTAAGATAAAATACTATCCTAGATTAGGTAGTCATGACAGGTCCATGACTTACCTTTTGTCACCAACTAAAGATGGCAACTGTACTAGTTGATAAAGGGTGAACAATGGATTAAAGTATGGTCAACTACATGGGCGTGGGAAAGCACCATGCAGTATATCAGAGATGGCAGTGGGTGTCAGACAGACCATACTTATGTCCACTGGTTCATAGTTAATTCTTCCGAAACCATTTATACTTCGGAAGAATCAACTTCTTTCGAGTCTTCTGCAAGTCTTCATGACTTTATTCTTCGGAAGACTTTGCCTTGTATCTTTAATAGTATATACTTCGGAAGGAGAACTACTTAGTCTCGAAAGACTGAGTTCTACCTTCGGAAGTTCTTCATACTTTGGTTGCATCAGCCTCATATGATCCAACAATTGCTTTCCATTCGGCATTTGCATAAGTGTTATTTTTACAAGTTCTACACTCAAGTATTGTTTGCTTATAACTTTTGATGCTTTTGGAGACTTTCGATGCACATCATGAGTTCTATAGCCAACTTTCTATTACATACTTTCTATAGCAAACTTTCTATTGAAAACTTGGTATTTCATACTTTCTATATCATACTTGCTATTACAAACTTTTATAGCAGACATTCTATATCTACTTGAAATGGCATACTTTATATAGTAATCTTTCTATACAGATTTCAGACAACATATTTTCTATGTCATACTTTTAGTATTATACTTGCTACAACAATAATGAACTTTCTATAGAAAACTTTCTATAGCAAACTTTCTATTCCATAGTTATGTAGTGGACTTTCTATAGTATACTTTCTTAGAAAGTTAAAAACTACATTCTTGTAATTAATTCACAACCAGTAATCTTTTATAATATAGTTTGAGTGCTTGTTTATTACATACTAGCCATACTATATTAACATAACGAATAAACTTCGAAACATAAATACAATAAACCATAACAAAGGTTATTGTGAATATAGTTTCTTGTAAAAACACTTTTTAAGCATACATGTCCAGTGGCGGAGCTTGAACTATCTCGTAGGGGGGGCGGGGGCGAAATTAAATTTTTTTAGGGGGGGCGAACTCGATATTTATATAAAATTTACTCTACCGGGCCAAAATTTTACACTTTCGGGCTAAAATTTAACACTACGGACGAAAAAATAGGGGGGCGCCCCCCCCCCCCCCCCCCGGCCCTATTGATGCTCCGCCCCTGTACATGTCCCTCAAATATTCAAAAAATAAGCCAAAGAACTCACCTTACTGATTTTTATTTATCTTAGACTCGTGACTTTAGATGAAATTAAGAAAACAAACCTAGTTTTTTTTACTTAAGTATCCAAAATATTTCAAATCTTGTAAGTAATCAAAACTGAATGTAAATACGTGAGAAAATGATCATAATCAATACTCTTACAACATCCCAAGCATTCGGGTCAGATGTAATAGTTAAAACACAAGAAATATAAACTTTACATTTCGTATATTATTATACGAGTATGTAATAAGTAAAATAATTATTTGAACTTTGAAGTTTTTGGATGAGGTTTAGTGTCATGAAAGACCGTATAGTTGAAATTTAGGACAACTCATAGAGAAAAATACTTCCGTCCCAATGACTTAGTTGAAAGCACCAGAATTAATGATATAAGTAAGTAAGTAGCTAGGCTAGCTGCTCAATTTACATCCCACATTAGCTTGTGATAAGAAGTTACTTACCTAGTTGCTTTCTTATAACGAAAAACCTTAAGGTTGAATTTAAAATATAAGTTTTCTTCGGACGCTCAAATATAAAAAGAATATCGAGTTCTCAATACCCTGTTGGGTGTTGTTATTAGTCGTTTTTGAAATTGGAGTGCGAGTGTGAGTAGAGAGACTTGACGTCAAATTGTAATAAATAGTTTTTAGGTACGTTTTCATTTATATTTAGGTTTAGTTAATATTATTGTTATTATTATTATTATTATTATTATTATTATTATTATTATTATTATTATTATTATTATTATTATTATTATTATTATTATTATTATTATTATTTATTATTATTCTTATTCTTCTTATTATTATTATTATTCTTATTCTTATTATTCTTCTTATTCTTCTTCTTCTTATTCTTATTCTTATTATTCTTCTTCTTATTCTTCTTCTTCTTCTTATTCTTCTTCTTCTTCTTCTTCTTCTTCTTCTTCTTCTTCTTATTCTTCTTCTTCTTCTTATTCTTCTTCTTCTTCTTCTTCTTCTTCTTCTTCGTCTTCTTCTTCTTCTTCTTCTTCTTTTCTTCTTCTTCTTCTTCTTCTTTCTTCTTCTTCTTCTTCTTCTTTCTTCTTCTTCTTCTTCTTCTTTTTCTTCTTCTTCTTCTTCTTATTCTTCTTCTTCTTCTTCTTCTTCTTTTTTCTTCTTCTTCTTCTTCTTCTTCTTCTTCTTCTTCTTCTTCTTCTTCTTCTTCTTCTTCTTTTCTTCTTCTTCTTCTTCTTCTTCTTCTTCTTCTTCTTCTTCTTCTTTCTTCTTCTTCTTCTTCTTCTTCTTCTTTCTTCTTCTTCTTCTTCTTCTTCTCTTCTTCTTCTTCTTCTTCTTCTTCTTCTTCTTCTTCTTTCTTCTTCTTCTTCTTCTTCTTCTTCTTCTTCTTCTTCTTCTTCTTCTTCTTCTTCTTCTTCTTCTTCTTCTTCTTCTTCTTCTTCTTCTTCTTCTTCTTCTTCTTCTTCTTCTTCTTCTTCTTCTTCTTCTTCTTCTTCTTCTTCTTCTTCTTCTTCTTCTTCTTCTTCTTCTTCTTCTTCTTCTTCTTCTTCTTCTTCTTCTTCTTCTTCTTCTTCTTCTTCTTCTTCTTCTTCTTCTTCTTCTTCTTCTTCTTCTTCTTCTTCTTCTTCTTCTTCTTCTTCTTCTCTTCTTCTTCTTCTTCTTCTTCTTCTTCTTCTTCTTCTTCTTCTTCTTCTCTTCTTCTTCTTCTTCTTCTTCTTCTTCTTCTTCTTCTTCTTTTCTCTTCTTCTTCTTCTTCTTCTTCTTCTTCTTCTTCTTCTTCTTCTCTTCTTCTTCTTCTTCTTCTTCTTCTTCTTCTTCTTCTTCCTTCTCCTCCTTCTTCTTCTTATCCCGCCTCCGGGTTATTATCAAGTTAGGTATTGGGTAGCCCCGAAGGTTGGCACGAGCATGGGGTTTACCCATGAAATTCCAACTAGAAGGTATCTGAATAATACCAACAAATAGAAACGAATAATAAATTATTCATGAGATGTCTGTTAACCGGAAATAACCTAAATAATATTATTTTGTTCATAGGATAATGATTGATAGCTATTAACCAGAGTAGACGATTTTATTGAGTTAATTGATTGAGGTGAGTTTCTTTAAACTATTTTTAACCGGATGAGATGCTATATTAACTTGTTATAATTATAGAATTAACTATGAATAGTATTTATGAAATGTAGATATGTTTGAAAGAGTGTTTGAGGGTTGCTTGTTTGATTCTGTTTTAGCAAGTGGATTTTGCATATATAATTTGGTTATATAAACATGAGCTATCTTATGATATTATAGAGGTCTAGAGTGTTGTTGCAGATTTAGATCTTTAGCATAGTTAAAATAATATGATATCAATGTAATACGTTATGATGTATAATAATAGTTAGACTTTCGTTGTGTACTCTTTGATTACTATATGTTTATATATCATAACACTCACTAGGGGTGTGTCTTGGGAGGCCGATATTACAACTCTAATACAGAATGAAACACAAATCAAAGATGATATAAGTGTGCTTGGTTGCTTGAAATTGTAAAATAAAGGAGGGAAGCAGATGGTTCTGACCGAGATGGGTTGTTTTTCTTTAACACCCCCCCCCCCCCCCCCCCGGTAAATGCGTTAATTCACATATTTTTACACTTTTCTTGTCCACTTGTAAGCTATAGTTTCTTTTATTACATTTTGATAATGAAACTAGTACAGAATTAAAATATCAAAAGTTCAAAGTCTTACATAAAGTTTTGGCCGAGTCCTCATCACATCCAGATGAGGAATCGAAAGTAATTAAACAACAACTGCGTAAATTATAAAAGAACTGGTGCCAGAGTTAGAAAGATGGAAAACAAATTCTGATAATGATGGAAATGATCAAGATGACGATAACAAGATAGGTAATTTTGTTTGGATTGTATCAAAATAAACGATTTATATTGGTAGTTTCATGTATATGTTTCGTATGAGTTTTGTTTTTATGTTAGTATGAGTTTTGTTTTGGTATTCATATTACTTCTATTTTACCGTGAAATTCTTTTGATTTAATTTGATTTTTTTTTTGAATCCACGGGAACTATGCTAAATCAAACATAACGTTTTGATAATTAAATATTGTTCCAAAAATTTTTTTCCAGTCCGCTTGGCAATGATAGGTTACCGGGATATCCTTCTGTGGTAACGAGATCTTTGATGATAACATCGAAAATACCTTTAGCGGAAAAAGGTGTGGTGACTTACATAGACTATACAAGGACACACGAAAGTATAACGACCACTATTGTCATCACAATATAGGACTATTCATTTTGTATTGTTGGTGTAAGTATAATTTCTAAAGTGTTAGTTCATTTTTTTACATGTATGCAATGAGGGCTCATTTACCTTCTTGATGATATGTTGTGTTGTCTAAATATGATATTCAGTGGCTGTTTGATATTAGCTTACCCGGTATAGTCAGAGCTGACTGCTGACCGGATAAGTGGTCAGGCTGTTTGATTTTCATTCCTCATCTTCTGACCGAGTGCGTTGCTTCTGACCCACCCTTTCTTTGCTTCTGAGCGAATCAGGCTTTTCTTTGATGCTGACCGAGTCATCCATTGTTAGAGGTTTAAAATAGCGCCTCAGTTTAATATTCACTGTCTTAAAAAAAAGGCAGACCACAGTTAATGGTCAAAGAAGTAATATTTAATGAAGTGATTAAACAATGATGACTTTTTTGCAATCACTAAAAGGGTTTGTGTGGGGAAGGAATGAATGGCTTGCAAGTATATGTCAAACGGAATCTTGATATTGTGTCTCAATGGACTGTTTGAAAGGACACAATGATTCACTATTAACCACCACTAAATCAACCATTATTTTAAGAGCAAGAATAGTTCACGATTAATCACTAGTTGAGGAGATTAGTGGTTCACTATTAGCTAATCATTTAAGAGTACATAATGGTTAGTTGGGCATGTATCTGTAGGGGACAGTTCATACATCAAATACATAATCATGTTTTATTTAATTCTAAAGAAAACCTAAAAATGTGATAAAACCCTTCAAATACTTAAAAGGAGACATTATAATTATTGTATCAAGTACGCCAGTTCATTGTATCAAGTATGTCAGTTCATTACGTCAAAAAATTTTCATCATTTGTTTTAGATATTCAACATTGAGTTTTACGTTTTATATCGTTTCATGCATTCTTGTGATTTAATTATATATTATATATCATTGTATTTTAAAATTAATACTTTATTTATATAGTATTTAGTTACAAAAATATAATTAATAAATATAAATTTTAATGTTAAGTATAATAAATAAGATAATATTTAATATAATGAATTAAACAATTTTATTGTTAATGTATTAATAATGTAAATTAAATAATGTATTAATTAGAAAAAGTTATTAAATGCGGGCAAAATATGAAATTATTACATAGAACTATTGTACTCTATATTTAATAAGTTATGTTAAGTATTTAAAAATTAAATAACAATTTTGTCCTTATTTTCATTCTTAAAATGATATTATTGATGAATGACAGCCATGTTTAATAAAAACAATCACATTTGTGCATCTAGATGGTGCCGCATCTAGAAAGTGTAACTGGTGTGGTTCGGACTATGGCGCGCCTTGTCAAGCACGATATTCAGAAATACGACCAGCTAGTCCGGATGGCACCACTCAAGGCTAGGTCAACACAATTGTGCGATTAATCTAGTTTGGCAGCGCGGATCTGTAGCTGCGGTTGGCGTTACTAGTCAGGTGCAAATGCATATCCGTGCGGCTACAGCTAGTCTAGGCCATACATTGTGGCTGTTGCAAGGTCATGCTGATGCCACTTTAGGTTGACGCATCACGACTCTTAAGGTGTTGCTTATGTGTGAAATTGGTGCACCTAGCTAGTTCCCACATAATTAATATAAACAGTTACAAATTATATTATGAATTAGTGTAAATAAATCTTGTTTGTTCTATGATTAATGTGTATTCTAGTTGTGCGACTATAAATGTAGTTCAATGTTTGTCTTATATATATAATAAAAATACATACGCGTTATGGAAAAACATTGAAGAAAATTAGAGATTAATACTTTTAATTCATTTCACATTATTCTCCTTCTTCACACAAACACGAAAACATTAAAACATACACATTATAGAAACCTTGTAGAAAATTGGTGAGGAACACTATTAAATTCAATTACCCTTTCTCTTTCTTTTTTTATCAAAACCACAACACCACTAAAACGCTTAGAGGTGCTTTTGATGGTTGAGTTATTTCCGACACGACACAATGTTCCGGTAGATGTACCTAGAGAGAAAGTCGCGTGTATTTAATTTAGGGGTATGTGTTGAACTCGAATTCACAACCACTATTTATACTATATTGTTTACGTAATGTTTATTTTAATTATTTGTAATTCATTCATACACTATTTATTTGTTATACTATAAAATTTCCAGGAATAAAGGGAATATATTTATTTATTTTAGTAGAAAACCCATTTCTCCGACGTGAAATTCTCACCTCTTAAAATGGTAAAGCACATCTGTTCATGCGATACTAGTTGAATATAAAGTTATTAAAAGTGGTTAAACACTATTGGACTTACAACTAAAAGCATACAAAAAATTGTTCTTTTCTTTTTCCCGAATCACCTCATTTCCGTGTAGGTACCTTTTATTTTTCGGAGTGTCACAATCATAATATCAATATAATAAATTAACAGAAAAAATAAATATAAATAATATTAATCTAATTAAAACCAACGTTAGTAAGATCAAAAATGCAAGAGTAAATTACATGGATGGTTCCTGTGGTTATGTTAAAATTTTGGGTTTGGTGCTTAAAGTTTAACATCGTTGAATATAGTCCCTAACATTTATTTCTCTTTCATATATGGTCCTTAGGTCTGTAAGTTAACCGTTAGTGATGTTAAATATTGTAAGAGTTAGCATTTTACTTGCATTATCCATCTATTTAATTTACCTTTTAAATAATAGTATTATTTTTATTTAAATTTTTTTATATTTTTTGTTTTTCTAAGTTTTCTATTTGTTATATTATTTTTATAATTTCATTTTAATAAGATTATTATTTGATAAAATACGTTTAAATACACAAAAAAAACTTTTTAAAATCATGTTTTTAAAATGTTTGGTTTTTAAACCGTTTGTTTTGAATACATCATTCTAAATTTTTTTGATTTTTTAAACTGGTTGGTTTTCTAAAGTTGGTTTTTTAAACCATTCATTTTTTAAAACATCTTTTCTAAAACAAATTCTTATTTTTTAAACATTTTTTAAATACAGTTCAGTTTTAAATGTTTTTATAAAAGAAGACATTTTTAAAAAGGTTTAAAAAACCCACATATTGGTTTGAAAAAATTTATAAACCAAACATTTAAAAGAAGACATTTTATTTTTTTTATATGTGTATTAAATTACAAGCATATTTATAATAAAAAAATTATAATAAAATAAAATTACATTAATGATCCCTACAAGTAAAATAGTTATTTTGACAAATTTAACATCACTAACTAAACTAACAGAGTAGGGACCACTGATGAAGATAACTATAATATTAGCGACTATATTCACATTTTTAAAACTTTAAGAATCAAATCCAAAATTTTAACCAAATCACAGGGACCATTTGGTGTAATTTACTCAAATGCAAATAGGTAAACAAACTTATATATAATTGAATTTATATATAAATTCGTATAAGCAAAAGGAAGTTGAGAAGCTTGTTGACTAGGCCGCAATTCTTCTTTAAATTGTCTTGGTTAATCTATGATTTCATTCATGAATCTTCCTTTTTGTGGAAATAAAGAAAGATCATTCATAAAAGAAAGTTCATACTAATAGTAGTCAGTCAAGAACTACCAAGAATTTACATTATGTACGTCTTTTTAACTTTTCTAGTGACTTCCTTACCTGCGTCTCCTGTCAACAACTAGTTAGTCCTATTCGCCCTCATGAATAAGTTGAAGAGGCTAGGTCTTGCTTCAAACCAGTAAAGCAGTAAGCCTGAAAGCTTTCCCATGTAACTTCTAGGACCTAGTAGAATTTACTTCGTAATGTGTCCAGCATAACACCTTCTTAAAGTCACTCGCGGCATACGGAAAGCATTTGTTTTAGCCTCCCGCTTTAGTCTCCCTAACGGTCGACCCTAGTCTCGCTCCTCAGCTCGACGGTTGTAGCGCTTGTCCGAGTAAAAGATGAAACACCAACAGACTAAGTCTAATCTCTTATATGACGATTGATCTTATTTTGGGGCAATGTCATATGTGACGATCAATCTCTTTCTCAAGTAGTTGACTTAATGGTTTGACCGTTCCTGTAAGGCCCGTTCCCGGGACACTCACAGTTGGCCAATCATCGCACATAAAACATAAAACATACATTAACATTTACTAAAATACAACAGCGGAACCATTAAAACCATTTCATTTATTAATAATTGCTTTTGCAAAACAATAGATCATTGTTAAATTACAAAATGTCGTTTGTTGCATTACATCACAAAAACATTATCATAATACAAAATGGATGCCATCCAAAACAAGCCATGTAGCTGCCACCGTGCCATCCTCAGCAACTCTTACTTGCGAAGTGGAAAATACAATAAAATCATCGTTGCTGAGTGAGTTCTAGTTTTATAATAAAAATACTTTACATTCGTTTAAAACCGTTCTTTACTTCCGTTCGCGATCATGCATCATACGTACAAACAGATAATCTTATTATTATCTTTCATCATCATTCTTCATCGTACGTTACTCGTTATCATTCATTCATTCCCATACTTATCATACATTTCTTACATTTCATACGTTCATCATTAACTTTTGATGCCATGTACTATACCCCGAACATTGTGCACGAAGCTGGCTGCTGGGCCTAGGGCAAGTACATTCATCACTATCATTCACTCTTCATTCCGGACCAATGCCATATGCTATACATCGAACATTGTGCACGAAGCTGGTTACTGGGCCTGAGGTCTATCAATAGACCCCAAACATTATGCACGAAGCTGACTCCAGTACCTAGGGCAAGCGGCAATTGTCCCATACATATGGTCAATCACAAAGATTGGACCCCTGTGTGCATCCTTCCGGGGTAGCTAACCCGAACACAGTTGAGCTAACACGTTTCATTGGGTGTGAACCTCCATACATTTGCTTGCAAGACTTTCTTACATTCATTCTTTCATTAATGCATGCATTCATTCATTCTTTACGTTCCTTTTTTCATCATCATTAACTTCCGCTTTACGTTACATAATATTTTTACATTCATTTTCATAACCATACCACATAAAGCCACAAAATAATATGTAATAGGAACATAAAGACAACACATCATATTCATACGTAACATCATCATAGACATCACATACAACATTATATAATCATCATACATCATCCCAAGAACATCCCAAGTCATAGGCTAAAACTTCCCTTTTTTTCCCAAAATTCCAGAAATAATTCTATGTCCTTAGGCGCATAGGCACTATGCAGGCCCATGGCCTTTCAGGCGCATGGAAACACTTAGGCGCGTGGGGAACCTTTGGGCGGATGAGCACTATATGGGCGCATGGCCAACACTTAGTCATTCTGGACAACTTTCTAGGCGTATGGACACTATGCAGGCGTATGAGCCTGACTTAGGCGCATGGGTACTTAGGCGCATGGGCAGGTTGGGCGCATGGGAACACGTAGTCTCGTGGGCATAAATCTAGGCGCATGGGTTTCAGGCGCATGGGACTTAGACGCATGGCCAAACTAACTTTTAACTAACATCATAATTCAGTCCCAAATCCAATTCTAACATGTTCTAAGCTTATTTCTAACATTGTAAGTATCATGAACACATATATAACTAATCATAACATCATATACACCCAAAACATACCCCACCCACATACACATTCATACATACATACGGGTATAAATACCCACTTAATAAAAAACATACATACATGCATTTCCAGCACCAAAGAAGTTTAAAACATGTAAAATAGGGGATCTAGAACTCACCTCTTGCAATATTCGGGCAAGACTTCTTCAAACCCGTATGCTATGAGTTCAACCACCTAAAACCCACCAAAACACACACACCCGAATATAAATAAACACATAAGCATATAACCGAGGCTGGAACCAACCACAAAGACTTAAAACCATCGAATTCTTACCTTAAATTCGAATTCTTCTTGTTCTTTCTTGAAAACCCGCACTTCAGCTCTTTCTCTCTCTAAAATTCCAGTGCAAAAAGGTGATGGTTTGAGCGGCCATACCACTTTATTGTACAAAATATAATATATTATTTTGTCCTTTTTTTCACCTTTAACCCCTCTACTTGGGTTTTATAGCATTTCCCTCTTTTACTTTATTTTTTTCTTCATTTTACCCCTTTTAAAATATTCGGGTGTTACAAGTCCACCCCCCTTATATAGGTTTTGTTTCTGAAACCTGTTATTCCTCAAATAGATGTGGGTAATGCTGTCTCATCTCCTCTTCAGTCTCCTATGTAGACTCGGATCCCTTTCTATACTTCCACTGCACTCGCACTAAGGGAACCACTTTATTCCTTAGCCTCTTCTCCTTGCGGTCAATGATCGCCATTGGTTGCTCCACATAATTAAGCCGTTCATCTACTTCAATGTCCTCCAGTGGTACAACCATGTCTTCATCAGCCAAACACTTCCGCAGATGAGATATATGGAATGTCGGATGAATTCCACTTAACTCATCGGGCAACTCCAACCTGTAGGCCATCTCTCCTACTCGAGCAATGATTCGGAAAGGCCCTATGTACCTTGGGCTTAACATGCCCCGCTTTCTGAACCGAATGATACCCTTCCAAGGCGAGACCTTCAACATAACTCTATCACCCACCTTGAACTCAATCGGTCTACGTCTCTTGTCAGCATACGACTTTTGTCGATCTTTGGCTGCCTTCATAAAGGCTTTGATCTACTCAAGTTTCTCAGTCGTAGCCTCGATCACCTCAATACTTCACAACTCCTTCTGACCAACATCACCCCAACATAAGAGCGTTCTACATCTCCTACCGTATAGCATCTCGTATGGGGGCATACCAATGCTGGCATGATAACTATTATTGTATGAGAATTCGGCTAACGGTAAGTGGTCATCCTAACTTCCTCCAAAATCAATGACGCATGCTCGAAGCATATCTTCTAGTCTCTGGATGGTTCTCTCCGACTGGCCATCTGTCTGGGGATGATAAGCAGTGCTAATATGTAACCTCGTCCCCATCGCATCATGAAATCTTTTCCAAAACTTGGATGTAAACCGAGTGTCACGATTAGACACAATAGACAACAGTACACCATGGCGACTTACAATCTCCTTGATGAATAGATCCGCGAGTCTCTCAGAGGAATACGTCTCACGGATCGGTAGGAATTGAGCACTCTTCGTCAGACGGTCAACTATCACCCATATGGCATCATACCCTCTCGCGGTACGCGGTAACTTTGTGATAAAGTCCATGCTTATATGTTCCCACTTCCACTCTGGTATATCCAAAGGTTGGATTTTCCCGTATGGCTTCTAATGCTCCGCCTTCACTTGCAAGCAAGTAAGGCACTTACTCACATACTCCACTACATCGCACTTCATACCTGGCCACCAATAATCTTTCTTCATATCCTGATACATCTTTGTACCTCCGGGATGAATGGAGTATCGAGTCTTATGAGCCTCATCCATGATCTTTCGGCGTAAATCCCCATAACGAGAAATCCACATCCGCCCGTATCGGGTTCTAACACCGAGAGTGTTTTCTCCCAGTTCCACGACTAGACCTCTCATCCTTTTAGAGTTAAGACGATCTTCTTTCAACGCCTCGTCTTGAAACTCTTTGACCTGCGTCATCACATCAGAGGTCATAATCAATTGGTAGGCTTTCACCCGAATCGGCTCGGGTCTCTCTTTTCGACTAAGGGCATCCGCCACCACGTTGGCCTTGCCCGGATGGTAATGGATTTCACAATCATAATCCTTAATGAGCTCCCACCATCGTCTCTGCCTCATGTTCAAATCTTTCTGGTCGAAGATGTACTTCAATCTCTTGTGGTCGGTGAAGATGGTGCACTTCGTCCCGTATAGGTAGTGCCTCCAAATCTTTAATGCGAAGACCACTGCTGCTAGCTCCAAGTCATGAGTAGGATAATTAACCTCATGAACCTTCAATTGTCAGGATGCGTAGGCTATAATCTTTCCTCGCTGCATCAACACGCAACCCAACCCCGAGTAAGAAGCATCTGAATAGACCACCAAATCATCGCTTCCTTCGGGTAATGACAAAACATGAGCTTGAGTCAACCTTTCCTTTAACTCCTCAAAAGCCTTCTCTTTCTCTTGACCCCATTCAAACTTCACATCCTTACGGGTCAACTTAGTCAACAGAGAAGCTATCTTAGAGAAGTCCTGAATGAATCTCCTATAATACCCCGCCAATCCTAAGAAACTACGAATCTCGGATGGCGTCTTTGGAGACTTCCATTGCATCACCGCTTCCATCTTTGCCGGGTCCACCATAATCCCCTCGGGATTCACCACGTGACCCAAGAACTAAACTTCGCGCAACCAGAACGCTCACTTGGAGAACTTAGCATACATCTTCTCCTTTCTCAGCGTCTCTAACACTTTCCGAATATGACCGGTATGCTCCTCTTCGCTCCCCGAATAAATCAGGATATCATCAATAAACACAGTCACTGATTTATCTAACATCGACCGACACACTCGATTCATCAAGTCCATAAAAATAGCTGGCGCTTTAGTTAAACCAAAAGACATAACGAGAAACTCGTAGTGTCCATAACGCATGTGAAAAACTGGTTTAGGAATGTCTTGCTCCTTCACCTTCAACTGATGGTAGCCAGATCGAAGGTCTATTCTCGAGAACCAACTGGCACCTTGGAGCTGGTCAAACAAATCATCAATCCTCGGTAACGGATACTGATTCTTCACCGCCAACTTGTTCAACTCACGGTAGTCGATGCACATCCTCATACTACCGTCCTTCTTCTTCACAAACAAGACCGTAGCACCCCAAGGAGAGATACTCAGTCTATTGAACCCTTTATCAAGCAACTCTTGCAGTTGCTCCATCAATTCCTTCATCTCGGAGGGGGCTAACCGATACGACGCCTTAGCAACAGGCTGGCACCGGGTATCAAGTCAATCTGAAATTTGATTTCATAGTCCGGTGGCACACCTGATAGATCTTTTGGGAACACGTCTGGGAACTCACACACAACCGGTACATTATACAGTTGCGGTGTTGGCGTATCTACATCTTTCACGTAGGCCATGTAGGCACCACATCCACGCCACATGCTTCTTCCCGCCACCGCCATTGAAATCACCTTCGGGATCGTAGTAACTCGATCACCATGGATCGTCACCAAACTCCCGTCAGGCGCTGTCAATCGAATCATCTTCTTGCGGCACATAATATTTGCCTCATAGGCCGCTAACCAGTCCATTCATTGGACTACATCAAACCCGCCTAAGGTCATAACGAATAGTCTAACAGGAACTTATGACCTTCTAGTTTTATGGCACAACCTTCTATCAGATCAGAAATCCTGGTAGACTCACCTATGGCAGTTTCTATATCGAAGGGCTCATCAATACTTCTACTACTAACAGGAAAATTAGCACAGAAAGCTGCAGAAATAAAACTCCTACTAGCACCTAAATCAAATAACATAGAAGCAAGAGTTTGGTTTACTCGAAACGTACCTTACACAACATCGGGGCCGTCCTAGCCTCCTCTCTAGTCATCGTGAATGCTCTGGCGCTCGCCTTTTGCCCTTCACTCCCTGCCTTCTTTGCTGCCCCAGAGCTTTCAGCCCGCGGCTTCTTGCAGTCCCTGCTGATATGGCCCTCTCCACCATAGTTGTAACACCTTTCCACCTTGCACTCTCTCTCCATATGACCAGGCTTCCCACACTCGAAGCATACGTTCAATCCCCACCTACACTCCCTAGTATGCTCCTTTCCGCATTTGCCACACCTTTTCGACCCCGCACCGGGTGTGGCTACACGCCAGTCATCCACCTTCGCAACCTTATTGTTTGGAGCGGCCCCGCCACGTCCAAACCATTTCCCATTCCAGTTCCGCTCACCACCTTCTTTCTTGACCACCTCAACCGCTGCCACCTCCCTCTCATCATATAACCTTCCAGCCAGGTCAACTACCGACCTGAACGCTCCTGGCCGGGCATCAATCATGTGCCTACGGATATCCGCCGGCAAACCTTGAATGTATCTCTTGATCTTTCGTGACGCGGGAGTCACCTGATCTGGCACCAGCCGTGCCATCTCGTTGAATTTGGTGGTGTACTATTGGTGCGTCATGGTTCCCGCCTCCAGCTGCAGGAACTCCCTCTCAACCTTATCAAGCTCCCTGTGAGGACGAGACTCCTCAATCACCAACTTCTTCAGTTCACTCCACCTCATTCTGCCAATCGCCCTACTTCCATCGGCCTGGACAATAATTTCCCACCAGCATAAGGCCAAGTCCACGAATGAGTGAGTGGCAAACTTCATCTTCTGATCTTCCCTGCACTCGCTAATGTCATGTACAACCTCCATCTCTCTCACCCATCGGTGAGTAGCAGCAGCAATGCCATTGCCATAAAAAATAGGGGGCTTGCATCTTTGGAACGCCCCATAGTTACAGCCTCGTGCAGTTTCTTGCACAGGCTCCTCCTCCTCATCACTAGTAACAACCGTCTCCGTCTCTGATTGTTCCCTTTCCCCCGGGCCTCCTCCTTTCCTTCCTCTCTCCTTCCCTCACAGGCAGACGACAGGATCGTCTACATGACCTGGTGAACCTCCTCCACAACTGCCTCCTTCACTGAGGCCCTTAGGTTGGCACTCTCGTCACCACCCTCCAGATGAGGGGTCTCAGGCTCCTCATGTGCCATCTCTTCAGCCCTAGCCCTTCCTCTTGTGACCTGTGGTCCAGTACCACGTCCACCACGACCTCCGCCTCGCGAAGCCTTTGACGATCTACCTCCAGCCATCACTAAACACACTATAAGATCCAAACACCAACACGGTCATTCAAGGTAATAGCTCAGTTTATGTTAAGTATAGTAAGTCCCTAATTACAATGGTCAGTTGTGATTAGCCATTTACTTTACTCTTCATGCCCCAAGCATTTCCTATCCTGACTACATCAGTATCTAAACCTACTAAGAGCACATAAGCCATATAACATGCGTACATAATACCGGTTAACATTACAGAAAATACCTGATGGCACGTAGCTACTCGCACTGGCATCCTTCCATTTTGTCCCATTCTCAGTTTAAGTTTAGGTTTTAGAAAATATTTACCAAATTCTCTTAAACTTTGGCTCTGATACCAACTTGTAAGGCCCCGTTCCCGGGACACTCACAGTTGGCCAATCATCGCACATAAAACATAAAACATACATTAAAATTTACTAAAATATAACAGCAGAACCATTAAAGCCATTTCATATATTAATAATTGCTTTTTCAAAACAATACATCATTGTTAAATTACAAAATATCGTTTGTTGCATTATATCACAAAAAACATTATCATAATACAAAATGGATGCCATCCAAAACAAGCCAAGTAGCTGTCCCCGTGTCATACTCAGCAACTCTTACCTGCCAACTGGAATATTCAAAAGAGTCAGCTTTGCTGAGTGAGTTCTAGTTTTATAATAAAAATACTTTACATTCGTTTAAAACCGTTCTTTACTTCCGTTCACGATCATGCATCATACATACAAATAGATAATCTTATTGTTATCTTTCATCATCATTCTTCATCGTACGTTACTCGTTATCATTCGTTCTCATACTTATCATACATTTCTTACATTCATACATTCATCATTAACTTTCGATACCATGTACTATACTCCGAACATTGTGCACGAAGCTGGCTACTGGGCCTAGGGCAAGTACATTCATCACTATCATTCACTCTTCATTCCGGACCAATGCCATATGCTATACCCCAAACATTGTGTACAAAGCTGGTTACTGGGCCTGAGGTCTATCAATAGACCCCGAACATTATGCACGAAGCTGACTCTAGTACCTAGGGCAAGCGGCAATTGTCCCATACATATGGTCAATCACAAAGATTGGACCCAGTGTGCATCCTTCCGGGGTAGATAACCCGCACACAGTTGAGATAACACCCTTCATTGGGTGTGAACATCCATACATTTGCTTGCAAGACTTTCTTACATTCATTCTTTCATTAATGCATGCATTCATTCATTCTTTACGTTCCTCTTTTCATCATCGTTAACTTTAGCTTTACGTTACATAATACTTTTACATTCATTTTCATAACCATACCACGTAAAGCCACGGAATAATACGTAATAGGAACATAAAGACAACACATCATATTCATACTTAACATCATCATAGACATCATATACAACATCATATAATCATCATACATCATGCCCGGGAACATCCCAAATCATAGCCTAAACTTCCTTTTTTCTCAAAATTCTAGAAATAATTCTAAGTCCTTACGCGCATGGGCATTATGCATGCGTATGGGAACACTTAGGCGCATGGGGAACCTTTGGGCGGATGAGCACTATATGGGCGAATGGCCAACACTTAGTCATTCTGGGCAACTTTCTAGCGCATGGACACTATGTAGGCGCATGAGCCTGACTTAGGCGCATGGGCACTTAGGCGCATGGGCAGGTTGGGCGCATGGGAACACTTAGTCTCCTTTGTAACATCCGCCTAAATTCAAATTATAAATCCAAAACCCGAACCCATTTTAAACTTTCATGCCAAGAAAGTTCATTATCAAATTAATGTCATTAATTCTAATGAATCATATGAATTAGAAGTGAAGTTTAATCTTTTAAAAAAATGGGGTTATTTAATTTTTTTTAATTATTTAATCATTTAAACAATTTACTATATTTTTTTATTTTTATTTTATAAAGTAAAGAGTTATAAACTTATAAAGACTTAATTGTCATATATGAGTCAAATTTAAAAGGGAATAATTATAATTTAAAGTTTCTACAAGACTTATAAAATATATAAGTTATAAATAATTTGGGTTATTTTTAAATTAAGGCTTTAAAAGTTTAAGGGTTAAAATTGTAGATTTTAAAACTTGAATTAAAAAGTTTTACATAAAATGATAATTGCTTAAAAATACAGGGACCAAAGATGAAAAATTGTTTAAAACCCAACCCAAACCAACCACCGGACACCCCCTTTTCCGATCGAACTCCGGCGAGCTCCGGTGAGCCAAATCATCCGTCATCCATCGATTTAAAACCCAATTAAACCAATGAAGTCGTTCGGTTAACTGTTTCGAACCGAAAGGCCCGTTTCAATGGAGTTATTCGACGGTTATAGTGGTGTTCTTGAAACCGAATCTATCATTTAAAACTTTAACTCGTTCGACATGAAACAGTCAGAATCAAGACAAGATAATCAGGTTAAAACTTTTGAATCAACTCCTCGAACCATCTGCACCTTCAATTCCATCTGAAACACACCCGCACCCGCGTTCGATCATCATCATCTTCTTCGACCTCCAACTTAGTTGAAATCCGTCTTCTGAGCGTTTTAAATTAAAATTTACTGAGGGCTTGGAATCATAAACACTCTCTGAAGCTTCACACGAAAAGAATTTGATTATGATCAACTCAAATCACCACCAACTAACTTCCACCGTCGCGACTCGTTCGTAAACCCGAGAGCATCAATTCGAACTCAATAACGTAAGTTTCGCACATCATTATACTCGTTAACATGGGAAAGAAAGCCCTAATGTTAATTTGATTAACATGTCCGAATTGAAGATCAATTTGATGGCAAACAATTCTAGGGTTTATAAGGATTTGGGGAATTATTTGAAGAATGGTTTTAACAATTAATTTGCGTTTTAAGACAAGAATTGGGCTTTGGCCCGTTGGTTAACAACAAACACCTACACATGGCACGTCAGGGGTTCGAACCCTGCCCCTGCCATGTTTTTATTTTAATAGCTTTCTTTTATTATTTTTTATTAAATCAGAAAAAAAAACTATTAATATAATAATAAAACTAAATAAATATTATTTTGTTACCTAAAACATTTCAGAAATTATTAAGTTAAATTTTAATATTTTAAAACATATAAATCTTAACTTCAATTACTTGTTAAAGAATAAAAAGATTATAAAATATTACTATGTCATTTATATGTTATAGATATATTATAGCCCAAACTTGGATTATTCCAAAACACTTCGAAACCATATATTTCAAATACTTTAAATGTTTAATTATAAAAATAGTTATCTAAATAAATATTTAATTATTCATCTAATCATTTAAGCATGTTATATCATAATTAGTTAATAAATTTATTCGTTAACTTTTATTTAAATTCTTGAAATTTATAAAACAATATAATTTGCTTTATTCTTATTTTTAAGGTTTTGTATTATAAAACCTTTATGATAAATCATTTTAAAAGCTCAAAACTTTATAAAATGATTTTAAATAATTTTAACGTCATTTAAATAAGTATCTAATTAATTAGTTTATCAAGTTTTTAAATAATTAATTATTAAATTAATTATTTCCTTTCACATATTATACTTAATTTCTATTAAATCAATAACCTCAATTTTTAAATAATTCTTAATTATACTTGGTCTTAATTGATTTATATCATCTTTATTAAACCAAAACATAAATGATTCGTTATTTTACTTAATTTATTAAACCCCCAAATCCCAATTGAAACCCTAGTTCATGTCCAATTGATAATCTTATTATCGAATTTAATCTTGGAATCTATACGTTTAGGCAACTTGTAAAAGAGATCGTTGGAGCCTCGTTTAATTTCTTATCATCACCTTATTTATATCATGTGAGTATTTCTATACCCCTTTTTATATTTTACACTTTGGGGTGAAACATGTTACATTATAAACATTGCACTTGTAAAAAAACGTTTGATTCTTGTAAACTTATGACATTTCACCTGTATGTTGTGGTTAGTTGACCTTTGTAGCTACCATGTAATGTCGAATATATGTACAATCATTAACTATTGCTAGCCTGGCGACGTCATAGATCTATGGGCCTGACAAGCCTGCTTGGTTGATCCAAGTACACTTAGCTAATCGTATATACTTGTAAACGTTTGACACTTGTAAAACTTTGTCAAGGTTTGATTGTGCATTTTGTGTTACATCCCTAGTTACTTTGTTCATTAACTTACAACATGAATTGCCATCTTTTATATACTTATGTATTGCAAACTATGAAAATCTCACCAACTTTCAAAGTTGACTTTTTATTTTTAACATGTTTCAGGTTTACTACTTGAAGATCTTCTTGTGCTCATATAGGACTTGGACCTAGATTAACTGAAAGACTTATGTTATTGGTTGTATCTTGATTGATATGTAATGACTTATTTGTCTTGTAATGTTTAATGAAAAATGATATTTAATATTATTACAACTTATTTAGTTCCATGTGCTATGAACTATCGTTTCACATTCGTCCGCCTCGATGATTCCGCCGTCGGTCGGGGTGTGACATCCTTGGCATAAATCTAGGCGCATGGATACTATTTGGGCGCATGGGTTTCAAGCGCATGGGACTTAGACGCATGGCCAAACTAACTTTTAACTAACATCATAATTCAGTCCCAAATCAGATTCTAACATGTTCTAAGCTTAGTTCTAACATTCTAAGCATCATGAACACATATATAACATAATCATAACATCATATACACCCAAAACATACCCCACCCACATACACATTCATACATACATACGGGTATAAATACCCACTTAATAAAAAACATACATACATGCATTTCCAGCCTCAAAGAAGTTTAAAACATGTAAAATAGGGGATATAGAACTCACCTCTTGCAATATTCGGGCAAGACTTCTTCAAACCCGTATGCTATGAGTTCAAGCACCTAAAACCCACCAAAACACACACACCCGAACATAAATAAACACATAAGCACATAACCGAGGCTGGAACCAACCACAAACACTTAAAACCATCGAATTCTTAACTTAAATTCGAATTCTTCTTGTTCCTTCTTGAAAACCCACACTTCAGCTCTTTCTCTCTCTAAAAATCAAGTGCAAAAAGGTGATGTGGATGGTTTAAGCGGCCATACCATCTTTTTGTACAAAATATAATATATTATTTTGTTTTTTTTCACCTTTAACCCCTTTACTTGTGTTTAATTGAATTTCCCTCTTTTACTTCACTTTTATTCTTCATTTTACACCTTTTAAAATATACAGGTGTTACAGTTCCACCCGTGCTTCTTGAAAGGAAAGAAATAGCTCGTCTGTTAAGGAGAGGGAGCAATGAGTGTAAGACCCTGTTCCCGGGACGCTTACAGCTGGCCAATCATCACACATAAAACATATAGATTCATAACTTTAAGAAAACATTGCAGCGGAAACATTAAAACAAACATTTCATTATAAATGCTTTTGCAAGTTAATACAACATTCGTTACAAAACATCGTTTGTTCGCATTACAATGAAAAATCATTAAACAAAAGAATGCCATCCAAAAATGCCAAGTAGCTGCCCCGCGCCATCCTCAGCAATGCTCACCTGCCAACTAGAAACACATAAAAGTCAGCGTTGCTGAGTGAGTTCTAGTTTTATAATAAAACATACTTTATCTTTCGTTTAAAACCGTTCTTTACCATCGTACGTGATCATGCATTATACATACACATAGATATATCATTATTATCTTCATTATCCGTTCGTTCAATTCGTACATTCGTCATTAATTCATTACTTTCATCCGAACCAATGCCATGTGCTTCACCCCACCGTCATGCATAAAGCGGGTACTGGGCCTGAGGTCTTTCATAGACCCCGAACATTATGCACGAAGCTGACTCCAGTACCTAGGGTAAGCGACAAGGGTCCCATACATATGGTCAATCACAAGGATTGAACTCCAGTGTGCATCCTTCCGGGGTAATTAACCCGCACACAGTTGAGCTAACACCCTTCATTGGGTGTGAACCTCCATACATTTGCTTAATCACACGGATCAAGCCCCAGTGTGCATCCTTTCGGGGTAGCTAACCTGCACACGGTTGAGCTAACACCCTTCATTAGGTGTGAACTTCCATACATTTGCTTGCAAGCCTTTCTTACTTTCGTTCATTCATTAATGCATGCATTCTTTCGTTACGTTCCTCTTTTTATTATCTTCCACTTTACGTTACATAATACTTTTCATTTCATTCATTAACATTCAACGTAAAGCTACGGGAAAATAATCAAACATAACAAGGAACATGAATATAAACATACAACATCACCATACACGGCACCATCATACATACATAACATACCACATACATACCATCATGCATAAGCACCAATCATACATCATACATGCCCATCATATCATCTATGACCTTAAAAGTCAACTTACATAAACCGCCGGGACCCTCCCAAGTCAAAGCCTACATCTACCCTTCCCCCGACAATCTGAAAAATAAACTAAGTTCTTTCGGGCGCATGAGCCCTATTTGGGCGTATGGGCACCATTCAGTCGCATGGCCTTCCACGCGCTTGAGGACACTTAGGCGTATGGACACTATGGGGCGAATGAACACTCAGGCGTATGGACTCTCAGTCGCATAGCCTTCAATCGCATAACTTCCATGCGTATGACCTTCAGTCGCATGACTTCCATGCGTATAACCTTCAGTCGCATGACTTCCATGCGTATGACCTTCAGTCGCGTGACTTTCAGGCGCATGGACTTCAGTCGTATGCCATTCAGGCGCATGGACTTCAGTCGCATGCCATTCAGGCACATGGACTTTAGTCACATAGCATTCGGGCGCATGGCCTTCAGTCGCATGCCTTTCGGCCGTATGGCCTCCAGTCGCATGCCATTCGGTCTCATGGCTTCCAGTCGCATGAGCCCTAGCTGGGTGCAGAATGCAGCCCCCTTCGAACCCTAACTGCAGATCTCGGTCCCCAAACCCTCTCTAACCTGTTCTAAGCTTAGACCAACCATCCTAAGCCTTAGAAGCACAACCTTAACATCATTCAAACATCACAAACCCAAACATGAGTCCCACCCGTTCGCACACCACACACAAACGGATTCAACACCCACACAACCAAAAATCAGTTTACTATGTGTTCCAGCCCCAAAATCAGTCAAAATGTGTAAAAGAGGGGTCCTAAAACTCACACTGACAACCTCTTTGAGTAGAGCTTCTCACAAACCCGCTTAACTTCGACTTATACACTTTGATTCTTCAAAAACCCGAAACTTTGCCCTTTTCTCCCTTTTTCTTTATCCTTGGCCGATTGAATATGGGAAGAGTGAGGGGAGAGTGGGCTGCCATGCCCCTTTACACCCACTCTTCCAATGTTTTTCCCTTTTTGGCAAGATTGGTCCCTCAACTTGGACTTTATTTCTTTTCTTTCTTTTTCTTTCTTCTTTGACTTTAAAAAAATAACCGGGTGTTACAAGTCCACCCCCTTATATAGGTTTCGTCCCCGAAACCTGTTATTCCTCAAACAATTATGGGTAATGCTGCCTCACCTCTTGTTCAGTCTCCCACGTAGACTCCGATCCCTTTCTTTGCTTCCACTGTACAAGCACAAGAGGAACCACTTTATTCCTTAACCTCTTCTCTTTACGATCGATGATCGCCACTGGTTGCTCCACATAATTGAGCCGTTCATCTACCTCGATATCCTCGAGTGGAACAATCATACCCTCGTCTGCTAAGCATTTTCTCAGATGAGATACATGGAATGTCGGGTGAATTCCACTTAACTCCTCTGGTAACTCCTGTCTATAGGCCACCTCTCCTACTCGAGCAATTATTCGGAAAGGTCCTAAGTATCTCAGGCTCAACTTGCCATGCTTTTTGAACCGAATGATACCCTTCCAAGGAGACTTTCAACATAACTCTATCACCCACCTGGAACTCGATCGGTCTACGTCGTTTATCAGCATACGATTTCTGTCTATCTTTGGCTGCCTTCATGAAGGCCTTGATCCTTTCCAGCTTCTCAGTCGTAGCCTCAATCACCTCGACAGTCCCCAACTCCTTCTGACCAATGTCACCCCAACAAAAAGGTGTTCTACATCTCCTACCGTATAGCATCTCATAAGTAAGCATACCAATACTGGCATGATAACTGTTGTTATATGAGAACTCGGCTAACGGTAAGTGGTCATCCCAACTTCCTCTAAAATCAATGACGCATGCCCGAAGCATATCCTCCAGCGTCTAAATCATCCTTTCTGATTAACCATCCGTCTGAGGATGATAAGCCGTGCTAATATGTAACCTCGTCCTCATTGCTTCGTGGAATTTCTTCCAAAATTTAGATGTAAACCGGGTGTCACGATCAGACACAATAGACACCGGCACACCATGACGAGTTACAACCTCTTTAATGAACAGATTCGCCAACCTCTCAGATGAATATGTCTCGCGAATCGGTAGGAAGTGAGCACTTTTTGTCAAACGATCAACAATCACCCATATAGCATCATACCCTCGCGCGGTACGCGGCAGCTTCGTAATAAAATCCATGGTGATGTGCTCCCACTTCCACTCCGATATATCCAACGGTTGGATCTCCCTATACGGCTTTTGGTGCTCGGCCTTCACTTGTAAACAAGTAAGGCATTTACTCACGTACTCCACCACATCCCGCTTCATACCTGCCACCAATAATCTTGCTTCATGTCTTGATACATCTTTGTAGCACCGGGATGAATAGAGTACCCAGTCTTATGAGCTTCATCCATGATCTTCACACGTAGATCCCCAAAAAGAGGAATCCACATCTGCCCGAATCGGGTCCTAACACCGAGTGTGTTTTCACCCAATTCCGCAACCAGACCTCTCATCCTTTCAGAGTTGAGATGATCTTCTTTCAACGCTTCATCTTGAAACTCCTTGACTTGTTTCATCACATCGGGTCTCTCCTTTCGGCTAAGGGCATCCGCCACCACGTTTACTTTGCCCGGATGATAATGGATCTCGTAATCGTAGTCTTTTATGAGCTCCAACCATCTCCTCTACCTCATGTTCAAGTCCTTCTGCTCGAAGAAGTACTTCAAGCTCTTGTGGTCAGTGAATATGGTGCACTTCGTCCCATACAAGTAGTGCCTCCAAATCTTTAACGTAAAGACCACGGCTGCTAGCTCCAAATCATGAGTAGGATAGTTAACCTCATGAACCTTCAACTGTCAGGATGCATATGCTATAACCTTTCCTCTCTGCATTAACACACACCCCAACCCCGAGTAGGAAGCATCAGAATAAACGACCAAATCTTCACTTCCATCGGGTAGCGACAATACAGGAGCTTGAGTCAATCTCGTCTTTAATTCCTCGAACGCCTTCTCTTGAGCTTGACCCCACACAAACTTTACATCCCTACGAGTCAACTTGGTTAATGGAGAAGTGATCTTAGAGAAGTCTTGAATAAACCTTCGGTAATAGCCCGCCAAACCCAAGAAACTACGAATCTCGGATGGCGTCTTTGGAGATTCCATTGCATCACCGCCTCCACCTTTGCCGGGTCCACTATAATACCTTCAGAATTCACCACGTGACCCAAGAACTGAACCTCGCGTAACCAAAACGGGCACTTGGAGAATTTAGCATACAATTTCTCCTTTCTCAACGTCTCCAACACCTCTCGAATGTGACCGGCATGCTCATTCTCGTTCTTTGAATAAATCAGGATATCATCAATAAACACAATCACTGATTTATCCAACATCGGCCGACAAACTCGATTCATCAAATCCATAAAAGCAGCTGGCGCGTTGGTCAAACCTAAAGACATAACGAGAAACTCGTATTGTCCATAGCGCATGCGAAAAGATGTTTTAGGGATATCCTGCTCTTTCACCTTCATCTGATGGTAGCTCGATCAAAGATCTATCCTTGAGAACCAACTGACACCTTGAAGTTGATCAAACAAATCATCAATTCTCTGTAACGGGTATCGATTCTTCACTGTGAGCTTATTCAGCTCACGGTAGTCGATACACATCCTCATGCTACCGTCTTTCTTCTTCACGAACAAGACCGGAGCACCCTAAGGAGAGATACTCGGTCTAATGAACCCCTTATCAACCAGCTCTTGTAATTGCTCCATCAACTCTTTCATCTCCATCGGAGCCAACCGATACGGTGCCTTAGCTACAGGTTGAGCACCCGGTATCAAGTCAATCTGGAACTCGATCTCACGGTTAGGTGGCACTCCTGGTAAGTCTTTGGGAAATACATCTGGAAAGTCACACACAACCGGTACATCGGATAGTTGTGGTGTTGGCGTATCCACGTCCTTTACGTAGGCCAAGTAGGCACTACATCCACGCCTCATACATTTTCCCGCCACCGCCATTGAAATCACTTTTGGAATCGTAGTGACCCGATCAACATAAACCGTCACAGAACTCCCGTCAGGCGCTGTCAAACAAATCATCTTCTTGCGACACACAATGTTCGCCTCATAGTCCGCTAACCAATCCATTCCTAGGACCACGTCAAATCCGCCCAAGGTCATTACGAAGGGTCTAACAGGAAACTTGTGACCTTCTAATTCCACGTCACAACCTTCTATCATCTCAAAATTCCTGGTAGACTTACCTATGGCAGTTTCTACATCAAAGGGTGCATCTACTCTCCTACTACTAGCAGGCAGTTTAGCACAAAAAGCAGCAGAAATAAAACTCTTACTAGCACCAGAATCGAATAACACAGAGGCTAAAGTTTGGTTTACTAGAAACGTACCTAACACAACATCAGGGTCCGTCCTAGCCTCCTCCTGCGTCATCGTAAACGCTCGGGCGCTCGCCTTCTGTCCTTCCCCTCCAGCTTTCTTCACCCCCAACCTTCCGCCCTTGGCCTCTTGCAATCCCTACTCATGTGGCCCTCCCCGCCACAGTTGAAACATCTCCCTGCTTTGCATTCCCTCGCCATATGACCAGGTTTCCCACACTTGAAGCACACGTTCGTTCCCCACCTACACTCGCCGGTATGCTCCTTTCCACATTTGCCACACTTCTTCAACCCTGTACCAGATGTGACCACACGATGGTCATCCACCCGTGCACTCTTGTTACTCGTCGGGGCACCTCCCCGACCAAACCTTTTACCATTCCAATTCCGGTCACCACCACCCTTCTTGCTCACCTTAGCCACCACCACCCTTCTTGCTCACCTCAGCCACCACCACCTCTCGCTTATCATACAACCTTCCTGCCAAATCAACCGCTGACCTAAACGTGTTGTAACACCGGTTATTTTCATAGTTAGTTATGAAAGAAAGAATAAAAGTGAAGGAAGAGAAGAAAATGCAATTTAACCAAAGTTGAAGGGTTAAAAGTGTCAAAAAGGACAAAAGTCTTCAAAAGTTGGTGATAAAGGTGGCATGGCCACCCATGACCCTCTCTTCGCACATATCTTCGGATATTTTTAGAAAGAGAAAGAAGGAGAGCAGAAACTCTCGGTTCTTTGAAGAGCAAGAGCAGAAGTTCGAATTCAAGGTAAGAATTCGTGTGTTTAAGATGTTCTTAACTGCCTTAGCCTTGGTTGTATGTTTATGTGTGTTCATGTGTTCGGGTTGTGTGTTCTTGGTGGGTTTTAGGTGTTGAACTTGTAGCAAACGGGTTTTGAAGGAAGTCATACCCAAAGAGCTACTAAGGTGAGTTCTAGAACCCCCTTCTTACTTCTTTTCAACTGATTTGGGGCTGGAAATGCATGTATGAACATTTTTATAAAAATGGGTTTACACCCGTACGTGGGTGTAGGTGTGTAAGCGGGAGGGTTGTGATTTGGGTGATATATAATGTTATGATGTTGCCATGTTCTTGTTTTAATGCTTAGAATGTAAGATTTAAGATTAGAACATGTTAGATGATGATTGGGGACTAAATTATGTTGTTTAAGGATGATTTAGACTGCCCATGCGCCTAGATAGTGGCCCATGCGCCTAACGGTTAAAACTGCCTGAGTGTCCCATGCGCCCAAATAGTATTCATGCCCTTGGAAAAGGCTAAATTTGACTAAGTGTCCAGACGCCTAGAAAGCCCATGCGCCCAGGCACGCATGCGCCTGCATAGTGCCCATGCGCCTAGAATTTGCCCAGAATGACTAAGTGTTCCCATGCGCCCCAATAGTGCCCATGCGCCTGAAATTTTCCCATGCGCTGTAGTGTTCCCCATGCGCCTGAAAGGCCATGCGCCTGCATAGTGCCCATGCGCCTGAGACTTAGAAAATATTCTGAAATTTTGGGAAAAAGTGAAATGTAGGCTTTGACTTGGGATGTTCCCGGGGGTGAAGTAACTTGACTTTTGATGATGAATGGGCTATGTTATGGCATGTATGATGTAGGTTATGTTATGTATGATGGTGCCTTGTATGGTGATGTTTTGTATGTTTATGCGTATGATTATGTTCCTTGCTATGTATGATTATTTTCTCGTGTCTTTACGTTGAATGTTAATGAATGAAACAAAAAGTATTATGTAACGTAAAGTGGAAGATAATGAAAAGAGGAACGAAATGAAAGAATGCATGCATTAATGAATGAATGAAAGTATGAAAGGCTTGCAAGCAATGTATGGAGGTTCACACCCAATGAAGGGTGTTAGCTCAACTGTGTGCGGGTTAGCTACCCCAGAAGGATGCAAACTGGGGTCCAATCCTTGTGATTGACCATATGTCTGGGATCCTTGTCGCTTGCCCTAGGTACTGGATTCAGCTTCGTGCACAATGTTCGAGGTCTATGAAAGACCTCAGGCCCAGTAACCAGCTTCGTGCACAATGTTCGGGGTATAGCATATGGCATTGATCCGGAATGAAATAGAAAAGATAAGTGGTGAATGTACTTGCCCTAGGTACTGGAGTCAGCTTCGTGCACAATGTTCGAGGTCTATTATCAGAGAACGGAAGGCTTAACTGATGTAAGGCCCCGTTCCCGGGACGCCTACAGTTGGCAATTCATCGCACATATAACAAATAATTACATTTAACTTTCATAAAACATTGCAGCGGAATTATCAAAATAGACATCTCATTACGTTATAAAAGCTTTTGCCAAATTATACATCATTAATCAGTTTCAAAATATATTGTTGCATTACATCACAAAAGCCCTATACAAATGGATGCCATCAAAAAGAGCTGAGTAGCCACCTCGTGCCATCCTCAGCAATCATTACCTGCCAACTGGAAAACATATAAAAAGTCAGCGTTGCTAAGTGAGTTCTAGTTTTTATAATAAAACATACTTTA
This sequence comes from Flaveria ramosissima, assembly GCA_025215565.1. Taxonomy (NCBI): domain Eukaryota; kingdom Viridiplantae; phylum Streptophyta; class Magnoliopsida; order Asterales; family Asteraceae; genus Flaveria; species Flaveria ramosissima. Next base: position 67,771,218 of record CM046046.1, read on the forward strand.
CTTTCATTTAAAACCATTCGTTACTTTTTGCACGATCACACATCATACGTACATATAGATAATATCTTTATTATCTTCTTCATTCATCCATTCATTCGTTCCTTATAACTTTACTTGCGCATCGGATATCTCCCGTACCAATACCATATGCTACACCCCGAACTATTTAGCTACTGGGCCGAAGTCAATAAATGAACAGCTGAGCGTATGCCACAGTACTAGGAGTAAGTGGTAGAGGTTCTACATAAATGGTCGATCACAAAGAAGTACCCGATATCCGATACATGCAAGACATTTCATTTCTTTCCACTTTACGTTACATAATACTTCATTTCATTCATTATCATAACACGTAAAGCCACAGGAAAGATAAACATACATCATACTAAGGAACATTAACATGCACTGACATCACGTCATACAGGGCAACATCATACATACATAACATGCATCATGCATAAACATGCAACGTCCTCATCATCATGCCCTACCTGCTCTCTAAGGCCATAACAGTTATCTTACATACTCCTACGGGAACCTTTACATCAAAACTTACATCTGCACTTTCCCCCGAAAGTCAGAAGTTGAACTACACTTTCCTTCGGGTGCAACAACTCTATTCATGCGTATGGACACCCTTCGGTCGCATGGCCTCCATGAGACTGACCATTATGCGATTGGACTCATGCGGATGAACATCTATGTGAATGAACACCCAGTCATGTGTATGGACCTTATGCGGATGGAACTAATGCGAATGAGCACCTATGCGACTGACCTCATGCGAATGGACTCATTCGACTAAGCACCTATGCGACTGAACCCTCAGTCGTATGACTCCCCATGCGACTGGACTCCCATTCGTGCGAAGGAAGCCTTAGTCGTGCGAATGAACCCTCAATCGTGCGAATCAACCTCAATCGCCTCTCAATCGGCTGTATGGCCTCCATTCGGTCGAATAGCCCTAGCTGATGCAGAATGGAGTTCATCCCGAATCCAATCTGCCATTTTCGACCTCCAAGCTCATCCAAACCCATTCTAAGCCTAAATCAACCATCTTAGGCCTTATGAATGCATACCACAACACCATACAAGCGCACACAAGCCCGGAAACATACTCTAAACACATCACACGCAACACACCCAAATGGGTCAAACACACATACATAGAAAAACGGGTTTTGATGCTTTCCAGCCCCAAAATCGGTTGAAAACAAGTAAAAGTGGGGTCCTAGAACTCACACAAATGAGCACAACGACAAGGGCTTCGATTTGGCTTGCTACACGACGATTTTGGCCACTCGAACAACCCGAACCGACACTTTCTTCCTCTTTTCTTCCTTTCTCTCTTCACCTCTATTTGATAGCTGAAAATGTGAGTGTGGGGGAGAGGGTAAGGGCTGCCCTCTCCCTTATATACTCCCACTCACCCGTCTTTCTTTCGTTGGCGAGTTTGGTCCCTCGACTTTGGACTTTATTTCTTTTTATTCCTTCGTCGGCTTCAAAATAATAAATAACCGGGTGTTACAAGTCCACCCCCTTAAATAGGTTTCGTCCCCGAAACCTGTTATTCTTCGAACAAACGTGGATAATGCTGTCTCATTTCTTCCTCAGTCTCCCACGTTGACTCGGATCCCTTCCTGTGCTTCCACTGTACACGCACAAGAGGAACCACTTTATTTCTCAGCCTTTTCTCCTTTCGATCGATGATTGCCACTGGTTGCTCCACATAATTGAGCCGTTCGTCTACTTCGATATCCTCCAGTGGAACAATCATATCTTCATCAGCTAAGCACTTTCTCAGATGAGATACATGGAATGTCGGGTGAATTCCACTTAGCTCATCCGGTAACTCCAGTCTATAGGCCACCTCTCCTACTCGAGCGATGATTCGGAAAGGGCCTATATACCTTGGGCTCAACTTACCCTGCTTTCGAAAGCGGATGATACCCTTCCAAGATGAGACCTTCAACATAACCCGGTCACCTACCTGGAACTCAATCGGCCTGCGTCGTTTATCAGCATACGACTTCTGTCTGTCTTTGGCTGCCTTCATGAAGGCTTTATCTTCTCAAGCTTCTTAGTCGTAGCCTCGATTACCTCGACGCTCCCCAATTCTTTCTGACCAATATCACCCCAACAAACGGGTGTTCTGCATCTCCTACCGTATAGCATCTCATATGGTGGCATACCAATGCTGGCATGATAGCTGTTGTTGTATGAGAATTCGGCTAACGGTAGGTGGTCATCCCAACTTCCACCAAAATTAATCACACATGCCTGAAGCATGTCTTCCATTGTTTGAATGGTCCTTTCTGACTGACCATCAGTCTGCGGATGATAAGTCGTGCTAATATGTAACCTCGTCCCCATAGCGTCGTGGAATTTCTTCCTAAATTTAGATGTAAACCGGGTGTCGCGATCAGACACAATAGACACCGGCACACCATGACGAGTTACGATTTCCTTGATGAACAGATCAGCCAACCTCTCAGATGAATATGTCTCGCGGATCGGTAGGAAGTGAGCACTCTTCTTCAAATGGTCAACTATTACCCATATGGCATCGTACCCTTTCAGGGTACGCGGCAGCTTCGTAATGAAATCCATGGTGATGTGCTCCCACTTCCATTCCGGTATATCCAAAGGTTGGATCTTCCCATACGGCTTTTGATGATCTGCTCACTTGTAAGCAAGTAAGGCACTTACTCACATACTCCACCACATCGCGCTTCATACCCGGCCACCAATAATCCTTCTTCATATCTTGGTACATTTTCATGGCACCTGGGTGAATGGAGTATCGAGTCTTGTGAGCTTCATCCATGATCTTCACCCGTAGATCCCCAAAACGAGGAATCCACACACGATCGAATCGGGTTCTAACACCGAGCGTGTTTTCACCCAATTCCGCGACCAGACCTCTCATTCTTTCAGAGTTAAGATGATCTTCTTTCAGTGCCTCATCTTGAAACTCTTTAACTTGCTTCATTACATCGGAGGTCATGATCAACTGATAAGCTTTCACCCGAATCGGCTCGGGTCTCTCCTTTCGGCTAAGGGCATCCGCCACCACGTTGGCTTTGCCCGGATGGTAATGGATCTCGCAATCATAGTCTTTTATGAGCTCTAACCATCTTCTCTGCCTCATGTTCAGGTCCTTCTGCTCAAAGAAGTACTTCAGGCTCTTGTGGTCAGTGAAAATGGTGCACTTCGTCCCGTAAAGATAGTGCCTCCAAATCTTTAGCGCAAAGACCACGGCTGCTAGCTCCAAGTCATGAGTAGGATAATTGACCTCGTGAACCTTCAACTGTCGGGATGCATAGGCTATAACCTTTTCTCTTTGCATTAACACGCACCACAAGCCCGAGTAGGAAGCATTAGAATAAACCACCAGATCTTCACTTCCATCGGGTAATGACAGAACTAGAGCTTGAGTCAATCTCACCTTCAGTTCCTCGAACGCCTTCTCTTGAGCTTGACCCCATACGAACTTCACATCCTTTCGGGTCAACTTAGTCAGTGGATAAGCAACCTTAGAGAAGTCTTGGATAAATCTCCTGTAGTAGCCCGCCAAACCCAAGAAACTACGAATCTCGGATGGCGTCTTTGGTGACTTCCATTGCATAACCGCCTCCACATTCGTCGGATCCACCATAATCCTGTCGGGATTCACCACATGACCCAAGAACTGAACTTCGCCCAACCAAAACGCGCACTTGGAGAATTTAGCATACAACTTCTCCCTCCTCAGCGTATCCAGAACCTCCCGAATGTGACCGGCATGCTCAATCTCGCTCCTCGAATAAATCAGGATATCATCGATAAACACAATCACTGATTTATCCGGCATCGGCCGACACACACAGTTCATCAAATCCATAAAAGCAGCTGGCGCGTTGGTCAAACCAAAAGACATGACAAGAAACTCGTAGTGACCATAGCGCGTGCGGAAAGCTGTTTTAGGGATATCTTGTTCCTTCACCTTCAACTGATGATAGCCAGATCGAAGATCTATCCTTGAAAACCAACTGGCACCCTGAAGCTGACCGAACAAATCATCTATCCTCGGTAAGGGGTATCGGTTCTTCACCGTCAACTTGTTTAGCTCGCGGTAGTTAATGCACATCCTCATACTACAGTCCTTCTTCTTTACAAACAGGACCGGAGCACCCCAAGGAGAGATACTGGGTCTAATGAACCCCTTATCAAGCAGCTCTTGCAACTGCTTCATCAATTCTTTCATCTTCGTTGGAGCCAACCGATACGGTGCCTTGGCGACAGGTTGGGCACCCGGTACCAGATCAATCTGAAACTCGATCTCTCGGTCAGGTGGCACTCCTGATAAGTCTTCTGGGAACACGTCTAGAAAGTCACACACAACCGGTACATCGGCTAGTTGTGGTGTTGGCGTATGCACATCCTTTACATACTCCAAGTAGGCACTACATCCACGCCTCATACACTTTCCCGCTACCGCCATCGAAATTACTTTCGGAATCGTAGTAACCCGATCACCATAAACCGTCACTGAACTACCGTCAAGCGCTGACAACCGAATCATCTTCTTGCGACACACAATGTTCGCCTCGTAGTCCGCTAACCAATCCATCCCAAGAACCAAATCGAAACCACCTAAGGTCATCACAAACGGTCTAACAGGAAACTTATGACCCTCTAGCTCCACATCACAGTTCTCTATCATCTTAGAATTACTGGTAGAATTACCTATGGCAGTCTCTACATCAAAGGGCGCATCAACACGTCTACTACTAACAGGTAGCTTAGCATAGAAAGCAGCAGAAATAAAACTTTTACTAGCACCAGAATCAAATAACACAGAAGCTAAAGTTTAGTTCACTAGAAACGTACCAGACACAACATCAGGGTCCGTCCTAGCTTCCTCCTGTGTCATGGTGAATGCCCTGGCGCTCGCTCTCGGTCCTTCACCTCCCGTCCTCTTCGCCCCGGAACCCTCAGCCCTCGGCTTCTTACAATCCCTGCTCATATGCCCACTTTCCCAACAGTTAAAACATTTACCCGCCAGGCAATCCTTCGCCATATGCCCTGTCTTCCCACATTTGAAGCACACATTCAAACCCAGCCTACATTCTCCCGCATGCTCCTTTCCACACTTACCACACCTCCTCGATCCCGCTCCCGGTGGGCCACGCGGCGGTCATCCACCCGTGCCTTTTTGTTCCCCGTCGAGGCATCACCCCGACCAAACCTTCTCCCATTCCAGTTCCGATCACCACCACCCTACTTATTTGCTTCAGTCACCACCACTTCCCGCTTATCATATAGCCTTCCGGCCAAATCGACCGCCGACCTAAACATACTTGGCCGGGCGGCGATCATATGCCTGCGAACATTCACAGGTAAGCCCTGAATGTACCTCTTGATCTTCCAAGACAGAGGCGTCACCAGATCCGGCACCAACCGTGCTATTTCATTGAATTTGGTGGTGTACTGCTGGTGTGTCATGGTTCCCGCCTTCAGCTGCAGGAACTCCCTCTCTATCTTATCCATCTCCCTGTGAGGACAGAATTCTTCAATCACCATCTTCTTCAGTTCGGGCCATCTCATTCTCCCGATTGCCCGGTTACCCTTAGCTTGGACAATGTTGTCCCACCAGCATAGTGCCGAGTCCACAAATGAATGAGTGGCAAACTTCACCTTCTGATCTTCCCGGCACTCGCTGATGTCGAGAACAGCCTCCATCTCTCTCACCCATCGGTGAGCAGCGGCAGCATTGCCATTACCGTCGAAAGTAGGGGGCTTGCATCTCATAAACACCCCATAGTTACAGCCTCGTGCCACCTCTCGCACAGGCTCATCTTCCTCTTCCTCGTCTTCATTATCAAAGAAGATCGTTTCGAGCTCCGGTTGCTCTCGTTCCCCCGAAGACCTGTTTCTCTCCTTTCTTTCTCCTTCTTTCACCGCCTTAATGACTTCGGTCACCATAGACGGTAAGATTGTCTGCATGACCTGGTGTACTTCTTCAACAACAGCCTCCTTTACCGAGGCCCTCAGGTTTGCACTCTCATCCCCAGCTTCCGGATGAGGGGTCTCTGGTTCTTCAGGAACCACCTTTTCGACCCTTGGCCTTCCTCTTTTGGGTCGCGGCTCAACATCAGGCCCGCCACGGCCTCCACCCCTAGAAGCTTTAGAAGATCTACCTCCAGCCATTCTCTAACTCACACTGAAAGATTCAAACACCAACACGGTCATTCAAGGAAACAGCTCAGTTTATGTCAAGTATAGTAAGTCCCTAATTACAGTGGCCAGTTGTGATTAGCCACTTACTTTACTCTTCATACCCCAAGCATTACCTGTCCTGACTACATCAGTATTTAAATCTACATACAACAAATAACCACATACCATGCGCACATAAAACCGGTTAACTTTAAGAAATTACCTGATGGCACGAAACTACTCAGATTGGCATCCCATTCCCTTTTCATCCCATTTTTAGTTTAAGTTAAGGTTTATTTGAAAATTTTACCCATTTCACTTAAACTTTGGCTCTGATACCAACTTGTAAGGCCCCGTTCCCGGGACGCCTACAGTTGGCCATTCATCGCACATATAACAAATAATTACATTTAACTTTCATAAAACATTGCAGCGGAATTATCAAAATAGACATCTCATTACGTTATAAAAGCTTTTGCCAAATAATACATCGTTAATCAGTTACAAAATATATTGTTGCATTACATCACAAAAGCCCTATACAAATGGATGCCATCAAAAAGAGTTGAGTAGCCACCTCGTGCCATCCTCAGCAATCATGACCTGCCAAGTGGAAAACATATAAAAAGTTAGCGTTGCTGAGTGAGTTCTAGTTTTTATAATAAAACATAATTTACTTTCATTTAAAACCATTCGTTACTTTTTGCATGATCACACATCATACGTACATATAGATAATATCTTTATTATCTTCTTCATTCATCCATTCATTCGTTCCTTATAACTTTACTTGCGCATCGGATATCTCCCGTACCAATACCATATGCTACACCCCGAACTATTTAGCTACTGGGCCGAAGTCAATAAATGAACAGCTGAGCGTATGCCACAGTACTAGGGGTAAGCGGTAGAGGTTCTACATAAATGGTCGATCACAAAGAAGGACCCGATATCCGATACATGCAAGACTTTTCATTTCTTTCCACTTTACGTTACATAATACTTCATTTCATTCATTATCATAACACGTAAAGCCACAGGAAAGAAAAACATACATCATACTAAGGAACATTAACATGCACTGACATCAAGTCATACAGGGCAACATCATACATACATAACATGCATCATGCATAAACATGCAACGTCCTCATCATCATGCCCTACCTGCTCTCTAGGCCATAACAGTTATCTTACATACTCCTACGGGAACCTTTACATCAAAACTTACATATGCACTTTCCCCCGAAAGTCAGAAGTTGAACTACACTTTCCTTCGGGTGCAACAGCCCTATTCATGCGTATGGACACCCTTCAGTCGCATGGCCTCCATGCGACTGAACATTATGCGATTGGACTCATGCGGATGAACATCTATGCGAATGAACACCCAGTCGTGCGTATGGACCTTATGCGGATGGAACTAATGCGAATGAGCACCTATGCGACTGACCTCATGCGAATGGACTCATGCGACTAAGCACCTATGCGACTGAACCCTCAGTCGTATGACTCCCCATGCGACTGGACTCCCATTCGTGCGAATGAAGCCTTAGTCGTGCGAATGAACCCTCAATCTTGCGAATGAACCTCAATCGCCTCTCAATCGGCCGTATGGCCTCCATTCGGTCGCATAGCCCTAGCTGATGCAGAATGGAGTTCATCCCGAACCCAATCTGCCATTTTCGACCTCCAAGCTCATCCAAACCCATTCTAAGCCTAAATCAACCATCTTAGACCTTAGGAATGCATACCACAACACCATACAAGCGCACACAAGCCCGGAAACATACTCTAAACGCATCACACTCAACACACCCAAATGGGTCAAACACACATACATAGAAAATCGGGTTTCTGATGTTTTCCAGCCCCAAAATCGGTTGAAAACAAGTAAAAGGAGGGTCCTAGAACTCACACAAACGAGCAAAACGACAAGGGCTTCGATTTGGCTTGCTACACGACGATTTTGGCCACTCGAACAACCCGAACCGACACTTTCTTCCTCTTTTCTTCCTTTCTCTCTTCACCTCTCTTTGATAGCTGAAAATGTGAGTGTGGGGGAGAGGGTAAGGGCTGCCCTCTCCCTTATATACTCCCACTCACCCGTCTTTCTTTCGTTGGCGAGTTTGGTCCCTCGACTTTGGACTTTATTTCTTTTTCTTCCTTCGTCGGCTTCAAAATAATAAATAACCGGGTGTTACAACCGAACAAAGGCTATCAAAGTTAGGTCCCATGTGAATCTTCCTTGAAACAGAACGAAAAGCCACTGCAAGAAGAGAGGCCTACCCCTGGAATGCAATTGGATGCGCTTGCCTGAGGCCTTGGGGTAATAGAACAAGGGAGGAAGAAAGGGTGAAGCAGGTAACTCCTAGCTGAGGGTGAGGAACGAGAAGGAGCTCTCACGACCGCCCTCGAGCATTATCGAAAGGTAGACCACGACCGCCCTCGAGCATTATCGAAAGGTAGACGGCGTATACCCTTTGGCCACGATTCCCAATAATTGTACTAATCCACATATGTCTCTCTCCCGGTACTAGTTGCAGTAATGAGAAGAGGTTCCTTCTCTAAACAGATATAGTATGGAATCCGGGATAAATGAATTTGTTCATTTGGAATCTGTGTTCTTGTGAAAGACCTCAGGCCCATTAACCAGCTTCATGCACAATGTTCGGGGTATTGTACATGTCATCGAAAGTAATGAACGTACGAACGAAAGTAAGAAAGTTATGTATGAAGTAACGAAAGTGAATGATAATGACGTACGATGAATGAATGAAAGTTAACGAACGAATGATGAAGATAATAATGATATTATCTATGTGTACCTATGATGTGTGATCATGTACGAAAGTAAAGGATGGTTTTAAAAGGAAGAAAAGTATATTTTATTTTAAAACTAGAACTCACTCAGCAACGCTGACTTTTTATGCATTTTCCAGTTGGCAGGTAAGTGTTGCTGAGGATGGGACGAGGCGGCTACTTGGCTTATTTTGTATGGCATCCATTTTATAATGCTTTTATGATGTAATGCAACAAGTATATTGTAATTCGATAACGATGTATTATTTTTCAAAAGCTTTTATAATGAAAGGAAATGTTTGTTTTAAGGTTTCCGATAAAATGATTTATTTAAGTTAATATAAATATATGTTTTATGTGCGATGAATGGCCAGCTGTAAGCGTCCCGGGAACGGGGCCTTACAAGTTGGTATCAGAGCCAAAGTTTAAGTGAAATGGGTAACTATTTTCAAAATAAACCTAAACTTAAACTGAAAATGGGACAAAGGGAAGGGATGCCAGTCCGAGTAGCTGCGTGCCATCAGGTATTTTCCTAATGATTAACTGGCATTATGTGCGCATTTATTTGATATGTGTGCTTTAGTAGATTTAGATACTGATGTAGTCAGGATAGGAAATGCTTGGGGTATGAAGAGTAAAGTAAGTGGCTAATCACAACTGGCCACTGTAATTAGGGACTTACTATACTTGACATAAACTGAGCTATTCCCTTGAATGACCGTGTTAGTGTTTGAATCTTATAGTGTGTTTAGAGCATGGCCGGTGGTAGATCATCGAAGGCTTCACGTGGTGGAGGTCGTGGTGGACGTGGTGGATGTCGTGGTGGACGTGGTGCGAGACCACGGGCCACGAGAGGAAGGCCTAGAGCTGAAGAGGTGGTTCAAGAAGAGCCTGAGACCCCTCATCCGGAGGCCGGGGATGAGAATGCTAACTTAAGAGTCTCAGTGAAGGAGGCTGTTGTGGAAGAGGTGCACTCTTACCGTCTGTGGTGACTAAAGTGATAAAAGTTGTACGGGAAGGAGATAGAAATGAAAGAAGAAGGCCCGCGGGGGAGGGGGAACAACCCGAAACTGAGACGGTTGTCTCTAGCGACGAGGAGGAGGAGGAGGAGGTTGTGCCTGAAGCAGCTCGAGGCTGTAACTATGGGGCATTTCAAAGATGCAAGCCCTTGACTTTTGACGGTAATGGCACTGCTGCTGCTGCTCACCGGTGGGTGAGGGAGATGGAAGCTGTTCTCGACATCAGCGAGTGCTGGGAAGATTAGAAAGTGAAGTTTGCCACCCACTCATTCGTGGACTCGGCATTGTGTTGGTGGGACAATGTTGTCCAAGCCGAGGGTAGCAGGGCTATCAGGAGAATGAGGTGGCCGGAATTGAAGAAGCTGGTGATGAGGAGTTTTGTCCTCACAGAGAGATGGACAAGGTTGAAAGAGAGTTTCTGCAGCTGGAGGCGGGAACCATGACACATCAGCAATATACCACCAAGTTTAATGAGATGGCACGGCTGGTGCCGGATCAAGTGACGCCTCTGTCACGAAAGATTAAAAGGTATATCCAAGGCTTGCCGGCGGATATCCGTAGGCACATGATCGCTGCCCGACCGAGCACGTTTAGGTCGGCGGTTGACTTGGCGGGGAGGTTGTATGATGAACGGGCTGTGGTGGTGGCTGAAGTCAGCAGGAAGAGTGGTGGTGATCGGAATTGGAACGGGAAGCGATTTGGACGTGGCGGGACCACTCCAAGCAACAAAGGTGCACGGGTGGATGACCGACGTGTGGTCACATCTGGTACGGGGATGAAGAGGTGTGGCAAGTGTGGAAAGGAGCACACCGGAGAGTGTAGATGGGGACTGAACGTGTGCTTCAAGTGTGGAAAGCCTGGCCATATGGCGAGAGAATGCAAGACAGGGAGGTGTTTCAATTGTGGCGGGGAGGGCCACATGAGCAGGGATTGCAAGAAGCCGAGGGCTGAAAGTTCCGGTGCAGGGAAGAAGACGACCGAGACCGAAGGGCAGAGGACGAGCGCCAGAGCATTCACGATGACTCAGGAGGAGGCTAGGACGGACCCCGATGTTGTGTTAGGTACGTTTCTAGTAAACCAAACTCTAGCTTCTGTGTTGTTTGATTTTGGTGCTAGTAAAAGTTTTATTTCGGCTGCTTTCTGTGCTAAATTGCCTGTTAGTAGTAAGAGTATAGATAAGCCCTTCGATGTAGAAACTGCCATAGGTAAGTCTACCAGGATTTCTGAGGTGATAGAAGGTTGTGACGTAGAATTAGAAGGTCACAAGTTTCCTGTTAGACCGTTCGTGATGATCTTAGGCGGGTTCGATGTAGTCCTAGGAATGGATTGGTTGGCGGACTACGAGGCGAACATTGTGTGTCGTAAGAAGATGATTCGTTTGACAGCGCCTGACAGGAGTTCGGTGACGGTTTACGGTGATCGGGTCACGACGATTCCGAAAGTGATTTCGATGGCGGTGGCGGGAAAGTGCATGAGGCGTGGATGTAGTGCCTACTTGGCTTACGTAAAGGATGTAGATACGCCAACACCACAACTGTCTGATGTACCGGTTGTGTGTGACTTTCCGGACGTGTTTCCAGAGGACTTACCAGGAGTGCCACCGGACCGTGAGATCGAGTTTCAAATTGACTTGATACCGGGTGCCCAACCAGTTGCTAAGGCACCGTATCGGTTGGCTCCGACCGAGATGAAGGAATTGATGGAGCAACTGCAAGAGTTGCTGGATAAGGGGTTCATTAGACCGAGTATCTCTCCATGGGGTGCTCCGGTCCTATTTGTGAAAAAGAAAAACGGTAGCATGAGGATGTGTATAGACTATCGTGAGCTAAATAAGTTGACAGTGAAGAATCGGTACCCCTTACCGAGAATTGATGATTTGTTTGATCAGCTTCAAGGTGCCAGTTGGTTCTCAAGGATAGACCTTCGATCTGGTTACCATCATAAGTGAAGGAGCAAGATATTCCTAAAACAACTTTTCGTACGCGTGATGGACATTACGAGTTTCTCGTTATGTCTTTTGGTTTAACCAACGCGTCAGCTGCTTTTATGGACTTGATGAATCGAGTGTGTCGGCCGATGTTGGAAAAATCAGTGATCGTGTTTATTGATGATATCCTGGTTTATTCAAAGAGCGAGAATGAGCATGTCGGTCACATTCGAGAGGTGTTGGAGACGTTGAGAAGGGAGAAGTTGTATGCTAAGTTCTCCAAGTGCGCATTCTGGCTACGCGAGGTTCAGTTCTTGGGTCACGTGGTGAATCCCGAGGGGATTATGGTGGACCCGGCAAAGGTGGAGGCGGTAATGCAATGGAAGTCTCCAAAGACGCCATCCGAGATTCGTAGTTTCTTGGGTTTGGCGGGATATTATAGAAGATTCATCCAAGACTTCTCCAAGATAGCTTCTCCGTTGACTAAGTTGACCCGTAAGGGTGTAAAGTTTGTATGGGTTCAAGCTCAAGAGAAGGCGTTTGTGGAGTTAAAGGCGAGGTTGACTCAAGCTCCTGTCTTGTCGTTACCCGAGGGAAGTGAGGATTTGGTGGTCTATTCAGATGCTTCTTACTCGGGGTTGGGATGTGTGTTGATGCAGAGAGGAAAAGTTATAGCCTACGCATCCCGACAGTTAAAAGTTCATGAGGTTAATTATCCTACTCATGACTTGGAGCTAGCAACTATGGTCTTTGCGTTAAAGATTTGGAGGCACTACCTATACGGGACGATGTGCACCATCTTTACCGACCACAAGAGCTTGAAGTACTTCTTCGAGCAAAAGGATTTGAACATGAGGCAGAGGCGATGGTTGGAGCTCATAAAGGACTATGATTGCGAGATCCATTACCATCCTGGCAAAGCCAACGTAGTGGCAGATGCCCTAATCCGAAAGGAGAGACCCGAGCCGATTCGGGTGAAGGCTTATCAGTTGATTATGACCTCCAACGTGATGACACAAGTAAAGGAGTTTCAAGATGAGGCATTGAAAGAAGATCATCTTAACTCTGAAAGAATGAGAGGTCTGGTCGCGGAGTTGGGTGAAAACACACTCGGTGTTAGAACCCGATTCGGATGGATGTGGATTCCTCGTTTTGGGGATCTACGTGGGAAGATCATGGATGAAGCTCATAAGACTCGATACTCCATTCATCACGATGCTACAAAGATGTATCAAGATATGAAGAAAGATTATTGGTGGCCGGGTATGAAACGCGACGTGGCGGAGTATGTGAGTAAGTGCCTCACTTGTTTACAAGTGAAGGCCGAGCATCAGAAGCCGTACGGGAAGATCCAACCTTTGGATATACCGGAGTGGAAGTGGGAGCACATCACCATGGACTTTATTACGAAGCTACCGCGTACCACGCGAGGATATGATGCTATATGGGTGATAGTCGACCGTTTGACGAAGAGTGCTCACTTCCTACCGATCTGCGAGACATTTTCATCCGAGAGGTTGGCGGATCTATTCATTAAGGAGATTGTGACTCGTCATGGTGTGCCGGTGTCTATTGTGTCTGACCGTGAAACCCGGTTTATATCAAAGTTTTGGAAGAAATTCCATGATGCGTTGGGGATGAGGTTACACATTAGCACGGCTTATCACCCACAGACGGTTGGTCAGTCAGAGAGGACGATTCAAACGCTAGAAGATATGCTTCGGGCATGTGTCATTGACTTTGGAGGAAGTTGGGATGACCACTTACCGTTAGCTGAGTTCTCATACAATAACAGTTATCATGCCAGTATTGGTATGCCCCTTTATGAGATGCTATACGGTAGGAGATGTAGAACCCCTGTTTGTTGGGGTGATATTGGTCAGAAGGAGTTGGGGAGTATTGAGGTGATCGAGGCTACGGATGAGAAGCTCGAAAAGATCAAAGCCTTTATGAAGGCAGCCAAAGATAGGCAGAAGTCGTATGCCGATAAGAGACGTCGACCGATTGAGTTCCAGGTGGGTGATAGAGTTATGCTGAAAGTCTCACCTTGGAAGGGTATCATTCGGTTCAGAAAGCGGGGCAAGTTGAGCCCGAGATACATAGGGCCTTTCCGAATCATTGCTCGAGTAGGAGAGGTTGCCTATAGACTTAAATTACCAGAGTTAAGTGAAATTCATCCTATATTCCATGTATCTCAACTGAGAAAATGTTTGACAGAAGAAGATATGATTGTACCACTGGAAGATATCGAGGTAGATGAACGGCTCAATTATGTGGAGCAACTAGTGGTGATCATTGATCGTAAGGAGAAGAGGTTAAGGAATAAAGTAGTTCCTCTTGTGCGTGTACAGTGGAAGCACAGGAATGGATTTGAGTCTACGTGGGAGACTGAGGGAGAGATGAGGCAGCATTACCCTCATCTGTTTGAGGAATAATAGGTTTCGGGGACGAAACCTATATAAGGGGGGTGGACTTGTAACACCCGGTTATTTTCTTAGTTAGTTATGAAAGAAGGAATAAAAGTGAAGGAAGAGAAGAAAATGGAATTTAACCCAAGTTGAAGGGTTAAAGAGTCAAAAAGGACAAAAGTCTTCAAAAGTTGGTGATAAAGGTGGCATGGCCGCCCATGACCCTCTCTTCACACATATCTTTGGATATTTTTAGAGAGAGAGAAGGAGAGCAGAAACTCTCGGGTCTTTGAAGAGCAAGTGCAGAAGTTCGAATTCAAGGTAAGAATTTGTGTGTTTAAGATGTTCTTAACTGGCCTTAGCCTTGGTTGTATCTTTATGTGTGTTCATGTGTTCGGGTTGTGTGTTCTTGGTGGGTTTTAGGTGTTGAACTTGTAGCAAACGGGTTTTGAAGGAAGTCATACTCAAAGAGCTGCTAAGGTGAGTTCTAGAACCCCCTTCTTACTTGTTTTAAACTGATTTGGGGCTGGAAATGCATGTATGAACATTTTTTATAAAATAGGTTTACACCCGTACGTGGGTGTAGGTGTGTAAGCGGGAAGGTTGTGATTTGGGTGATATATGATGTTATGATGTTGCCATGTTCTTGTTTTAATGCTTATAATGTAAGATTTAAGATTAGAACTTGTTATATGATGATTGGGGACTAAATTATGTTGTTTAAGGATGATTTAGACTGCCTATGCGCCTAGATAGTGGCCCATGCGCCTAACGGTTAAAACTGCCTGAGTGTCCCATGCGCCCAAAACCCCATGCGCCCAAATAGTATTCATGCGCCTGGAAAAGGCTAAATTTGACTAAGTGTCCAGACGCCTAGAAAGCCCATGCGCCCAGGCACTAATGCGCCTGCATAGTGCCCATGCGCCTAGAATTTGCCTAGAATGACTAAGTGTTCCCATGCGCCCCAATAGTGCCCATGCGCCTGAAAGTTTCCCATGCCCTTAAGTGTTCCCCATGCACCCTGAAAGGCCATGCGCCTGCATAGTGCCCATGCGCCTAAGACTTAGAAAATATTCTGAAATTTTAGGAAAAAGTGAAATGTAGGCTTTGACTTGGGATGTTCCCGGGGGTGAAGTAACTTGACTTTTGATGATGAATGGGCTATGTTATGGCATGTATGATGAAGGTTATGTTATGTATGATGGTGCCTTGTATGGTGATGTTTTGTATGTTTATGCGTATGATTATATTCCTTGCTATGTATGATTATTTTCCCATGGCTTTACGTTGAATGTTAATGAATGAAACGAAAAGTATTATGTAACGTAAAGTGGAAGATAATGAAAAGAGGAACGAAATGAAAGAATGCATGCATTAATGAATGAATGAAAGTATGAAAGGCTTGCAAGCAATGTATGGAGGTTCACACCCAATGAAGGGTGGTAGCTCAACTGTGTGCGGGTTAGCTACCCCAGAAGGATGCACACTGGGGTCCAATCCTTGTAATTGACCATATGTATGGGATCCTTGTCGCTTGCCCTAGGTTCTGGAGTCAGTTTCGTGCATAATGTTCGAGGTCTATGAAAGACCTCAGGCCCAGTAACCAGCTTCGTGCACAATGTTCGGGGTATAGCATATGGCATTGATCCGGAATGAAAGAGAAAAGATAAGTGGTGAATGTACTTGCCCTAGGTACTGGAGTCAGCTTCGTGCATAATGTTCGAGGTCTATGAAAGACCTCAGGCCCAGTAACCAGCTTGGTGCATAATGTTCGGGGTATTGTACATGTCATCGAAAGTAATGAACGTACGAACGAAAGTAAGAAAGTTATGTATGAAGTAACGAAAGTGAATGATAATGACGTACGATGAATGAACGAAAGTTAACGAACGAATGATGAAGATAATAACGATATTATCTATGTGTACGTATGATGTGTGATCATGTACGAAAGTAAAGGATAGTTTTAAAAGGAAGAAAAGTATATTTTATTTTAAAACTAAAACTCACTCAGCAACGCTGACTTTTTATGTATTTTCCAGTTGGCAGGTAAATGTTGCTGAGGATGGCACGAGGCGGCTACTTGGCTTATTTTGGATGGCATCCATTTTTATAATGCTTTTGTGATGTAATGCAACAAGTATTTTGTAATTCGATAATGATGTATTATTTTGCAAAAGCTTTTATAATGAAAGGAAATGTTTGTTTTAAGGTTTCCCTGCAATGATTTATTTAAGTTAATGTAAATATATGTTTTATGTGCAATGAATGGCCAGCTGTAAGCGTCCCGGGAACAGGGCCTTACACGTGCTCGGTCGGGCAGCGATCATATGCCTACGGATATCTGTCGGCAAACCCTAGATATACCTCTTGATCTTTCGTGACAAGGATGTCACTTGATCTGGCACCAGCCGTGCCATCTCATTGAATTTGGTGGTGTATTGTTGATGTGTCATTGATCCCGCCTCCAGCTTGAGGAATTCCCTTTCCATCTTATCCATTTCCCTGTGAGGACATAACTCCTCAATTACCAGCTTCTTCAACTCAGACCACCTCATTCTCCCAATTGTCCGACTACCCTCGGCTTGGACAATATTGTCCCACCAACACAGAGCCGAGTCCACAAACGAGTGGGCAACAAACTTCACCTTCTGATCTTTCCGACACTCGCTGATATCAAGAACGGCTTCCATCTCCCTCACCCACCGGTGAGCAGTAGCAGCAGTGCCGTTACCATCAAAAGTAGGGGGCTTGCATCTTTGAAATGCCCCGTAGTTGCAGCCTCGTGCCGCCTCCGGCGCAGGCTCTTCTTCTTTTTCTTCATCATCAGAGAGAACCGTTTTAGTCTCTGGTCGCTCCCGTCCTCCCGAGGACCTATTCTTCTCCCTTCTTTCCCCTTCACTTACAGCCTTAATCACTTCAGTCACCACAAACGGTAAGATCATCTGCATGACCTGATGAACTTCTTCCACAACAGCCTCCTTTACTGAGGCTCTCAAATTAGCACTCTCATCACCGCCCTCCGGATGAGGGGTCTCGGGTTCTTCATGAACCACCTTTTCGACTCTAGGTCTTCCTCTTTTGGGCCGCGGTTCAGCACCGAGTCCACCGCGACCTCCACCACGTGAAGCTTTAGACGATCTACCACCGGCCATCCTCTAACACACTGAAAGATTCAAACACCAACACGGTCATTCAAGGGAACAGCTTAGTTTATGTCAAGTATAGATTACAGTGGCCAGTTGTCAATAGCCACTTAGTTTACTCTTCATACCCCGAGCATTACCTATCCTGACTACATCGGTATCTAAATCTACAAGCAGCACATAAACCACATAACATGCGCACGTAATACCGATTAACATTAAGAAAATACCTGATGGCACGCAGCTCCTCAGACTGGCATCCCTTCCCTTTCCGTCCCATTTTCAGTTTAAGTTAAGGTTTATTTTGAAACTTTACCCGTTTCACTTAAACTTTGGCTCTGATACCAACTTGTAAGACCCTGTTCCCGGGACGCTTACAGCTGGCCAATCATTGCACATAAAACATATAGGTTCATTAACTTAAAGAAAACATTGCAGCGGAAACATTAAAACAAACATTTCATTATAAATGCTTTTGCAAGTTAATACAACATTCGTTACAAAAACATCGTTTGTTCGCATTACAATGCAAAAATAATAAACAAAAGAATGTAATCCAAAAATGCCAAGTAGCTGCCCCGCGCCATCCTCAGCAATGCTCACCTGCCAACTGGAAACACATAAAAGTCAGCGTTGCTGAGTGAGTTCTAGTTTTATAATAAAACATACATTATCTTTCGTTTAAAACCGTTCTTTACCATCGTACGTGATGCATTATACATATATAGATATATCATTATTATCTTCATTAGCCGTTCGTTCAATTCGTACATTCGTCATTAATTCATTACTTTCATCCGAACCAATGCCATGTGCTTCACCCCACCGTCATGCATAAAGCGGGTACTGGTCTTGAGGTCTTTCATAGACCCCGAACATTGTGCACGAAACTGACTCTAGTACCTAGGGTAAGCGACAAGGGTCCCATACATATGGTCAATCACAAGGATTGAACCCCAGTGTGCATCCTTTCGGGGTAATTAACCCACACACAGTTGAGCTAACACCCTTTATTGGGTGTGAACCTCCATACATTTGCTTAATCAGACTGGTCAAGCTCTAGTGTGCATCCTTCTGGGGTAGCTAACCCGCACACGGTTGAGCTAACACCCTTCATTGGGTGTGAACCTCCATACATTTGCTTGCAAGCCTTTCTTACTTTCGTTCATTCATTAATGCATGCATTCTTTCGTTATGTTCCTCTTTTTATTATCTTCCACTTTACGTTACATAATACTTTTCATTTCATTCATTAACAATTAACGTAAAGCCACGGGAAAATAATCATACATAACAAGGAACATGAATATAAACATACAACATCACCATACAAGGCACCATCATACATACATAACATACCACATACATACCATCATGCATAAGCACCAATCATACATCATACATGCCCATCATATCATCTATGACCTCAAAAGTCAACTTACATAAACCCCCGGGAACCTCCCAAGTCAAAGCCTACATCTACCCTTCCCCCGACAATCTGAAAAATAAACTAAGTTCTTTCGGGCGCATGAGCTCTATTTGGGCGTATGGGCACCATTCAGTCGCATGGCCTTCCAGGCGCATGAGGACACTTAGGCGTATGGACACTATGGGGCGAATGAACGCTCAGGCGTATGGACTCTCAGTCGCATAGCCTTCAGTCGCATAACTTCCATGCGTATGACCTTCAGTCGCATGACTTCCATGCGTATGACCTTCAGTCGCATGACTTCCATGCGTATGACCTTCAGTCGCGTGACTTTCAGGCGCATGGACTTCAGTCGCATGCCATTCAGGCGCATGGACTTCAGTCGCATGCCATTCAGGCGCATGGACTTCAGTCGCATAGCATTTAGGCGCATGGCCTTCAGTCGCATGCCTTTCGGCTGTATGGCCTCTAGTCGCATGCAATTCGGTCTCATGGTTTCCAGTCGCATGAGCCCTAGCTGGGTGCAGAATGCAGCCCCCTTCGAACCTTAAGTGCATATCTCAGTCCCCAAACCCTCTCTAACGTGTTCTAAGCTTAGACCAACCATCCTAAGCCTTAGAAGCACAACCCTATCATCATTCAAACATCACAAACCCAAACATGAGTCCCACCCGTTCGCACACCACACACAAACACACACAAACGGGTTCAACACCCACACAACCAAAAAGAAGTTTACTATGTGTTCCAGCCCCAAAATCACTCAAAACGTGTAAAAGAGGGGTCCTAGAACTCACATTGACAGCCTCTTCGAGTAGAGCTTCTCACAAACCCGCTTGACTTCGACTTTTGCACCTTGATTCTTCAAAAACCCGAAACTTTGCCCTTTTCTCCCTTTTTCTTTCTCCTTGGCCGATTGAATATGGGAAGAGTGAGGGGAGAGTGGGCTGCCATGCCCCTTTACACCCACTCTTCCAAAGTTTTCCCCTTTTTGGCAAGATTGGTCCCTGAACTTGGACTTTATTTCTTTTCTTTCTTTTTCTTTCTTCTTTGACTTTAAAAAAATAACCGGGTGTTACAATGAGCTACACTCATTATGTCCGATCATTCCGACTCGTAAGTCACTTTATAATCAATGTTAAGAATAACTTAGATTCAGTCTGGACATTAGGTGTACATTACTTTGTAGGAATCATCCCATTTTATCATCGACCGACTAACCATCTTTCATAGATCGGAAAAATTTAAATACAAAATAGTTGAAATTCAGATAGTTGTAAAAATGATTAGGATGTTAACACATGTATTTTTTTATCAAGATTAGGTTGATGCATAATTGGTAATGTTTCTATTTCTCAAGTTGTGTTTTTTAAAATGTACATAACTTTCACATAGAATATTATTTTTTAAAAATACTTATATCATAAAAACAAACATATTTTATTTTTTAAAATACGTATAGTGTTGTTATAAGAAAACAAAATTTGTTTCACTTTTTTTTTGCTCATTGTGTAATTTTGTCAAGTAATTGGGAAATCTACTAAATTGAAGATACACAATTACCTGATAAGCATTATACAATGAACCAGAAACGTAAAAAGTTTACATATTTCAGTATTTTGTTATTCAAAACTAATTATTTTAGTAAAACGTACACAATAGTCAAATTAAACACAATAATCAGCATTAAATACAATAGATAACATAATATCTAGCACTAAACTCAATGATCAGTATTATACAAAACGAGCTGCTTGACGAGGATTACACGGTATCCTAATCCGAATTAAATAATAAACTAGAAAACGTAAAAAAAACTATATTTTTATCATTGTTTTATTTAAAAATTATTAATTTAGAAAAACACAATGATTTGACATTAGACACAATGATCTGACCAATATTATAATTAATCAAATAGTACATTTTGATGTATATTACACAAAAAATGCTTGTTTTTATGGTTTATTTAAAAAAAATTGTATTTAAACGTTATGAGCGTTTAAAGAAAATGATAAAATTTAAAAAAGTGGCTAAAACTAATATACCCTTAATTTATCATTTGTAATTTCAATCATTTACTATTTATACAACTGAATTTTCTTACTACTTGAATTTAAGATCGGTGGATAATAATAATCCATATTTCCCTTTTATTTTTTCCCCAATTTTTAAAATGACTTCACCCTTTCTAGATATGGAAGAAGAACTTCGGTCGTGTCAATTAGGCATTCTGCAACCAAAACAAAATTAAACTATATATCAAATACATATTAGATATATGTTACGTATGTTTAAAACACAGATGTCGGTAAGTACTGTAAAAAATATTAACTTTTTATTACTATATCAGTTTTTCTCTTAAATAATCTTATTTATAGGTTAAGTACTAAATGGAAATCTAGATATGCTGGGTAGTTCTTTGTTGATTAAACCTTATGCTGTGGTTTTGTACATTGTTTTGAAGACCGGACCGGCGGGTCAGACCGAAAACCGGTTTCCAATTCGGTCCAGTCCGGTGTTAAAAACCGTTTTAACATTGAATCGATGATCGGATAGGTTAAACTTGGGGGGTTGGACCCCTGGAACCGGCTTTTATACATTTTTTTTATCTTTTAGTATTTTTTTACATAAATTCATTATAAATAATTATAATCTAATCCATTTCTTATATCTGGTCGAAACAGTCTGACCAGTGTACCGGTAAGATGTTCGTTTCACAGTTTGATCCGGTTATGAAAACATTGGTTTTGAACTCACTCTTGCATTTTGTACATTTAAATAAATCCTTTAGTTAAATTGTGTAAAGTCCTTATCACGATAGATTCCACATATTGTTGCACTTTATAATCAAATTAAGACGGATGTGTGCGTGTGTGATATCAACAAGCATTACACAAACTCAATCGAATATTATTAATTAAATAATTACAATACCAAAGGAGTTTACATCGTTTAAGCTCGATCCACCCGAGATGAGCTCCCCTCGTGCGGCCTATCGCACAACCCTCTGCTCTCTCACCCTTAGAGTACTTTTACAAATGACACATACAGACACTAAGATACAAATGAAATAAATCTATATATGCTATCCAGATGTTCTCCAAATTTCCGCGCGATGAGATTTTATCTATCATTTTGAAGTTCTCGAATTTTTGTATTTCTCGCATGATTTGAGTGTTTGTTTTTCATTTGATATTGTAATTTATAAAAGCTAGTTCCTTACAACTTGCATCATGAAGGCTACAATCTTTAAAAATTATAACTATTTATAAGTATTTATGAATGCAGATAGAAATGTATGATACGATGAATAGTGTATATGAAAACAAAAAAAAATTTTATATCAAAAGTAATAAAAAGAAAATCAATAGATTTTAAAAATATAACTAAAATATACACCATTTGATTTGGTTTCATGTTAAATAAGGTTCATATCATAAGCATGATAAAATTAAGTATATCATATCTTTATAAAATTCCAGTTCTGTCATTATGTAGCATTAATCTTTATCTACGTTTCAACATCAATACTGTTTGAACCTATGCGACTTATCTATTTTTATCAACGTTTCAACGTGAATTTGTTCGAATCTATGCAACTCAATGTTTCGACGTGCATTTGTTCGCGGGTTGAATGCTAATGTACAAGTTGTCAAAATCGAGCTTTACAACTGTAACACTTCTGTGGCAACGAGCGGGTGTTGCCTACTGGTTACACATTAAACTATTATAAATAATCTTATCAAGCAAAATAACATTAGTATTGCAATTCATCTTCCTAGGAAGAATAAAATTTACTTTAGAAGTTAGAACCTCATGCTTATAAATTATATTCCCAAGAGGACATTACTTTTCAATAAAGAAAATTTTTTAGGCGTGTCAATCGCAAAACAATATAAATAAAAAAAAAATACGGTCGCATTTGTAATTTACTAGAAGTTAGTAGTTCATATTGAAGTATTTAATTTTGATAATCATTAATATTTGTTTTAGTAATTGTTTATGGAGTTTACATTAGACTAAATTTAGGTTTTTTAATTTTTTAATTTTTTATAGAGTTAGAGTTTAGTTAGGATTACTATTTGTCTACTATAAAAAGAGATTAAGGCATTAATGTAATGTGTAGTTTATTCATATTAATATAGTGTTGACTAGTGATTAGTCATACCGTGTTATAGTTTGTTGATTGATCTAATTTTACAACAATTCGTATCAGAGTGAGGGTAGACGATTAAAGAAGACCAACAATTTGAATATCAAACAACAACCGGAGAAGTGAACAAAGAAGCCACCCGATTGAATCTGTGAAGGATTAATGGATGGCTATTAACATGTGATTAGTTGAAACAAAATGGAAACTGATCATGTGATTCGATCAAGAACTAAGGAACTGATCGTGGGAGATTATTAAAAGAGGACAAGAAGCTGTGAAAGCCGATTGTGTGACGTAATCAAGAGTGGGTAGGTAACGACTGATCACTTGTGTAACTCAAGAAGGTGCGACAAGACCGGAGTGATTCTGGTCAAAGATTAAATAAATCCATGTGATACGGATCGGTGTACATGTGAATGAGATGAAGCAATGTGCGAGAAACAGTTGTGATAAAATGGTGGTGCATCCAAGTTGGTAAAAAAACAAGAATTGAAGTTTGAAAATTAAAGTCTCGAGGACGTCTCATTGTTATTTTGGGCTGGTCGTTTAAGAAACATAAAGGAAAAAAAAAATAAAAGCAGCTTTTTTGCTTATATGTTTGTGCGGCCGCGTATTTGATTATTTGTATGGGTTGAGAACAAAAGAAAGAAAATGTGTGAGGGAAGCAATTTTGTGGGACTCAAGCAAAAGTTCTTCGAGAGTTTTGAAGTGAACGACAGAAAGATTTTGTTTTTATAGGTTTGATACAAAATTAAGAATCAAAATCAAGAAGATCTAGTAGAATAGTATGATATGGAGTTGCGTGGAGATAACAACAACCTATGACTGATGCGAATGAAAAATAAATCCAAGTGACTCAGATTAGGATGAAGGTGTGATACCTGTGTAGAAGAACTTGTGACACTAAACCTGAGTGATTCAGGGTGTACGAGGATGAAACTTGAGTGACTCAAGTTTGCGTGATTAGAAAAAAGAGAAACAAGTACGTGACCAAATTGTGGATCAAAAGAAAAAGTATGAGGTAAAGTAAGATGCAGATCATGATAGAGATTTTCATGATGGTTATGATGAGTGAGATGGAGATGCCACGGTTGAGTGAGTCGATTGAAGACAATGTTCTATCTCACCAAGAGTGGATCGAAAGAGAAAGTATGAAGTAAACGGGTCAAGAATTACCATGAAATAAAGACGAGTTTTGATGAGAATTCAAGATCAAGGTGATACAAATAAAGAGTGGGGGGAGACTAAAGAATCTAATCTTGATAATTATTTATAATAGTTTATTAATTGTTTATTAGAATTTATATTGAAGAACTTAATCTTGATATTTATAGTTTGGTTAGGATTACTATTTGTTTAATACAAATAGAGATTAATGGGTCAATGTATGTTCTTTCAATATTCATAAATGTGGGTTAGACCAGTAATTAGTCATAAAAGCGTGTTGTTTGTTGCTTGATTTTATTTTCCAATATAGAGTTTTTAATATTTAAAAAAATGATAGAGAATTTAAAATTGAAATAATAACATGTAATAAAGTGATATAGTTATATCAGAGGATTATGGTAATCCAACTATAGGTTTGAGGGCCGGGGGACAGATAGGTAACACTATATGTATGTTTCCGTACATTCTTATAAGTAAAATTAGTTAAGTATCTCATGTATTATACGATTTTAATAGATAAAATGTTAAACAATAAACAACGAAAATTTATGAATTATAAAATGTTAGTTCAAGATAAAATATGATTGAAATTATATATAAATATCTATTTTAAATAAATAACAATAACATCATTTTCTTAATCTTTTGTTTAAGAAAAAAGTTGTGGTTTTTAAATATCTCATTTTAAGAAACTTTTCTTAAAAATTTGAAACTTTTTATAAAAATTTCATTGTATTAGAATTACCATTAATAAAAGAGAGAATTGTAGAGGCTTACAATTATGACACATGACATTTTAGTTATTCAATTATTATATATAGATAGATTGGTTATAAATCCATGTATTAAACGAAATGAATAAAAAGAGTTATGAATGAATATGTAGAGTTATAGTACGATATTTTGATATAAGATATAATTAAAGTTACAAATAAATAATCATTTAAGAAATAAAGCAATTATACTGTTTTCTTAACTATTTTATCTAAATAATTTAATCTTATAGCATTCTCTTTAAAAAAAGTTATGAGAAAATTTTAATTTTATATAAAAACCTTGTTTCATAAAAGCTTTGGTATTTAGTTATCTTTGTTGTTTTGATAATATTGTTTTTAGAAAATTTATACCTTAAAAAATCAAGTTAAAATATCCTGTTTCAAACAGTTTAGTGTTTTATAAGATTTCATATTCTATAAAATTTTGTTTTTTAAAAATTCTATTTTTAATTGAAAATTATATTTGTTTTTAAAAAGATAGTTTGATTTATAAAAATTAAATGAGAGAGAGATAACAGTTAATTAAATTGATTTTTAACAAAATAGAGAAATTAGTGTAAGTGTTTAATTAAGTATAATAATTTTGACGTGAAAAATAGTGTGAGAATGTCTAAGGTGTTGTTTGTTTTTGCTGCAGAAAAACGTCTGCAGTCTGCGTACCACATCTGCAGACATTTGCAGCAGAAGAGGTGGACCAAATGTCTACAGTGTGCAAGAAAAAGACTGTTTTTTTTAACATCTGCAAAATGCTGAAATATTCTGTAATTAAACTAAATCTATTTTTTAAACTTTAAAAATAACTAATACATTAATATATAAATAAAAGTCATACAAATACATTAAAATATAAATAAAAATCATACAACACTGCAATTATATTCATAAAACCATATGAATACATTTATAAATCGTTTATTCGACATTCTGCATTAACTGCTAAGCAATTTCATCTTTTAACTAAGTCATATATTCTCGATCTGATGAGGTACCATATTCTTCAACATCATTTTCTTCAACATCAACGTGCATATCACAATTTTCAAAGGACACATTGGGTTGATCGTATTGTGTAAAAAAGTCATCGCTAAAGCCCTCTTTCCTTATAAAATTATGTAGCGAGAAACATGCAATGGTAATCTTCCTTTGTGTAACCAACGAAAATGGTGCCATCCTCTTCAATATAGGGAACCGCGCTTTCAAAACACCAAACGAACGCTCAATAACGTTTTGTAGTTTTGCATGTGCATGGTTTAATTTTTCTTTATTGGTCAATGCACGATTCCTACGAAAATATCCAAGCCAATACCTTACATTACGATATGGAGTCATAAATCCTCGTATGTGTGCATAAGCGGCATCACAAAGATAATATTTATCTGTAAAGATATATAAATAATTAGGAAATTAAATTAAAATACCAAACATTTAAAAACAATTTATATACCTGATGGTGGTAACGGGAATGGAGCATTTCTATCTGATTAGGGCTTTGATAATATTCTGGAATCATGTGCTACCCCTTTCCAACCCGCCACAATGAATGTAAAAATCATGTTGAAGTCACAAATTGCTAATACGTTTTGATAACACTCTCCTTTTTCCCTTCCTATATATAAATCTTGTTTACTAGGAGGGACAACAACACGTATCAAAGTACCATCAAGTGCACCAACCGCTCCCTTAAAAATTCGCCGAAGTCTTTTGTTATGTCCCGGAATGTTTGGATTCGGATTGAAAGAAGTTGGTACTATCATATCTTTGGCAAAAAGCATCATTTTATCTAACACTTCATAAAAGAATTTATGAATTGTTTGCTTTGAGTGTTGAAATCTACGCTTGATAACCACGTAACGTTGATTATGACCAATTATCAAAAAAACATAGCCATCTTCTCCTCAACCGATACATGTTTACTATCCTTTAACAAATAATTTAATCTAAAATGTGCACATAGTCGGACAAAGGATTCACGAGACATACGTAGCAATTCAATGCATTGTTTGGGATTTCCTTGCAATAACTCTAACGTGTATTTATGTCCCGTCATTTCTAAATCATTGTCTCGCATTCGTTTCAAACGTCTTCTCCAAAAAAACGAACATACAAGTACATAAGAATTACTAAAAGTAATTTCTTATTATAATCCATATGATTCTGTGTTAATAATAAAAAAGGCAACCATTAAACATAAAAATGTTATAAAGAAAATCATAACCATTAACCATAAACAATGTCATCACGAACCAAATACAACCATAAAACATAACAAAATGTCATCACCAACCAAATACAATCACTAATCATGTCACGTGCATAATTATATTAGTTTCATACTTTTAGCAGTCATTATAATCCACCCTTTTAATACTTCTGGAATTTCTGGCAGTGTCATCCATGCCTCTCTCATGGATGACGACACTCCAAAGATATGAAAAGCAACTAAAAATAAAGGATCTATCGGGTCTAACCCAACCAACTTTAACCTTTCAGAATATTCAAGTACTGTTGGTCCTTCTTTTCCTTTAATAAAAAATTGAAGAGCCTTTTGCATATCAGATGCTAAATAATCAGATGTGATAGATGATTTCGAGGTTCTGGCCCTTTTGTTTGGAATAGGGTCGGGTGTAGGATCCTTGGTAGGCTCAGGGGTATCCTCAGGAATAGGCTCGGAATTGTGTTGTTCAAAATCAAAAGAGCCGGCATAATCTTCTATGTCATGAAGAATTGTATTTGTAATCATAAGTGGTTTGACACATTGAGCAGAAGATGATCCAACAACTGAAGTTGTTTGACTTGAAGTCCACTTGCAATTTCCAGTGGCAGGGGGGTCGAAGGGGGGTTGAAGGGGGGTCGAAGGGGCTGCTGCGAGGGCGACGGTCGAAGGTGGCTCGAAGGGGGGTTGAAGGGGGGTCGAAGGGGGGAGGATGCGACGGTCGAAGGTGGCTGCGAGGGGAAGACGACGGTGATGGGGGCGGTGGTGTGGAATGGGGACGGTGATGGGGGCGGTGGTGATGAGGGTATCAAATGAAAGAAAGAAAAAATGAATAAGGGCTAGAAGAGGTTGTGAAGACATGAGAAGTGCTTGTTCCACATCTTCTCCGTGCAGACGTCAGGAAGACGTTTTTTTAATGAAATGTCTTCCAAAAAACAACCACTCTACGAACTAAAAAACTCTTCCCGCGTCTGCGAGCGCACAGATGAAGAGATGGGGAAGAGCTTTTGACAAAAAACAAACACCCCCTAAAAAGGACATTGGTTTAATACACCACTTTGACTTACTAAATGAAAGTTTAGTTACATTTACTAAATTTAGTGTAGTCAATTCACACCAATCGAGATGTTAGGAACCATAAAAGTAAATGCCAGTTTACTATAGTATACGTCGGTTTACCCTTCTAAACTCTAAAACTCATGACTTTATCTACATATCACCTATCCAAACCCTATTTTTCACATAAATTGCCACCCCGCTCTAATTTCATCCATTCCAAAGGTTTAAGTTGTTTTGATCTTGTTTGAAACATTTTTTAACAACTACAAGGTTAATATGTATTTGTTTGGTCTCATTTTTCTTATAATATCTTGTTCAATTTTTGGTTTATGATGACAAGTTGTAGTGTTTTTTTTGTTTGAGTGTATAGAGTTTAATATTTGACGAATCTTATGGTTGAATTGACTTGATATATTGTATATTTATGAATTTCTAACTTTTTTGAAGTTTAGATTGATTATGCTTATGTCGAACTTTTTGTATATATATATTAAATGTACTATTATAATAAACAAACAAACTTTTGTGTCACATGTCACATTTTAAAACCACATTTAGCTATAAGATGTTTTCTGAATTAATCTTCAATTGTTAGTATGTCGCATATAAACTTATAATTCACATTTTTAACAACATAATGAAACACATAAAACGTATGGTTATTAAATAATTACACTGTTTATAAAATAGTATAATATTGTACTTTTTGGGAAATAAATTTAATATTTAACAGTTTAACAAAAAAATATTAATGTTTTTAAAGGATTAAACCAACATAAAAAGTACTATGAAATATCATAAAAAATATACTGTTGTATTAATATTTTACCAAAATATTTACACATTTTATAAACTGAAATAGTCTTGTAAAGTATGAAGAAACGTCAAAAGAAAAAGTTTTCATAAGAATTATAAAACGTTTTTGCTAATATAAGATACGTGTCTACAGCTTTGTTAAGTTTTAAAATTTTCCTTTTTCGTTCGTGTATCACACGTCTTTATGACCTATCTTATTCCAAAGATTATATATTTATTGTAAGATTAATTTAAATTATACTTATTAACTTAAGTAAAATTGAATTTTAATAATCCAAACTATCAACTATTGGCCAATATAATCCCAACTAACAATTTAACTAGTGACAATCCTAACTTTTATTTCTCTTACTAGTAAAAATCCTAGTTTAACATAGTTAATGTCATTTATTATAGCAATGCGGGGTGTGACATGTCGTTGAAATAAACAATACTCTTTAAATAAAAATCATATGAAAAGTATGTTGCTGATCTGGAAAAAAAAACAAAATCAATTATGGATCAGAACAAATGATAGGAGAAGATGATGGTTGGACACATACATTGAAGGATAATATACGATACATAATTAAATACCTTCACAACATTGATATTTTATAAAAACCAAAATATTAAATTTAAGTCATTGCAATGTAATTATCACGTCACATGCCACATCTTAAAAATAATCAAAACTAATGATTTTTTAGATTGGAATTGTAATTGTTAACAAATTCAAAAAACAGTATTGCCATTGGTGAAATTTGTAGTTGCGATAAATATTGAACAATAGATAATAGTTAGAATTATTAA
The DNA here is from genome assembly GCA_025215565.1 of Flaveria ramosissima. Taxonomy (NCBI): domain Eukaryota; kingdom Viridiplantae; phylum Streptophyta; class Magnoliopsida; order Asterales; family Asteraceae; genus Flaveria; species Flaveria ramosissima. The sequence continues at coordinate 67,801,128 of CM046046.1, forward strand.
AATTCAAAATTTATTTATTTAATATAAATGTATAAAGATTATATATTTTAATTTTATTCATTTACTATAAAATTTATATTTAATACAATTTATCTAATAAAACTTATGATGAAGATATGAATGGCAGTACATATGTAACCTTCATTTACTTTTTTAAATTTTACAAAATGAATGCCTTCCCAATATCTTTTTGGTTAGAATACTGAAAACTGCATTTAACTATAAGTAAACATACGTTTATTTTGTAAACGACAATTTAATAAATATTGATGATAGTTTACAATTGTCAGAGATATTAAATGAAAATTCAATGATGTCTAGGCTTCGTCTAAAAATATTACTAATGTGGTAGTCCTAAATTTTTTGTTTTTCTAATATAATATAATAGGGATACGATATGCAGACACACTGTCAGGTATTATGCAGACACCCTTTGACTTTTCTTTACGGCCCGTGAAGATCCTTACGGGCTGTAAGGTGTCTGCAGAATATTAAATATCATATTTAATTAGTCACGACCGTGAAGTCCATTAACCGCCCGTAAATAGTAACCCGTGTCAAATTTTAAGGCCCGTGAAAGCAGTGATTCACGGTCTATGAAATGTTTCACGGGCCGTGAAGGTTATCTGAGTATTTTTTTTTTGTTTTTATTAATTATTAATCGGTTTTCGTGATTATTTGTTTTTTATAATTATTTGACGTGACGTATTATTCATCGTAAAACGTGTATATTTGATATAATATTCTATATTAAAGGATATATATAGAGATACATGTTAGTTTTTTATGAAACAGTTTCAATCAAGATAACTAAAGTGTCAGATCGGAGAAATAATAGAAGGCGTGCGAATGAATTTGCTTCTAAGTCACGTGTAATTGTTGAAAGTATTCTAGAACAATTGATAACCATAATTGACCGAATGACAAAAATTGGTCTCGGAATATTATACACTTTTTACGAAACAAGGATGCTCAATTATGTAGGGTATAATACATTGGTTTTATGGATCTCCGCTTACAATTTTGGCGAGGGCTACTTGGGAACATAGATTTATGTTTGGATATAAGATTTTAAATAATTAATTGCAAAAATATATTTAATTGTTTTAATCTATATTTTATTGTTACTTAAAGCATATTCGGGCGTGGACAAATAGACTTATGATCTCCGATTTGAAGAAATAAGTAGAACAGAAGAGTTGCCAGGTACTGATCGTTGGACGATTCTTCCATTTGAGTGGTTTAACTTAATATACATGGGATCTGCTGATGGTAATGAATATTTACACGGGAGTACCGATCTATTTCCTGCGTTATGTGAAATTGATATGGTAATATTATTTTCGTGTTATAATTGTGATTTAATTTGACTGATTTTATTTTTTATAGGTGTACGTACCGATCACTTATGACGATGAAAATTGGTATCTTTTCAAGATTTCTATGGAGTCACTATAAGTTCATATATTCTTTCCATATGAATGTCATCCAAATATCACACCCTCAAAATCCACGTGCGGAGTTTTACCGCAAGGCGTATGAACAAACCAGGATCACAGTCACTAGTTACTCACAACGACACTATATGCCACATTAAAACAAACCAAACAAAGTTCAAACTTTAAAATCATACGGAAGCGTTTAGTAAATAAAACAAACCCAAAATATAAAAATGCATAATTTGGTAAAACACGTCCCAACCCAAATAATTTCAAATCCATAAATGAAAACCAACAATTATATCTTTAAAATAGAGTCTTAGAATGCATGTTGGACCCGTGTTGTCCTCCTAATGGCAAGCTGAGTTAACGACCTGAGAATAGCATCCTAAAATGTCAACACAATGGTTGGTGAGTTCAAGAGTTTGCGTTTATCATAAACAATAACATTTGCATAACATAAGAAGTGTATACAAATAGATAGCTAGTCTATGTTCATAAGTAATAACAATAGTGATTTCGCGATCGAAGCTGATTGTGTTGCGTTTGTTGCTTCCCGTCACGACTTACCAAGTCGTGACGAATGTTTGTGTATAGGACAATATTGCACCCATTTGATAATCCTAGGTTAACCTAGTTGACCCGTTTGACCCGTTGGTGACATATTAATTGAAATATCCTTTAATCATGTATATCAACTTAACATACAAGAATATCATACAAATTATCAACGTGTATCACATCACCAACCCAAGTTCTACCTAGGTCATCATACAACATTAGATCATCATACAACTCATGCAAATCTCAAAAAACCAACATGTTCAACACAAATATATATATACATCACAACCATTTGTTTATACGTGAAGTCTAATCATGCACTACATGCCATGTGAAGCCACTCATGACTTCACATCCTAAACCCTGCCAATCCTACTATGTAGGGGTCTCAGATTCGCACGCGTGTATGATAATCATAATCACATTCATTCACTTAGTTCATTCTGACCAACATACATAGTGACAATCAATCCAATCCCAAATATGATCTCCTAATCACTAACCATAATTCATCATCATGTATGATCACCAAAACCTAAACTCCTTACATGATCAACCAAGCATCCATGCAACTCAATTAACACATTCTATCACATCAAACATCACCAACAATCATTGTAACATGATCCTAATATCATAAGCATGCCTAATTCATCATATCCGATGTTCTTCACAAATAAAGTTTCCTTTTTGGGAAAGTAACACCCAAAAGCAATCTCTCACCCTAATCCATCATAATTCATCATCAATTTTATACCTAATAAAGTTCATACTTTATTCTAAACATGCTAATCATCACTCTCATCCAAAGTCCCCAACATCATTCACAAAAGTTTCTAATCTTAGTAAGTCATGATCAACACCTCAAATTCATGGATTTTCTTGAACAATTCAATCAAACTAACATCTAAGCATTGTATCTAACATCTTAACATCATCAAACCATGCATTACAAGAACAAAAAGTTTTCTCTTATTTCTTGCATAAACCACATAATCTAGCATTCATACAACCTAACTAACATCATATTAACATCTAACAATCATCAATTTCATGTTTTCATCACCAATTTTCGGATTAGGGTTCATCAACATCAAAAGTTCATGAAAAACTAATCAAAACTAACCTTTAGATGTGTAGAACTCAACAATTGGACTTGCAAAACACCTTGTAACACTTGGAATCAACCAAAATCCGAATTGTATGTGTGTGTTCTTGATTGAATTCGCAAGGGTGGGGGGTTTGGGTGATGGTTGCGGCCGAAAGTGGGGTTTGGGGGGGATTAGGGTTCTAATTTTGTTAATATGTGGTTAAAAGGTAATTACAAAATAACCCCTTTAATATATTTTATAAAACTAATCTTTTAAACACTTTTTAAATAATTTTAACAAGTTATAAGTATTAATAATCATTAATAATAATCATAAGCATTTACAATAAGTCACCCAACACATGAAATATATATAACACGTTGTCACGTTATCGCGTAAAGTTTATAAAATAAACATTTAAAATTCTATAAATCATACATCACATAATCACAACTAATAACCAACATTATTAATTAGATTATCATTGTTTATCATAGATTATTGTTATTAAGTCATCAACGTTCAACGACAACTAGTGTGTGCTCACGACACGTGTATGCAAGACCTAACGAAACTAACGGAGTTTGGTAACGGAAAATTACCGGAAGTCACACCAAATACGTGTGATGATTCGTGGTGCATTCATCGTAATGTTTGGGCGATTATTGTACAATTTGAATCGTATTTCCTTTATTTTCTTGCATGTATACATTATTGGCAGCACTCTGTATAAGAAGAAAATGAAGAATTGTTAGTGTCTGGTGAAACTGTGTGGTCTTCAAGTGCAGGTTATATTCGTCGAGATTTAGGAGTTTTTATTTGTATGTTATTACGTAGACTAGTTCAAATTATATCTTTAGAGTGGCATGAAAAATAATTTACAACATGCTTGCCTTAGACTCCGACGATTTATTGCAGAACTGTATTCAAGACGAACAATGTAATTATTTAATAAAAATATATTTATTTGATTATTAATAATATTATTTGTACAATTTAATAAAAATAACATAAAACTAGCTCGAAATACAATCTTTAATCTTGTTGATTTTTAAGAAAGTTTCAAGCCGCAACATGAATAAACGATGTTTTGATTCTTCGTCAATATTATTCTTGAGCCCTTTCCATAATGTCTGCATCATTCCATAGAGTCTTTCGGTTGTCGTAAACATTATCATATATTGAGTGAAATATCGAGATCTTTCTCCTCAAATCAAACCATTTGCTGCTAAGTTCCTCAATGGTTCGATACTCATCACGTTCTACAATTTGATGAAAACGCTTTGATATATGGTTCCAATAAATTGAACACTCCCCGAAAATAGTATCCGAATTTTCCAGACACAATCTTGCTAAAGTGACATCTTCTTCATCCATTCAAGGCTTTTGATGTTGTGGAGTACCCGATGGTGAACTTGATGTAGAATTTGTCGAAATCATCTTGTTTGAGTGTATTTTTTGTATGTTAATATGTTAGTTTTCATAGATGAGATATAATTTAATTTTTAATTTTTTTTAAAAAAAACTTAACGGGCCGTGAAGTCCTTCACGAGGCGTTAAGAACAAAGGCTATGTTTTGGGAAGTTAATGCTTACGAACGTGACGAAGTTCACGGGCTGTTAAGCCCAACAGTTATGTTTTGAATTTTAAGTAATAACGACTGTGATATGATTTATGGTCGTGAAAGTTTAACGATTGTAATAATAATTGCAAAAACATTTAAGGCTGTGAGACACTTCACGGGCCGTGAATAATATACTAACGGGTTGTGAGATGTTTCACGGACCTGTAAGTCCATTTACGCCCACTTTCACGATTACTGTCACACCCCAACCTTAACGGCAGAATTGTCGAGATGTGAGGGATAAGATTGTTCACAACCACATAACACTACCATAAATTGTAAATATGATTATCATAAGTTTAATAAAGTATTACAACCAAAAGTCTCAACAAATAAAATAACAAAAGTTCAATTTCCAAGTTTCAAGACATATTATTCATTTTTTCTAGGTCCAAATCCTAGGTGTAAGCATGCTTCAAAAGATAATCATCAACCTTGTGCATATCCTGAAACATGTTAAAAATAAAGGGTCAACTTTGAAAGTTGGTGAGTTTCCATGGGTTAAACATACATAGATAAATAAAAGTTTACAAGTAGCAATTCATGTCAATGGTTACGAATAAAGTAAGTTTATAGATAACATATAGCTACAATCAAACCTTAACCAAAAATATCATTTACAAGTTATAACGATTAGCTAAGTATACTTGCTTCCCATGATGAACAAGAATACGTCATCAGGAGCCGCCAATAACCTCGGCTTTAGCACCAAATAGGCTTGTCAGGCCCATAGATCTATGACGTCGCCAGGCTAGCAATAGTTAATGATTGTCAACATATAGTGTTCATCATATAAGACTCACAATATTACAAATAACCATAACAAAAATTAAAGATGAATTGCATGTGCATTTACAAGTATCAAGACGTTTACAAGTGCAAGTTTATAATGTTAACATGTTTAACCCCAAAAGGTGTGAAATAATATAAAGAGGGGCATGAAAACTCACATGATATATATAAGATGATAATAAGAAATAAACGATGTTCTAACGATTTTCCTTTTACAAGTTACCTAACATATATATTTAATAAGGTTAATTAATGAAATCAAATATTTTTTAATCTAACGAAAAGAAATATACCATCTTGGTCATTTAATATGGAGAGGAAATAAAATCATTTATAATGATTTGTAAAGTTTAATTATAAAATGTAAATAAATTTTATAATTATCATGATTAAACTATAATTAAAGATAACTTATTGACCAATAATAATTTAGTGATTTAAACTATTATTTAAAGTCTATTTTTATAAAAATAAACTAAGTATAATCATTTGTTAAAAATATTTTATAAAAAAAAATTAAATTATTTAAATTAATAAATTTATAGAAAATAATTAGGTGACTCTAAAAATAAGTGAAGTTCACAAAAATGATTTTTATAATTATTAAAAATTTTCTATTATTTTCAAGGTGGACATGGGAGTATGTTACCATTAGGCTGGGTAGCCTATGCCTGTTAAAGGCTGGTTTTTAAATTTTAAAAACACTAATCAAATAAACCCCCAAAAATCCCAAGAACCCTAGATTCACTTCGATCAAATTGATGTATCATACGATGTTGTTAAGAAGAATAATCATGGGGCTTTTGTTCCTTATGTAAAAACGAGTAAGAAGCCCTCAACAATTACCCGATTCGATGTTGAAAACGATAAGAACAGATGATGAACAGGTCGCGACAGAAGCTTGATTTAGTTTGACGTGCAAATGATGATGATAATCCAATTCGTTGCACATATAGCTTCTACTGATCTCGATGAACGAAAGCCCTCTGTCAATTGAGGGTAATATTGCAGAGAAGATGGGGTTCGAATGAGTTGGGGGTTCGTGTTGAAGAGAGAATTCATTTGCAATAAATTTGTGTTTGTCAAGTGAAATTGAGAGTGATAATCATTTAGAGATAGATAGAAGATTGTTTAGGTTCAATTAATTGGATTATTATTAGTTTTTAATGTTCGAACGGTTGGAACTAGATTGCGGTTATCAGTTTCGATCGATTCCTTAGCGAAACAGACGTTTGGTTGGTTTAATGATGATTACAGGTTTGATCCATGTTCTAGCAACGAAAAGGAATAGTCAATTGAGAGGTTTTAAGCGAAAAATGAGGTTCTTAGACCTCGGGGAGAGAGAAGGGGAGTTGGGTTGGGTTTAAATAGTTTACAACTTGAGTCCTTGAGGTTTTCAAGTTTGTTATTTTATGTATAAAACTTCTATTTTAAGTTTGCAAATTTACACAAATACCCCCTGGATTTAATTAGACTTTAAGTTTAAATATTTTAATAACTTTTTAATTGTTTAACTTTTATAAATTATTTTTTTATTATTATTGTTATTTTTATTTTATTTTTTATTATTAATATTATTTTTATTACTATAACTAAATGTTTAGTTCCATGGTAAAAGACAAAAATTATAATTACTAATAATAAAAATAATAATAATAATAATAATAATAATAATAATAATAATAATAATAATAATAATAATAATAATAATAATTATTATTATTATTATTATTATTATTATTATTATTATTATTATTATTATTATTATTATTATTATTATTATTATTATTATTATAGTAAATCAAGATATTAACACTTAAACTTACAAATTAATGCAACATAAAAGAAACATTCATAAGTAACCCACATAGTTTCATAAATGATATAAATGGTCCTTAAAAGTGCATAACAAAGTTAACTTTTGTTTAACGAAATTACGAAAGGTTATAGTCTCCCTAACTTTTAAGAATTTCGTCCCGAAATTAAGAATGAACTAAACAAACAAATACCGGCTCCTCGGCTGACTTCGGCTGCAAAGACTTTCTCCTTAGGCGACCATCCTTTGATTTCATATTTCTTCTTCATATGCTCCTCACGCTCCCAAGTAAACTCAGGTCCACGCTAGTCTTCTTCATAATGTGATCCATGACTTCAACGGGTTTCTAAACAAAATGTAATGACTCGTCGATCTGGATGTCATCCAATGGGACATGCAGACTTTCATCAGCCAAACACTTCCTCAAATTTGAGACATGGAAAACAGGATGAACTCCACTAAGCTCGGAAGGTAGTTCCAGTTTATAAGCCACTTTCCCGATCCTTTTCAGAATCTTGAAAGCTCCTACAAATCGTGGAGCTAGTTTACCCTTCTTCCCAAAGCGAACAACTCCCTTCCATGGTGAGACTTTAAGAAGAACCATATCCCCAACATGGAATTCCAACGGCTTGCGTCGTTTATCGGCATAACTCTTTTGTCGACTCCTAGCCACTTCAAGGTTCTTGCGAATCATGGAGACTTTATCGGTCGTTTCTTGTATAAGCTCAGGACCAGTGATGGAATTTTCACCAATGTCAGTCCAACAGATCGGGGAGCGACATTTACGACCATAAAGAGCTTCGAAAGGTGCTATCTTGATACTCGAGTGGTAACTATTATTATACGAAAATTCCGCAAGAGGCAAGTGCGTATCCCAGTCACCACCAAAGTCAAGGACACAAAGACGTAACAAATCCTCCAGGGTTTGGATGGTTTGCTCAGTTTGACCGTCCGTTTGAGGATGGTAAGCTGTGCTTAGATCCAGTTGAGTACTCAAGAGTTCTTGCATAGACGACTAAAAGTGCGAAGTGAAACGAGCGTCTCGGTCGGATATGATATGCAAAGGTACACCATTACGACTCACAATCTCATCAATGTATATACGAGCTAACCTTGATATTTTGTAAGTGTCACGTATGGGTATGAAATGTGCCGACTTGGACAATCGGTCAACGATCACCCATATGCTATCATGACCACGAGAGGTGCGAGGTAGTTTGGTTATGAAATCCATGGATATATGCTCCCATTGCCACGTAGGAATCTTGGGTTGTTCAAGAAATCCACTAGGACGTTGATGTTCAGCTTTACCCTTCGTACACGTAAGACACTTAGCTACGTAATTTGCTATGTCTTTCTTCATTCCAGGCCACCAGTATTGACCACGCAAATCCATATACATCTTATCGAAACCAGGATGAATTGAGTAACAAGTTTGATGAGCTTCATTCATGATAAAGGTATGAAGATTATCACGGTTTGGAACCCAAATTCGATTCAAGAAATACATCAACCCATTAGGTTTCGTTTCTAGTTGAGATCGAACATTGTACTCCAACTCTTCAGTCATTTTTCCTTCTTCTTGAACCGCTTGTTGAGCCTCCAAGATACAAGTCTCGATGTAATTCTCAATCTTTAAATTTTGCAGCAGCACCGTAGTCTCGTTAACATCTAGACGGATCTCAGTATCAAATTCTCCCAAGGTATCAAACCATTTTCGTCGATCGCGAATTTCTTGAAACGAGATCATCTTGTTATCAATCTTACGACTTAGTGCATCAGCTACGATATTTGCCTTTCCAGGCTGGTAACGAATGTCATAGTCATAATCACTAATCAACTCGACCCAACGACGTTGTCTCATATTGAGATCCTTTTGATTGAAAACGTGTTGAAGGCTTTTGTGATTGGTGTAAACTATACATTGCGTACCATAATGTCTCTAAATCTTTAAGGCAAAAACCACAGAACCAAGTTCAAGATCATGTGTCGTGTAATTCACCTCAATGACCTTCAATTGTTTCGATGCATATGCTATGAACTTTCCTCGTTGCATGAGAACACAACCAAGGCCATGTTTAGATGCATCACAATACACGATGAAATCATCGTTTCCATCGGGAAGGGTCAAGATAGGAGCATTACACAACTTGTGCTTTAATGCTTCAAAGGCTTCCTCTTGTTCAGACCCCCACTCGAATGGTTTATTCTTTTGAGTCAAGGAAGTAAGCGGCTTCATGATTCTTGAAAAGTTGGCAATGAAACGTCGATAATAGCCAGCAAGACCAAGGAAAGAACGAACTTCGGTTGGAGTGTAGGAACACACCAATTTTTCATAGCTTCCACCTTTGCAGGGTCAACATGAATTCCTTGGCTATGCACCATGTGTCCTAGAAATTGGACCTCCTCAAGCCAAAATTCGCACTTTGAGAACTTCGTGTACAATTGTTTTTCTTTCAATAGCTCAAGAACTTGTCGCAAGTGAAGTTCATGATCGGTTTTGGACTTGGAATAGATAAGTATATCGTCAATAAAGACAATCACAAACTTGTCAAGATACGGCTTGCATACTCGATTCATGAGATCCATAAAGACAGCAGGAGCATTTGTTAAACCAAAGGGCATAACCATGAACTCATAGTGTCCATATCGAGTACAGAATGCACTCTTTGGGTATCATCATCATGAACTCGTAATTGATGATAGCCAGATCGTAAGTCAATCTTTGAGAAAATAGCAGCTCCTTGAAGTTGGTCAAAAAGATCATCGATGCGAGGAAGAGGGTAGCGGTTCTTGATGGTAAGTTTGTTAAGCTCACGATAATCAATGCACATACGAAACGATCCATCTTTTTTTTTTTCACAAATAGAACAGGTGCACCCCAAGGCGAAGAGCTAAGACGGATAAAGCCCTTGTCGGACAGTTCTTGAAGTTGAGTAGCTAGCTCTTGCATTTTTGATGGTGCAAGTCGATATGGTGACTTAGCCACGGGGTTCGCTCCCGGAATTAAATCGATCTTAAACTCGACTTCACGCACGGGAGGTAACCCACTAAGGTTATCTAGAAATACTTCAGGAAAATCTCGTACAATTGGGACATCCTTAAGGTCTTTCCCTTTGACTTTCGCGTTAACCACGTAGGCCAAGAAAGCCATGTAATTCTTGCTTAGGTATTTTTGAGCTTGAGTACACGACATGAGTTTGAGTCCTTTGGAGTATTTTCACCGAATACTTTCAATGTGTCCCCCGAAGGCAAAGGAATTCGTATACATTTCTCGAAGCAAATAAGTTCCACATGATGCTTGGCTAACCAATCCATGCCAATGATAACGTCAAAGTTTCCAAGTTTCATAGGAATAAGGTCGATAAAGAAATCATGCTCGTTTAGGCTCAAAATGCAATCGCGAATGACGACATCAACGGTGATAGGTTCTCCATCGGCGACTTCAACGGTAAGGGGTCTTTCTAATTTCGTATGTGGCTTAGCAAGTATAGGCTCAAATTCTAACGAGACAAAACTCTTATCGGCTCCAAAATCAAACAAAACGTAGGCATAAGAATTATTAATAAGGAACATACTTGTTCAGTTTTAAAGACATTTAACGATACAGGTAAAACATCAAAAGGACTTAGATCATAAAGTTTGGGTTGGATTTGACATACCGTTCACCACATCGTTATTTTCTTGTGCTTGGTTTGCATTGATGTTGAAAGCATGTCATCGGGCTTCTGGAACATTACCTGCAAGACGAGGGCGTTGTGAGCGAAAATGACCAGGTTCTCCACAACTGTAGCAAGCACGATTAGCAACCAACGCGGCATTGTTTGGTGCACGGTGACAGGTAGCCACCAAGTGTCCATACTTACCGCACAGTGTACAGATGCAGCACGGGGTATTACCCGCATGATGGTACCTACATAATTGCACAAAGATAGAGGACCAACATAGGCCCTAGCAACAGGTGCTTGTGCCACAGGAACGGGTTGTCTTTGAGGTACCTTGGGTGCAGCCACAGTAAAATTACGAGCCGGTGTGAACTTGCGTTTCTTGTTGTTATAAGACGGTTCATTCTTACTCTCCTTAGCTGCTTCAGCGACCGCCTTTTCAGTCTTCTTAGCACCTTTGACAGAAAGGTGCCCGCTCGAATATGATTTTCAGTAAGTTAAGCGGTGATGGTAATGGCATCTTCCAAAGTTGTGGGTCTACTTCCCACCACAGCATCTTGGATTTGAGGTGGCACCCCTTGATGAATTTCTCAATGTTTCGGGAAACAATGTCAACCATGTGAGGAAACAGGATACTCAACTCGTGATGCCTAGTTGAGTAGGCCAATGATCAT